>JAYRBT010000005.1:560938-605326 GCA_036023395.1 Myiotriccus ornatus
ACCCAGAAGTGTATAAGTAGAAGCACTGTTGTAATAAAGGGGGGCTGGTATCCCTGATCACCGTGTCGTCCTCCCGCCTCCGACCGACGACAACAAAGCCCTTCCCTGGGGATCATTTGTGGTGCTTTGGCTCATGACTCAGTCCACGTTTTCATGTTATATTTAATTTTGTCTTGACTTTTAAGGACCAAAACAACCCTGATTATTTCTGTCAGCAGAGCGAGTGTCAGAGCTGAATGTTTGACAAGTGCAGCAGTTTCAGTGCAGGCACATCCATGCTCTGTACAGAGACACTTTTCCACATTTAACAAAACTTCCTTTAAATATTTGTAATGGAACCAGTGAAACTCAAGTGTGAATAATAATAATTAAGCTGGAAAAAATCAGAGCCCTGTGGCAGAGATAAATTTACCTGTCTTGAACTAAACTTGAAAAGCAAGATTTATCAGAGTGATATTTTCTGCCTGTGCAGTTCTCTGTCGGCAGTGGTTGAAATACTGGGTGAAATTTCATGTGTAGCAGTTTAGTTTCAAGTATGTCAGCCTGGGGTTCCTCCCTAAAGCTGCTTGTATGCAGGGCTTCCCCTTTCCCGTTGTTTTTTTATCCAAGGTCTGCCATGGGAATAAGCTGTCGTGTTTTAAATAGTTTTCATAATTAAATTTTAACTCGGCATTTCATTGTAAATACACCGTTCCCTTCAAAAGAGTGATGGCCACTGGCTGGAACCACAGGTACTGTTTTTAAACTTTAGAGGTAGAAAATGTGTTGGTTCCAGGTCCAGAAAATCCATGGGAAACCTTAGAAGTTATTTGTCCGAGAAATTAGTCATCAGCTGAAAAGGACAATATTTACAGTATCTCTCTAGTTTCATTTCACAGCTTCAGTGTAAATCCTTACTTCCACATAAATTTATTATTTACCTTTGTCGCTGGAGACCTTGTCTGGTGTTATTTATCATATATATTGTGTGTGATTATATTTCAACTTCAAATTATTACTGGCAGACATGACTATTTCTTGGCATCTCTCTTTATTACACCTTGTGCTCAGCAATTCATTTTGCCTGATCGAGTCAGGGTGTCAGACGGGCAGGTTTCATGATTTATTACTGTCCTTCCATACTTTTTGTCTCGAGCATCCACCTGTTCCCCAGCTGTTATTTTAGCATGTGTCTTTCTTTCTGAAGGTTTTAGCTGTGCTGTAAAAGCTCTAATGCAATTCATCTCCGTAATCCCAGGCGATTATGTGGTGCACTGTAATCATTACTGGTAATCTTCTTGTTCTTCTCTTATGTTCTGGATGTGTGTGTAACCTCTAGCAAAATGTGTTTCTTCCTCTACTTAGTTGGAACATCAAAGAAAGCTCTAATTTCAGTACAGGTAGCTCAGAGGTCAAAACAATCAGTACTTAAGTGGATAGTAAACAGTGAGCAATGGCGTTATAGAATCACAGGATGGTTTGGGTTGGGAGACACTTTAAAGCTCATCTTGTTCCATCCCCTGCCATGGGCAGGGACAACTTCCACTAGACCTGGTTGCTCCAAGCCCCGTCCAACCTGGCCTTGGACACTTCCAGGGATGGGGCAGCCATAACATTATGCCAACATGGTAGGATGACGTTATACAGAGCACTGATGCCTGTAGAGGGTTAACAGCAGCTGTTTAAAGACATGTTGACAGCTACAAGCACTATGAGATATGTTTATTTAAGTACATTGACTTAATTTGGGGTATAATTTTAAAACTGGACTGTATATTTAGTTGTTCATCCTAATTCAACCTGGGATAGGGTTAAGGAAATTTTTCTGTAAGAGGAAGGGTATTTTCCCCCTCTCAAAGTGTTTCATAATTCTGATTACATTATTTCATATACAGCCAAACCCTGCCTAATTTGTGCCTTCAGTGAAAACATTGCATCAAACTAATGGCACATGTCAGGTTTTCTGCCAAAGAGCTGATTTAGTTTTCTCCAGGGGCTTTCCGTTATTTGTCCGTACAAAGTTGTGGTGGGGTGTATTCAGGACAGGGGGGTGACTTTATGCAACAAAAGAATCTTTTGCAATGAGGATTCTTGAACATCCCAAGTTGCAGTAGCTGTAATGATTTTGGTATTTGGGTTACATGAGTGCCTGGAAAATTAAAGGATTGGAACAGGATGATCTTTAGGTTCCCTTCCAATTCTATCCTTCCAATTCCTACCTTCTTTCTATCTGTGATCTATGCAAAGTTCTCTCTCCACTGTCACAATTTCATAACAGTGATGTTAATTATTTTCAAACACACAGTTTTTAAACAAACAAAGAGAGGTTTCCCAGAAGGTTTTGTATCCTGTTGTGCAGCAGTGGGGCAGCAGCAGTGCCTGGCCAGGCAGGGGCTGCTGCAGCTTCGGGAGCTCATATTTTTTGGGATCCTACCCTGGACATGGGGTTGGTGGAGAAAGATAGGAGCTGAACTGAACCTAAGCCCTTCTCAGTTAACCTTGAGGCAGCTATATATAGTGGCTTCACTTACATTTGGGAAATGGGCTCAAATGCAAATTTCATCCCCCTTTCTGCTCAAAATTTGCACATAAAAAATTACATTTTCCACCTGGCAGTAAATGTGATCGGGTCCCTTTTTGTGTATCACACAGGGTACTTTGTGTTTAACAAAGGTGTCTCGTGCAGGAGTTGGGTGAAGTTCTGTCGTTCTTTTCAGATGTTTCCTTCAGAATTGTTAGTATCGCCAGGTTTTATTTCTACAACGAGTGTGAAAAGGAATTCCCGGGAAGGCCAGCGCGGGGGGTAAGCGGGGTGAGCGCTGCCCTGCCGGGGTGGATTTTGGGGGAAAACATGGATGAATCTCATCTGGCACTGCTTGAGGATCTGAGCCACCGAGGCTGCTCTCGGAAGAGTCAGAGCTCCCTCTGCTTGCAGGCAATTAGGGATGGCGTTAATTACATTCGAATTAGCATGCAGAGGCGTTCCCGGTGGAATATGTTTAGATCTGTATCTCTTTTAAAGACAGAAACTGAAGAATAGCAACAGCAGGGAGAAACCAGGATGCACGTGGTAGTTGGAACGGGATGTAAGTGTGAAGGCTTCCAATATATATTAAGATTTCCAGTAAATTTGAAAAAAATAGAGGACAGTGCCCTTCCTTAATCTGTGATTTCTTCATGCCTCTCCTTATCTCTTAGTTCTAGAAATTATATTACTGAAATATTATTTATTATTTTATATATAGTGTATATATAAATATATTTTTAAGTTGTAATACAGTAACATAAATAATATTCTATAAATAAAATAGTAATGTATTACTTCAATCAATTTAAATTTGGCCCCAGGTGGTCCAAATTTAATTTTTATTTAATTAATTACTTTGGTGATACGATACTTAATAGCAGCTCAGGGTACTGCCCAAAATTTCCTAAGTTGGGGATTTTTTTTCTTTGTTTCAAAGGAGAAGAGAAAAATATCGTGTGGAAACAATCTTGTTGTACCAGATTGGAACTGACTCGTGTATTAAACTTATAAGAGGAGCCGTTTTGGGGCTTTAATTTCACAAAGCCAGTGCGGCCGCAGTGCTGTCACTTTGTGTTGGGTGCAGGGACTGGATTGCTATTCCAGTAAATCGGAAGTAATTGAGCAGGGATTATCCCTGGCAGTGGAAACACAGCCATTCCCTTTGTTAAACCAGCTCTACAAAGGCTTTTTTTGTGAATAAGCATGAAGTTTGCTCCAAGGGCTGGGCCTGGGATCCACAGCCTCCGCTCAAGCCATGGGTTCTGTGTGTGCATTCAAAGGCCAGTCCTTAAAAACAGGGTTCCCAGGGGTGCTTACCTGGAGAGAGAGGGATCTGTATGTTCTCCAGTACTGGGAAGTCCTGTTTTCTGGTGCTATGAGAGCACTGTGTTATGGATGAGAACAGCCCAGAGATGGGGGTTCCTCTTGTCTGGCAACAGCTGAACTCAACACATTCTGAGAGGGTGGGTGGCAAATATGGTGCAGGGAGGAATCCTGCTTTAGTTACTCCTTTCTTCCTGAGGTTGAAGAGGAGAATTGTCTGAAGTTCAGCCAAGGCAAATGCAGAGTCCTGCACCTGGGGAGGAACAACCAGCACGTGCTGGGGACGACCTGCTGGAGCAGCTCTGCAGAGAAGGACCTGGTGGTCCTGGTGGATGACAAGCTGTCCCTGAGCCAGCAGTGTGTCCTGCGGGCCAAGAAGTCCAGTGGGATCCTGGAGTGCATTAGGAAGAGCATTGGCAGCAGGTCAGGGTGGGGATCCTGCCCTGCTGCTCAGCCCTGTGAGGCACATCTGGAGTGCTGTGTCCAGTCCTGGGCTCCTCAGGACAGGGGGGACATGGAGCTCCTGGAGGATCCAGAGGAGGCTGCAGAAATGACGAAGGGACTGGAGCATCTCCCTTACAAGGAAAGGTTGAGGGAGCTGGGGCTGTTCAGCCTCGAGAGGAGACACTGAGAGGGGACCTCACCCGTGTCTGTCATTGTCTGCAGGGATGAGTCAGAGGATGGACCAGGCTCTGCTCAGGGGTGCCCAGGAATGGGACAAGAGGAACGGGCAGGAACTGATGCCCAGGAAGTTCCACCTGGACATGAGGAAGAACTACTTTGCTGTGCAGTGACTGAGCACTGAACAGGCTGCCCAGACAGGGTGTGGAGTTTCCCCACTGGAGATATTCCAGAACTCTCTGGACACAATCCTGTGCCATGTGCTCTGGGATGACCCTGCTGGAGCAGGGAGGTGGGACCAGGTGACCCACTGCAATCCCTTCCAGCCTCACCCGTTCTTGGGATTCTGAAGAGAGACCAGTAAATGTGTTCTTGCTTTGCAGGAACTCACCAAAGTTGAATTTTGAAAGGCTTTTCTGGGGGTGTGTAGCAGGTGCAGGAAGTTCCCAAAGGAACTGCACCTGTGAGCACAACAAGCAGCCACTCACTATTTTGGGAGAGATGACATCAAATCTGTGTAATTATATCATTCTCTACTTCCCCATGCTAGGACTGTTTGGAGGTGGCAGTGTCTCCAAAAATGTAGGTCTGTAGAACATGAGTAGTTCACAGTGAGAAAAAACATGTTATTGTTATTACAAAAAACCCAAATACAACAAAGAACACAAACACAGAAAAAAAACCCAGCAGAAAATCAACAAACAGATAAAAAACCCCAAACAATATCAAACCAACCAGACAAAAAATAAAGGTGGGGAGAGAGAGAGAAAGAGAGAAAGGCTTCCTGGTGTGTTGTCAGGGGGAGGGGGATGCAGTCCCCTTCTGTCAGGGATTCTGCCTTCCTATGGCTTCTCTCCACGAGGGGTCTGCCATGGGATGGGCCGTGTTAATTTAAATTAGGATCAGCTGAATCCTTATTTCACAGTATTACAGTGTTCTGAGAAGTCTCTCAAACAGCACATGGTACATCATTTAGAGGATACCATGGGGAATTGGGAAGCAAAATTGGATTGAACTGTAGGTGAACTGTTGTCTCGGGGGTGGATCTCTTGGGCTTGTGGCAGTTTGGGAGGCAAAGGGCTCCATGTGCAGCAAGGAAAGGAGCTACAGTGAATGAATGAAATATCACTTGTACGGGGAAATTCCAGGTAAATTCATATTTTCAGGCTTAAGAAATAAACACTGTTGAATTCAATGTATCCTTGATTTTCAAAAGACGCAGTAAGACTGTAAAATAGGGATGTGGGGTTCTGTGAGACATGTGTGACCTGAATAGGTATTTCCTGGGACAGCTGAGCCCAGCAGGCACTGGCACTGAGCTGAAGGGCAATGCCAGGAAGCACTGGGAGCCAGCGCTTCCCTTTCCCATTGGAATTCAGGTCAGGACTCTGCAAAATAACAGGAATGGGGCATAGTCCAGCACTGCCAAGCCCTGCAGGGCGGGAGAGCTGCTCCCCCCTGCCAGAGGAGGAGAGGGACTGTCTCCAGCTCACACCAAAAAGTGCAGTGCAATTTAGAGCCATCTTTATAATGGTTATCAAATGCCCAGTTTATAACCAAATTTACCAAACCTCAGTCTATTGGTCAGTAAATAATCAGGTTACAACTGCTCTGCACTGAGAGAGATTAAAATGGGTGAGACATGAAGGGAAAGAAAAGAAGTTACCAGAAATACATGTCTTGCAGATGTTGTTGTCCATAAATATTTGAATATTCGGGTTAATATTCAGTTGTTGTGTAGCCAAGGTGAGCAAGGGCTGGGAGGGAATGCTCAGAGGAGCAGGAGTACCTTATGCCAGTAAACCTCAAAAAAAGGACAAGCTTCCCAAATCATTCCAGTTAAAAACAGGTACTTGCATCTGTAAAATAAATTAATTAAATTCCAATATTTGAGATAAAATGATTCCATTAATCCCTTGGATTTGCAGGTGACCCTGAGCAGCCCCACGTGGCACTGCTGTGCAGCTTCTCTGGGTAACCTGGGCCAGTGCCTCACCTTCTTCCCAGGGAAGAATTTCTTTCTAATATCTAATCTAAACCTACGCTCTACCACTTTGAAAGTCACCCCCTCTTGTATCTGGCATTGTTTTTCCTACTCTTAATGGATGTAATAATTTTAATAAAATACAAGTTCATGTGAGTAGCAATGTCTGCTGGTATTTGCTTCACAAGCAAAAATTCCTGGGAAGCTTTAAAAAATGTCATCAATGTGCCTCCCTGAGCTTTCAGAGGAGAAAAAAATCCCATTTTCACGATAGTTTAATTGTTCACAAACGGGTTGTCTGTGAAGAGGTAATTCAGCACCAGGGATGACGAACGTGGGCACCTCGTGCTGAGCACAGAGCAGCTCTTTGCCATGGTTACCCCGGGCCATGAATGAAGGGACAATTATTCTGAGAGGTACTGGAGATCCTGTTTGCTCTTCAGTCTCGCCATCCTTCAAATGTGCTTTCTCCCCATCTTTGCAAACAAACAAAGAACCAATTAGGTGTATTTATCCAATTTTAGAGCTCATTGTCTGTAATTACAGAGCTCACTGCTGGCCTGGGTGGAGTGGGAGAGGCTGCTGGTGGCTGATGTGGTGTCCCTGGGGAAACCCATGTGATCCTGACCCCAGATCTGAGGGAAAGCTCTTCTGCTTTCATCCCGTGTGTTCTACCAAACCCAGGAGGACACAGGTTCTGATCTGGTGTCAAAATCTTTATTCTCCTATTGGTCTGTTGGTTCCCCCAAAACTCTGGGTATTTCAGTGGTGGGGGAACTTTTAGAGGGTTTGGCTGGGAGATGAATGGGTGAATAATGGCTGCATGAGAGGAAAAACGTATGCATACCTTAATACACAGAAAAATGGGGAGAGGGGTTAGTGGTGGGCTTGGCAGTGCTGGGGGAACCGATTGGACTGCGTGGCCTGAGAGAGCTTTTCCAACATACACAATTTTGTGATTCTGTATTTTTTTCTTGGACACTTTCTCAAATTATTCTGAGGTTTCTAGGCCCTCAGCACCAGTTCTTGTATGTTTTCAGCTCTCCTCTTTTGTGTCCAGCTCTTCCATATAGACTTTGTCCTCTGCTGGAACGAGTGGCATTTCTGCTCCTCACACCTCCAGCTCGGTGATAACTGGCAGCCTGGTATTTCTCCTCTCTTTTGTCTGCCTCTCCCTTCCTGTTCTCTCTCCCTTCCCCTGCCACTTCCCTGTACTGTTACAGTCTGCAGCCACCTGCCCAGTGCTCCTCCTGGAGAGCAGACTCCCAGCTCCTGGGTGCTCCTGGCTGTAATGAAAGAGGTTCGTAGGATTCAATAATCCATAAAAGCTCTCCTGGGTGGCCTACATATTTGTTGCCGTTGAATGAAGAGCCTTCATTTTGGGCAAAGGGTTCAAAGAAATTTAACCTTCTCTTGTCTTGCACCCTCGTTTAGTAGACATGGCTTTGATCAGGGTCACTACACATACAGAAATAAATAGAGCTTTTTCCCCTGAAAGAGAAAAAAAATAGTTCATTGTATGGAGCAGGTTAGTGGCAGGATTTCAAAGGAGCTGCTCTCTTTGGTGAACTTTCTTGATTGTCCTGAGCATGTTATAGTCAGCCAACAGAGAAAAGGAAGATGAATTTGTCAAGCAAATATGAATTATTGGGTTCTGTGTTCTCCTCAGTCACCAGGAACTCGATGGTTAACACTCTAATTAAGTGCTGTTCTTATCCTTTGATTTTTCCCAAGTGCCCAGGCCATTTCTGTGACAAAATACTTTGAGGCAGAACCAAGTGAAATATTAGAATGGGTGGTGACTTTCGCTTGGCTTTTATCTTTTAGAAGTTTTGTTTTAATATTTAAGACTATTTTAATATTTAATATAACCAGAGTTTTTATATCAGCTTGTTGTGCTGGCCCCTCTGGTGTGCTGCTAAGGAGCTGCCCAGCTAATGGCATTATTAAAATGCTTGATATGTTGTTATTTGGCTGGTTACTGATGGAGCTGTCTGTGAGCAAAGCCAGGTGGACACAACCAGGTGTGTGAAGCACCTGCTTTCCAAAGTTCCATCCTCAGCCATCCTTTGAAAAGTTTGGCCTTTTGACAAGAGGTGTTTAGCTGTTGTTGTAAATAAAGATGGGGATATTCTGTTCTTTTTTATCAAAGGCACTGGATGTGGCTGCATCACTGCTCACTCCAGCTGAATTGGAGTGGCTGAGCACATTCTGCTATTTACAGTGACAGAGCACAACTTTGGGAAAAATGGGATATCAAAGGCTTCAGACTTGCTATCATTGTATAAAAGATACTTTTCTCACCCATGCCAAGACCGTCATGGATCTCTCCCAGTCCTTCTCAGCAGTGTTATTTTGCCCCATTAATTTAGAGCTGGTGGGATTCGTTCTCTCAAGTGCTGTTGATCCTCATGCTGCTACAGCCTGGAATTAGCAAAGCTATGAGCCATTTAAATATCATTTACTTTGAGAAACTCCAGGACTCACCTCCATTTGACATTCCCAGGCTTAACTAATTCCAAACAGTTTAAGCCTACATTTTGTTACCCAGATATGGAAAATAGAAACAATTTCAAGTAGTTTAAGCATCCATTTTAATTCCCCAGGTGTGGAAAAGAGAAAAAAACTACAAACAGCTGTTATTTAAAATGCAATTGAAAATAAAGATGAAAGAATAATAATAATGTTCACTCTTTGTAGGGATTAAGTGCATAGTAGCAAAATAAATTTCCAGTTTTTAGAGTGTTTGCTCTTATTTTCTGACCTAATATTATTGGGTTTCAGGGAAATAATACAGACATGTCTTGGCGTAACATCGCCATGCACAATGAACAGATAAGTACATAGGTGAACATATAGAAACACGCACACATCTATGAATATATATAAGATACAGGTTTTAAAAGGAAATAATCTGAGCCTATTTAAGCACAGAGGAGTGTTTTCCATCATACCTATGTGCAGGTTGTCTCTTGGGAAGATGCAGCAGAGACTCCCCTGGGCCAAGGCTGATCCAGCCCAGAGGCTGCAGGTGGAGCTCACCCAGGGCTGGGTTTGTTTTCTAGGCAGCAGTAATTGGGTTCTCTGTGAAAATCACAATTATTAATGGCTCTCCTACATCAACACCAGATACAGACCAGTAGTGGCTCCACCCCAGGGTTTCTCACTCCAGACTCTCTTTGCTTCTCCTCTCCCAAATATCAAATGATTTTCCTTCTTGATTTGTAACAAGCCACTCTTAAATCTCCCTTCTAGTCAATTAAATTCATTAATTAAAAGCAGATAAAGATCAGTGAGTAAAGGCTGAGCTAATATACGCTTAATGTATTGTTGTATCATGCTTTGTCAAACATACCAGTAATTGCTCATTTAATTTATTCAGCATTACTGATTTAAATATCTTTCTGGACACTTTGGAGTTAGTTGTCATTTCCTTAATGTCTGCTGCTTGCATATCAAAATGTCACTTTATTATGTTCAATACATTATCTATGACTTGGGTTTCCTTAAACCCTCTAATTGCTGTGACAGTGCTCACAGAAATACAGTCCTGATCATAGAATTATTTATATCTTAATATGAAAAGGCAGCTCCTCTTGCCTTGAGGTTTTATTTATATGTCACCTTTGCATAATTGCAATGTCATGGGGACTCTTCCCCTCTCAGCTACTTCACTTATCAAAGTGCTGTTGGAGACAGTCCCAGTCCTTCTGGGGGGCAGGTTGGGAAGTTCTTTAGGTTGACATGTCCTGTCAGGTCATCTGCTGCCTTGGCTCGTAGTTTGTGTGCAGAGGAACGTGAATGACCATCCTTGCACTACAGCCTGGGCTTTGCCAACAGCTTCTGCGTGCAGAGCAACTCATAAATCTCAAGGGCTATGTAGGTTTGGCCATGGGAGAGAGAAATCAAGTTTTATGACTGATTTGAATCCTCATGAAACCTGAAAGCAAAGAGAATTAAACTGGCAACCACTGCCTAATAATGATTTGAAAAGCTTTTATTAAATATATAAATTGGTGAAATATTGTAATAGAAGAATTATAGGATCCCAGACTGGCTTGGGTTGGAAGTACCTCACAGCTCCTCTTGTTCCACCCCCTGCCATGGCCAGGGACACCTTCCACTGCTAGACCAGGTTGCTTCAAGCCCCATCCAACCTGGCCTTGGACACTTCCAGGGATGGGGCAGCCACAGCTTCTCTGGGCAACCTGTGCCAGAGCCTCCCCACCCTCACAGGGAGAATTTTTTTCTAATATCCCATCTAACCCTGATCTCCTTCAGTTTGAAGCCATTCCCCCTTGTCCTGTCACTCCAGGATCTTGTAAAGAAGAACATGGGCTACTCAACAAAGAATGAACTCAAATGTCACATCTCATCCCAGCTTCAGAAAACATCCAGGAAAAGCCTAATCCACGACAGAAGACTTTACATCAAATGTTAAAACAATTATTTTTACAGGAGACAAAAGGAAAAAAAGACAAAATATTTGATAAAATGTCAATTTTTAAAGGTCTTCAGACAAATCAATTGTTGGAGCCCAGTGAGTTCAGTGTAGGAGCCAATGGTGAGGAGAGTCAGAGAGAAGGTTGAGAACTAGAGTCAATCTAAATTACATATTTTCTCATAAGGTTTTCATGAAAGGATTTCATTATAAACTCCATCAATAGGTTGTGGAAATTGTGCATGTGTATGTACATATATAATAGATACACAAATTGGATTTGCATCATTTCTTGTATAGTCTGTCTCTATTGCTTTGCATTGTGATTTAGACACTGATTTTAGCCTATGAATTTCCTGTCTGGTGTTTTTGTAGAGCTCTGTGAAGCTCTATGAATATGTGGCATTTGGTTGTAAGGCACAGTGAAATATTTTAATAGTTGGAACTAATTAAGTATTGAACAAGGGGGTTTCTAACAGTGAATGGTGGTGGTTTATTCATTCTCTTTTTTTTTTAGGATATTTTTTTCAAAGTGCCAAACAAATGTAGATAAAACAGTCCCCAATAAAGATGCAGAAACAGTTTGGATGACTGTCAGTTCTGATGAAATGCCATATGCCCAGTCGGCTGTTCCATGTAATCCTCTCTGGCTTTCTCTCATCAAACATTATTGGAGCTGAGCTATCTGGGTGTGGATATTTACTGAGGAACAACCTTGGCTGTGTTCTCAACTGGGCACAGGAGCAGTTGGGAGTGGAGTGATGGCCCAGTGCTGAAGGTGCTGTCCCAGAATAAGTGTTATGTCACAAATGTTTATGGCAGAAAAAGAAGAAAATTTGTATTAAAAGTAGGCTGTGTTGGGGAGGGAAGGACTTGAAATAAGCTCAACCTCAAGTGACCCTCTGAGCACCGTGTTTTGTAGAGACTGTCTAGGATCCCCAGCACAGGAGGGACATGGAGTTGTTGGAGCAAGTCCAGAGGAGACACCAAGATGATCAGAGGCGTGGAGCAGCTCTGCTGCGAGGAAAGGCTGAGAGAGTTGGGATTGTTCGTCTTGGAGAAGAGAAGCTTTGAGGTGACCTAACTGCGGCCTTTTGATACCTAAAGGTGTTTCAAGAGAGCTGGAGACGGACTTTGGACAAGGGCCTAGAGTGCCAGAACAATGGGAATGGCTTCCCACTGCTAGAGGAAAGGGTTAGATGGGGTTTTAGAAAAAATTTCTTTCCTGTGAGGGGTTGAGGCCCTGGCACAGGTTGCCCAGAGAGGCTGTGGCTGCTCCATCCCTGGAAGTGTCCAAGGACCGGTTGAACGGGGCTTGGAGCAACCTGGTCTAGTGGAAGGTGTCCCTGCAGAGGGTGGAACTGGGTGAGCTTTAAGGTCCCTCCCAACACAAACCTTTCTGTGGTTTTGTGATTCCATGTTAGAGATGAGCAACTCATAGGGATGCTGGAAGAGAAGGAGGAAACCAGTATCTTGCACCAGTAGGAAGAGAGGAACACGAGGTAATGATCAAGGAACTTTGATGTTAGAGGAGGGTCTGCGTAATGATGGAATTGATCAGCAAAATTACTAAAATTACTTCTGGTTTTGCTATTTCTTGAGATATATTCAGGTTATGGATAAAAGCAAAACTTACGCAAATGGCTAAAATTTTATATGAAATCTGAGAGAAAAGTTAGGAAGGGGACACAGGTGTCTAGAACTAGATTGTCCCATGATTCCTGTGGTTGGACCCCATTAACCTCAGCAGTTTTAATTTTTTTCTTTGAAATACTCAATTAATTTATAAGCTTTTGATCAGCAACAATAGGCTTTTTAAAGAAGGAAACAATAAAATCAGTGTAAGTGCTCTGAATAACAGTGGTAAGAGGAGTATAATGAGTTTTGAAAAAGTAGAGGGTAGAAATAAGGGATCACCATAAACCACAGAAGGACATAACGAGGTAAAGCATTGGGTCCCTGCTGGAGTCTTCCCTTCCACAAAGTGCACATCCAATTGCAGGGCTGGAGCTCGGGTTAGTAATGAGGCTGTTCCTGCCAAGGTCATGGAGATTTTGCTCTGAATGTCAGGCTGTGATTTATCTTCCCCTGCACTGTGGGTTGAACCTGGGATGTAAACAGTAATTACATCCCTGCTCTGGCTGGGGTCCGGAGCTCTCTCATGTCAGGGACTCACAGATCCCACAACCAGATCTGATCCACTTCCAGTGTTTTCCAGAGTTGTTTTGTTCTAAAAATGATTGATACACTACCTTTGCACCTGTTTTTTTGACTTTTATATTTTGGAGGTGGGTTACATTCAAGGTCACCCTCACGCTGAAGGGTTCCTTCAGAGAGGATTTTTTTTTCCTCTTTTACCTTTGGTCTTCTTAACCTGTTTTCTGTTAAACCAGACCATGCTGCCTCCATTGCTGGGTTTTTTTCCCTTTGGAATAGGTATTAAACTACCACTGGATAAACAGGAACATTCAAATATCAACTTGGAAGCATGCACACTTTGTTCTCTCAGCTGCAAACACAATATTTGTGTTATTTTTGTTTTAATTCTCACTTCACTCCTATTAAGGAACAATTTCAGCACATTCACTTGATGTTGTTGCCAATTTTCATGGCATTTTAGAAAACAACAAACAGGTGCAAACCTTGCAGGAGCCATCATAGTTGGCTCATGGTGTAAATTGGCTGCATGGAGCTTGACACCTTTCTGGGAATTTTGCTGGAAGCCTTCGGAGCTTGGAGAGTCATCCTTCCAACACATGGGGCGCCTCTCCACTGCAGAGCTGTTTTTCTGCTATGATTGACATCACTGGGTTTGAGCTGACAGTGGATGTGTGAGGAGCTCATTTTCTGATACTAAATTTGTAGTGAGCAGCAAGTGGGACTTTCCCACCTCTTACCCCTTTCAGGGGTACATTTTACCACCTGGGGCTGATTTCATGCAAAGTGGGTCCTTGTGTCCTCTGCTTCTTTTTCTCCCACCCATTGAAACACTCTCAGTTTCATTGTGGTTGTCCTCACCCCCACTTCCGTGAAACTCTCCCACTGTGGGGAGATGCTGAGGTGAGGAGATGCTGGGTTCAGGAGTGCTGGGACCAGGAGGTGCTGGAACCATAAGATGCTGGCCTCAGGAGGTGCTGGGGTCAAGAGAAGCTGGGACCAGAAGGTGATGGGATACGGAGATGGAGGATCTGGAGCTACTGGGACCAGGAGGTGCTGGAGCTGCCCACCTGCTCCGTGTTTTCAGAACACCTGACTGTGTTGGCAGCTGGACACCCTCTGTCTGCAGGAGATGCCAAAGGCTGAGTGGCTCCTGCCTTTTGCAGTTTGGAAGCATTGAAAGGGTCTCTTTTCTCCTTTCCGTGGAGTTTTATTCATTGCACCTCCCGTCCTTCTGGTGGATTTGATGCAAATGGCCCAGTGGGCTCCCAAGTAGCCGAGAGGGCCAGGCAGGTGGGTACAGCAGTGACCTGCACCTGGGTTAGCAGGAAGGGAGGTGAAAGAATTGGTACAGTTTATGTCAACACTGAAAAAAAATCAGTTTCTGTGGAAGCTGGGACAGTTGCAGCATTTCTCCTTCGGGTTTCAGAAAGCTCTTGTGTTGCAAACTCTTCTACTCCAGGATCATGCTCTTCCTTGGTCCACCTTTGTACTCAGTGGAATTTGTGCCAGGTCACGGGAAGTGACTGGCAGTCAGTAGATTTGGCTTCTGTCCAAAGCCAAGCCATAGGGCCTTCCACTTTTATTCCTTAAAACAGGGAAAAATAGGGATTCTCACCTGAACAAGAAGCAGTGACACTGTCAGAAGCCGAGATGTTCTGTTAACCTGCACCAATTGCTGTAATTACTGCTCTTCAGATTCGTTTACTGATAGAGGATTTCTCAGACAGATTGTCTTTGGTCCCTGGAATGAACTGCAAAGTGATTCCAACGCCTTTTGAAAACGATGTGAGGTTACTAATTATATTTATCCAGTGAATTGAAATTACTGGAGTATCTGCTTGGGACCATTTTGGCAAGTTGCTGATTTGTAAGTAATGAGAAATGTGTGTTGCTGGAATTTTTCTTTTGAATTATTCCATTACAAAGAGAAGTTGTTATAGGATGAAGTTGTTGTGTAGGGAAAGAATGAACATGACAGCAGTGCTGCAAGCTCAGTGATCGGTGTGGATTATGGGAGATGATAAATGATAGGATGTGGAGCAGCAATTCAAACATTTGACAGTGTTTATAATAAAAAAGGCAGTTCATCTTGTATCGAAAAAACATTTAAAGGTTGTGGAAGAAAGCCAAGCAGTGTCCTTAAAAAGGAGTGAAGTACTTGATTCATTTGGGTGAGGGCAGTCATGAAATAAAAAGTGGATGCTGAAAGGTCTGGGACACCACCACTGCAAGTGACACTTCTGTAACATAAGCACAGGGTGTACTGGCTGTGATGGACCTGGACGTGGATTGATGGGAACAGGGTGCACTCTCAGAGATGCAGGCAAAGGGCTGCTGTCAGGGATATTTTAATTCCCATGGAAATTACTGTTGGCCTGTTTGGGTCCATGCCCTGCCACGGAGGCCACCATGGCCATACAATCCATCATGTCCTGCTGCAGCACAGGTCTGTGGGCTCCTGGTGGTTGGGTGTGCTCCTGGGAGGAGCAGTTCTTTTCTCACTGTGCCAGCTACTCCCTCTGCTCCCACTGCTCCCCTCAGAGGAGATGGGTGGCTTTCACTGACCTCTCTCCCGAGTTTCTGCATCAGCCATAAAACCGTGTCACAGACTAGAGAAGGAGACAGGATTTATTAAGTAGAGAAAGAGGCATCTCAGCCACCTCAAGCTGTGCCAGTGGGACCATCAGCCTGGAGACAGCAGGCACTGGGCTGGCACAGCCTGGCACATCCTAGCACAGCCTGGCACAGCCTCTGGCACAGCCTCTGGCACAGCCTGGCGCAGCACCTTCCCGTGCTCAGCTCCTGGCCCAGCCCGGTGGCGTGGAGCCGGGTGAGATCGTGAGCAGGAGGGGTCTGGAGCAGCAGGAATTTCAGGAACTAGTTAAGGCACAAGTGATTAATGAGGCTGGAATGAGGACATGGAAAGGACCAGTGGGAATTTGGTCTCACTCTGCTTTTCTGGATAAGTGAGTGTTTGGGAGTAGGACCAAAACATTGTCAGTACTTTTGTTGTTGTTTCTGAACTGAAAGAAAAGTATTGTATAAGTGCAAAAACATCCTTCTATAAATCATAGCATGATTTCCATAGATATTTTGGTGATGTGTTTGGATTAGGCCACCCAGGCCTGGCCAAGTAAAACCTGATGTGAAATCACAGAGTTGTTGAGGTTGGAAAAGATCTCCCAGAACCACCAAGTCCAACCTGTGACTTATCCCACCTTGTCACCCAGCCCAGAGCACTGAGTGCCATGTCCAGTCATTCCTTGGACACATATGAGTAGTGATTAATACTTCACATGGAAAAGTCCATCTGCAATCCATGGGGTTAAATCACTGTGCCAAAGACCTGAGAAGATTGCAGCCTTTTAAACATTACAACCTGCTTCTGGATTATTCATAACCACAGAATAATTGTGGAACCGATTCTCTGCTGTGAAACATTTCCTGGATAGCCACAGAGAGACTGAAGTTTGGTATTTCAGATTAAATCACATGGAAGAATTAAAGATCTAATCCAAATATGAAAACTGACATTTATTTTGCAGGCTAGTTTTCAGTATAATTGGCTAAATGGCTTTTCATGGCATTTCATGGGGTCAAACGCTGCATTAAGTGCTTCAAAATCCTCATTTATAAATTACTTACTCTTGATTGAAAATGTGCTTTTCTGTGTGTTGCACTAAAACAACAAGAAACTGTGTGAGTCTGGCTAATGGAGAGCAAAGTTTAGAGTCATCAAAGCCCTTCCTTCTGGAATTCCTGGTTCTGGTATTCTGTTATCCCCCCAGAGAACAAAAGTGTCCTAGGGTCCGACCAGCCTGGCAATTAAACAGTGGCTACCTTTGATGAGGGGAGGTACTGATGCTGGGGGTAGATCACTCTGTGTCAGCCCTTAAGAGAGACAACAGAGGCTTAAGAAGTCCATCTTTATGTCCTTCTCAAAGTGTGTCCAAATCCTTTCTTCTTGTCTTTGAACTGCATTTAGAGAGATCTGATGGTTCAAAAATATCTGAAATTTCTTTCTTCCAAAGGCACAAGGCTTTTAGGTTTTTATGTCCTCAGCTGATCCCTTTAGAATTGTCATTCCCACCTTGCAGAGGTGCAGCCAATGGCATATATGTCTCAATTTGGGAAGTAATCCTCAAAAAAAAGGAGAAGGGAGATGAAAAAATGAGCTTATCATGGAATTGCACAGGTCCCTTTGCAAAAGCAAATGCCTGGTGTGATTTTGCACCAAACATGCCTTTAGTCTAAAAGGTGGAAACACGCAGAGGGATTGTTGGTGGATGGGCAGAAATCCTTGGGATGGTGAGAGCCCAGGATTTAAATGAAAGGTAGTGGACATGCAATAGCTCAGCTCCTGACAGAGGAATCCTGTGAGACACTGGAAGAGGCTTAGAGGCAAGCCAGCTGGAAAGGAGGGCTTAAATATTATTTGGTGACTTGTTCTTTCCAGGGGAAAAAAAAACCAAAAAAAAACCACCAAAAAACACCAACACCACCACCCCCCCCCAAACCCTCCAGAAAACCCAGAAAAAAACAGAAAAACACAAAAACAAAGAGAAAATCAACCCCAAACCAGTGAGAGGACTAGGAATAGGTGCAATAGGAAACCTGGTCCCCCAGATTTGTATGTGTTTGTGTGGGGCCTGTGTCATTATTTTTTCCAGCCTGGCAATGTTCTGCTTCAAACCACCAAATCCTGGGAACACCGGGGTGTAATTCATCACCAGCCAGGTAAATTTAGTGTGATTGCCTTGGTTTCATTTCCGTAATCAAACATGCTTGGACCTGGCCCAAAGCAGGGCAATTATGCTAATGACATACGTGAGAAACTAATTTAAAACATACATAATGTATTATTGACCGTAAGATTACACTCAAGCTTAGATTTGATTCTGTCTTCATCGTTTTGCTGCCAAGGCAAATTAGCCTTGTGGGAGGATTCATTTGGGTCCCTTTGGGATCCTGGATTCTGTCAGGAATGAGTCAGTGCCACCTTCCCATGAACTCTAGGATAATTGGAGGGACATAAAAGTTTTGCACAGATGTCTTGCTCTGCCTCTGCTCTCAGTGCTGAAGTAGATCGGGTTCTGTGAGTAACTGCAGAGCTGCCGAGCTCCAGCTGGGCCGTGATGTGTCCACACTTCCATAGTGAAGTGGGTGCTTCTGAGCTGGGTTCTGTGAAACCCAGCCCTGAGCCCCCATGCTCCGAGTCTGGGCCCCCAAGGCTGTGGCAGGTGAAACTGGGGACGACTGTGGACTGCGAAGTTAGAATGGATCCAGTATCCAGAGTTTTGAGAACACAAGGTCTTGGCGTCAGAGCATGGAGTTTGTAGATTTAAGTTACCTGAGAGCCTTGTAAGGAGTTTGTTCATTCCCAGAGGCTCAGTCACTTACAGCCTGGCCTTCGCCTAACCAGGAGATGTTCTGCTTTCTCTTCTCTTCCTCTTGCTACCAAAGTCAAGTTAACACCTTTCTCTAGCTGAATAGCATTAAAGCAGTACCAGAAATGAGCAGGGCCCCTGTGCTCAGCAGCTGGCAACTGGAAACGGTTTGCTCTGGACCAAGCAGAATGTGTCTTTTCCGTGTAGGAATTGCCTTTCTAATTAACTGGGAGAGGATAAGGTATGTGCACACACCCCCACTGTGGTTGTGTTGTGTATAAAGGTGTTTATTGGGTTGTATTTCGGTGTTTTCTGTGAGTTGCCTCATGATACAAAATTAATGTTCCCTCCCCAGTCAGCATTTATTCATTCCTATCGATTCCCTGCTGTAAATGAGATGATTAATTTGCTGCTCTGGCCCTGGAGCACAGTGTGAGAAGGCACATGAGGGGCTTTACTCTGCCATGACAGGAAAGTTTAGTGTCCACTGTGCAGAGTGAAAAGTTTAGAAATACAGTGGTGTATTCCTTGGTTTTCGGGAATTGGGGAATTAAAATGTGTGTGTGCTGTGTGCAGTGCTTACTCCTCACTCATGCTGCAGGGTCTGCACACCAACAGCTCTTAGCAACATTACAGCTGGTAAATTTGGGTAGTATTTTAGATAAAGATAATAAATTAGGCTTTATTTTTGATCTCGGGAGTGAGGAACAGCCAGTTAATGGGCAGGACTGTCAGTGCTATCCTCCCTGGACTGGCGCTTTGTTAGTTCCAGGCTGATGAACACAAAGGACATCCCTGCTGCATTGTTTGGGTTATTAGGATTATATTTATTTTTTTTTGCTAATAATTGTAATTGCAGAAATGCACAGACAATGGACCAATTACTTCAGACCATCAGCCAGAGAGAAATAGCTCAGGGCTGGGTTCCCTGTTCCAGCAGCCTCTGTAATTCTATCCTATTCCATGAAGTGCCTGATGGACCATGTGAGAATGCAGCACCACCTTACAGAGCCCATTGTTAAAGGGTGCTTAGAACTTAGTCCTCAGACACCTTGAATTACTGAGTCTGCTGAAGAAGAAAGACCATTGTGTCTCATTGTATCTAATTGGGCTCCAATGGAAGGCTACATCAGCTTCTTCCACTCCCCTGCCCTGAGAACCAACTTGGTTGACATAGACCAGGTCATCACATTGCCACTACTGAGTCTTGTTAATCACAGAATGATGGAGTCTCCTTAGTTGGAAGGGACCCACAAGGATTATCAGTCCAGCTCCTGGCCCTGCTCGGGACATCCCAACAATCCTACCCTGTCCCTGAGAGCATTGTCCAAATGCTCCTTGAGCTCTGGCAGCCTTGGTGCTGAACCACCGCCTTGGCGGGCCTGTTCAGTGCCCAACCACCCTCTGGGGGAGAACTGCTAACCCTTGGTTAAACCCACCATGGCACTGAACAATCCACCAGGAGCATTGGAAATACGAACTGCTTTTTTCAGAAGGACAGGATCAATCCAGGCTGTTGTCATTCCTGCCACAGTCAGGAATGGAATCCTGTCATTGCATTCATGCTCTGCTTCAGAGCAGAACTCACAGGGTTTCTTTCAGGGACTCTCTGGGAACAAGGATTCAGGTTTAGGTGTCACATTTCTGCCTCTGAGAAATATTTCACCTTTTCTTGATTTTCTGAAACTTCTGCTAATAGTTTGGAAAGACTTTTGCCTGTCTTTTAAAATGGTTTGGTAATTTCTCCGCACCTACTGGTTGCTGATGGCGTGACCAGATTAAATTGCACCAAGATAATTTCCAAAGGTGGTGATAGTTTACCTAGTCTCTCCCAGGTCTGGCAGGGAATTGTCCTGTCAGGCCCAGGCTCTAAAGCTCATGGGCTGGAATCCGTGCATTTGAAATCAAAGCTTCACAGTGCTAGAAATGTCATTCTGAATGTCATTCTGAAGTCTTCTTTTTTTGATATTTTCTTTAGGAAAGAATTCCATTCAAACAGAACTGTTCCAGAGAACAAAAATGAAATGTCATCTTTTATATCTCTTAAAGCCCTATTTTGTGAGGTCGTCTTACAGCCAGTACAACCCTTCAGACCCAGAAAGTTTCTGCACCTCAGGATTGGAACATTGTATATTGTATATATTGTATATTGTATATTGTATATTGTATATTGTATATACAATATAACATATTGTATATATTGTATATTGTATATTGTATATAACATTGTATATTGTCTTCCCTAAATGTCACCCTTTGTGCACTCTGGCTGGATTGGAGTGGAATTGGAATGGGCCAGAAAACGCCAGCATATTAATATTTCATTTGATGTTCATGGTAATTATAACCAAGATGAATTCATTCAGTCTGAGAGCAGATACTGTGCCTTGTGGGAATTCTAAATTATTGATTTGGGAGTGGTAGAATGGACATAGCAGTGCCGATCTGCTCCAGGAGAGACCAGGAGGTGCGTGGGAGGAGGAAGGACATCTACAGCACCAGAATGAGGAAGTCATAGAACCACAGAATCCCAGAATGGTTTGGACTGGGAGGGACCTTAGAAATCCCATTCTACCCTCTGCCATGGGCAGGGACACCTTCCAGTAGATCAGGTTGCTCCAAGCCCTGTCCACCTGGCCTTGGACACTTGCAAGGATGGGGCAGCCGCAGCTTCTCTGGGAAATCCATTCCAAGCCTCCCTACCCTTGCAGGGAAGAATTTCTTCTTGATCTTTAATCTAAATCAATCTTTGTCCAGTTTAAGGCCACTTCTCCTTGTCCTGTCAGGGCAGGTCCCAGTACTGGGCCAGTGCTCAGTTCCAGTGCCATTTCCCAGCACAGCATCCATCCTCTTCCTCCCACTCTCTGTTGTTTATTAGAGCAGTTTGGACCTCACTAACTCTTCCAGCCATTCCCAGCTCCCAGGACTGTTTCTGGCCCCAAGGGAGAGGGCACAGACAGCAAAATGAGTACAGCCACCTCTGCAGGAAAAGCAGGAGCCTGGGAAACTGCTTTGGCTCTCCAGAAAATTCCCTTTTCCGTTGATTAACTAACAGAGACTGGCCTCCAGCCTGGGCACACAACTGCAGGTGTCTAAGAGGTTACAAGAACATTTTCTTAGCAGAGCAGCACTTTGGAAAGAAATCAGGAAAATGTTGTATTGCCCCAAACCTTTTCTGCTTGAGTCACAGCTGATGGGCTGCAGCTTCATGGCCTCCTGTGGGTGTCTTGGGAAAACAGGAAAGGTGGAATTTGAAATACAGCCATTATAGAAGAAATTTCAATTTTGTCAGGGCTGGAAAGCAGCATTAAGCTATAATTAAAAAGTTATTGGAAAACTCCACGAGGCTCCAATTCAATTTAATTAATGTAGCTCTCCCTCCATCAGCCAGGCAGCAAATGTTACAGTGTATTTCGGGGTGGGGGGAGGGGCACAAATCTGGATTGTACCTATTTTGAATGCTGGATGTAATTATAATTTTCTCATATCCATCCCAGAAGTTAAATTCTACAAAGCTTGCATTTTTATGTATTACGCACCCAAGTTCCTCTGCTTCTAACCAGGAGATGACCCAACTGCAGATTAATTAAAAAAAAAATCAAATGGGCTGTTGAAGCCAAGAATTAAACCCACTGTTGCTCAGCTGCACAGTGACCAGTCAGTGTGTGTTAGTTTTCTGTCAGTTTTTTCTGTACAACCTTTCAGAGACTCTGCTAATTAGAGGAGCAAAGATGGAAAGTTTTGAAGTCTGTGGACAGAAGCTCTGTAGCTTTAATATTGCATGTTCTTCTCACATTCCTCTTCAGGTTATAAATCCCAAAGTGGTCCTTGAGCAAACTCAGCAGCTTCTTCGTGTTTGAGTAAAGTGGTTTTTGGGGGGAGGGTGTGCCATCCAGGAGGGTGGCAGAGGTCAGTCCAGAAGAGTGAGAGGATCTCCCCTTTGGACATCATGGGGTGGTTTGGGTTGGAAAGGACCTTTAAAGGCCATCTAAGCCAAACTAATAAGGTTGACCAGCAGAATTTTATGTCTGTTTTGTAATGACACAAAGGTGAATTCTCATCATACCACAGGCTGAAGGTGGAGAGCATATCTTGAACAAAAGCAGGAAGGGCTGGCTTTGATTTTGAGGCCTTTGGGTCACAGAATCATTAAGATTGGAAAAGCCCTCCCAGACCATTGAGTCCAAGCTGTGCCCAATCCCCACCTTGTCACCCAGCCCTGAGCACTGAGTGCCATGTCCAGTCATTCCTTGGACACCTCCAGGGATGGGGACTCCACCACTTCCCTGGGCAGCCCCTTCCAGTGCCTGAACACCCTTTCCAGGAAGAAATTCCTCCTGAATCATCTTCATCAATTCTTCCTGAAGGATGGAAAGCTGCAATTCTCTCTGCAGCCCCAGCCCCTGAATAATTTGATGCTGGGTCCCAGTTTTCCCACGTATTACCATAAGGAACCTCTGGTTCTGGCTGCCCCGGTTCCTCCTGAGAGGAGGCCATTCCTTTTTCCTGTGGTTTTTTCAGTGATCTCTTTGCAAATCACTTGATTTTAACTGGGTTTATCCAGACTGTGCAGAAGTTACTCAGATCCGGGTCTTACACAGTTTGTGGTTTGTACCTTTTATGTTTTCAAATGAATAATATTTTCAATTCGAACAGACAATGTCCATAATTAGGTAACTTTTTAGTAGAATAGATATTACTTAAGACCAACAAACTGATTAAATGAATTCCCTCTCAGCATAGGAAGTGTTTCACCTTGCTAGGGAAAGGTGGCATAGCCCCATATACATGGAATGTAGTGAGAGCATTTTTTATTTATCTCTAATCAACACTGTATTGATGTTAGGAAAAAAAATCTATCAAAAATTTTTACATTCTAGATCTATAAAAATTAATTTTCACTTTCCAACATTAAATTATATTTGTATGTAATATAAAATCAATGTAACTCTTTAGAAAATCAGATGTAGTATAGTGAGAACAAAAAACCTAATCAGCAACATAAACTTCTGTTCAGTTGAAATTTTAAGTAAGTCTTAGAGGATAAAGTTGTTGGGCTTGGTTTTGCATTTGTGTTTTCTATAAACCCAGAAGATCTTATGGCTGCTGAAAGTGCCAATTCCACATTGTCTTCCCATTATGGTGCCATGCAGAAATTCCCTTGTTCAATAAGAAATAGAAAGAGCATTTATTGTTACCACATTAAAACCCCAATCAGCAGCCCTCGGGTTCTACCTCCCAGTGTAATAAAGATGGATATATCTCCTTGGCAGCCTCCAGCTGCTGGGATAGACTTTCCTAGTGGCCAGCCTGAACTATAGGCAGTTCTACACCTGCCTGAAAGGAAATTGGCACCAGGTGGGTGTTGGCTTCTTCTCCCAGGGAACAAGCTACAGGAGAAGAGGAAACAGCCTCAAGTTGTGCCAGGGGAGGTTCAGGTTGGATACTGGGGAAAATTTATTCCTCTCAAGGGCTGTCCATCCCTGTCATGGATTTAAAAGCCACGTGGATGTGGCACTTGGGGACATGGGTTAGTGGTGGCTTTGGCAGTGCTGGGGGACCTTGGACTCGATGGTCTGAGAGGGCTTTTCCAACCTGAAATACTCTATGATTCCATCACTCAACTGAAGTTCTTAACAGTTATCAAAGTTTTCATTTTTTTCCCAGTGTTGATGTTTTCCAAGCAGGTACTTCCAGTATTTTTTATGAGTGTGCCTCATTAATTTAGAAGTATTTTGGGCTTCAGAAAAGGTTTCTTGTAGTAAAACCTGACTATCCCCCAGCTCCAGGTGTCTGTGCAGTAGTTTAGAGGGGACCCCCATTCCCCATGCTGGGCTGCAGGAGCAGAGGAGATGCTGGGAAATGCCGTTTTAAATGTAACCACAGTAAGAAAGAAGTGCTGCCTGGCTGGTGCTGTGGGTTGTGTCAATAGTCCTATCCATGTCTTTGTGTTTAATAGGCTTTGATGGACTTTTCTTCCATTAATTTGTCTAATTGCTTTTCAAATCCATTTATGTGTCTGGCTCCCACAGCATCCTGTGGTAATGAGTTCCACACTTTAATTATGCACTATGTGAAAAATTACTTTATTTTCATTATTTTGCACCTACTCTCATTATTTTCTGACAGTCCTTTGTTCTTGCATTTTGAGTAACAACAAATAATTGTTTACCATTTTGTGCTTTTGCTGCCATTTGGATTTTCTTGGGTCTGCTCCACTGGCTCTTCCCTAAACTGGGTAGTGCTGGGTTTAATCTTCATTGGAATAGAACCTCAGCCTTCTCCCCTGTGAGGGTGGTGAGGCCCTGGCACAGGTTGCCCAGAGAAGCTGTGGCTGCCCCATCCCTGAAGTGTCCAAGGCCAGGTTGGGAGGGGCTTGGAGCAACCTCGGATAGTGGAAGGTGTCCCTGCCCATGGCAGGAGTGGAACTGGATGAGCTTTAAGGTCTCTCCCAACCCAAACCACTCAGAGATTCCAGGATTCTATCCATCATTCTTGTCACATTTTTCATACCTTTTGTAGGTCTCCCGAACCTTTTTTGAGACAGGATGCCGGATATGCAAACTCTGACTCCAAAAGCCACCTCTGCTGTATGAGATCCCAGTCCTTCAGTTACAGGGCTCTTCAGCAGGGAGGGGAAACTCTCATGTTTGTTTGCAGAAAGCATCACCTTGTATCCCAGGGAAACAGATGATGAGAGTGATCACAGAACAAACCCTGGTGGTGTCATATCTGTACATACAGAGATACCCAGACAGATGAAATAATAGCTGTCTGCTATAAGAAACAGAAGTCATGTAAAAGCTGTAACAGGAATTAATCCTTTCAGATGACAAAGAAATTAGGCTCAGGTCACCTAAATCGATGGGATTCCTGCCAAAGCACTTTATTTGCAGGGTATTGTCCCTGTTCAGAGACAGGGTCAGCATGGGGCTCTTGGGCAGTGAGTGCTCAGAGGTAAGAGATGCCTCTTACAGCTGATAAGTATTGAAATTATTGTAATAAAATTCATAATGAAAGAATTGGCCGTTTTATTCTTTCCTGTCACTGCTGAGGCAAAAAGTGCTTTGTAGATTCTGGTTTGTAGGTCTAAGGGATGAGGAAGGAACCCTGGAGTCCCAAAGTGTGGGCTTTGACACTCTGCATCCAGTTAAAATGCTTCAGCACAATGGACTTTAGAGTATTTCTGTACATTTTTCAGGAAATGTCAACATTTCCATATATGCTGGAAACAAATTCCCTTTTTAATATTATGAACTTCCTGCATAATGATTATGGTGAATTTGGTTGAAAAGTCTCACCAGTTTAATGACTCACCAAGAGGGACGTGATCATCCCAGAAAACCATGGAATCTACTGTTTAACTCAAGCTGGTTTTCCTCTATCCCTGTTTTCTCTTACCCAGCTGAGTAGTGGGGTTGTTTAATCTGGAGAAAAGGAGGCTCAGGGGGGACCTTCTCACTCTCCACAACTCCCTCACAGGAGGGTGGAGCCAGGTGGGGGTCAGGCTCTGCTCCCAGGGAGCAAGGGACAGGACAAGAGGAAATGGCCTCAAGCTGTGCCAGGGAAAGTTCAGATTGGACATCAGGAGGAATTTCTTCCTGGAAAGTGTGGTCAGACATTGGAAGGGGCTGCCCAGGGAGGTGGTGGAGTCCCCATCCCTGGAGGTGTCCAAGGAATGACTGGACATGGCACTCAGTGCTCAGGGCTGGGTACCAAGGTGGGGATTGGGCACAGCTTGGACTCGATGGGCTTGGATGGCTTTTCCAGCTTGGATGACTCTATGATTTTATGATCTGTTACATCTTCACAGGTTCGATTGAAATGGAAAGAAACCATGCAGATCTTTAGGTTTCCTGGTTTTGCTTTGAATGGAAAGAGAAGTGGGGTAGAAGGGGACAGTGTCTGTCCCTGGGTGCAAGTCCTCCACCTGCCTTTTTCCTCCTGGTCCTTTGAGCATCAACTCCATGCTGCACCCAGGAGCTCCTCGAGGTGTGAGGGTTGTGCACAGCTCAGTTTATCCCATTTTTTAATTATTTCCTGAGCTGGAGAATGTCTCAGTTTCACAGCATAACCACAGGTGACCCAGTTCTGGAGGGCAAAGAGTTAACTGGACTCACTTTTGTTCCTGACTAGGCAACTGTAAATAAAAAGTTTATTAAAACTGACTGTAAATAATGCAAATCTCTCATTAAGTGTTCCCAGGCAGGCAGCAGTACGTGGGCTTACCTTGGAAAGATTAGGGGCTGAGTTAGAGGATAATTGTGTTTTGCATCCAAATGTGATAAAGTTTTAGTGTCAGGGTGGATACAGCCTCTGGGGCTCAGGGAGATGGTACAGCTGAAATCTTGGATTTACCTGTTCATCCTTCAGCTGTCCTTTGGTTAAGGCTTGGACTTTTCACCTAGTTATCCAAGTAGTCTCAGGACATACAGCACATGGTGAGTGCTGATGGCTGGAGCCTCTGAGTCACTTCTGACATTGCACCACTGCCAAAACCTACTTTGGTTTCGTTTACTTCCTTTTTTCATTTTATCGTAGTTCTTTTCATTGGAGTCAAACTCGATATAGCAGAATTTGAAAGAGAAAAGGAGGCAGAAAAAGGTGATAGTGCTTCCCATCCTTTCTTCCCATTCTCTCTCCTCACGCTGATACAGAGCAGGTGGCAGATGTACAGGTCATTTCCAAGTCTTTCCCTTGAAATTTGCAGTTTCAGAGGGACATTGAGATTGTTAAAGCTCACACAGTAAAAAATAATTATTATTCTGTATCCTAATCAATATTAAGACCTTTCCACTCTATACCTGCAGAGGGATAAGGTTTCCTTCTGCACTGTTCCTAATCTCTGCTTTGATCCTTCGCTCCACTTTGATCCTAATGAGATTAGAGATTTAAATGTTGCAGTATTGCACTGTTTAACACACAAGGCAAGTTCTGTAACCATGGTTTCATTCTCGTGCCGTTTCACGAGAGGAGGAGCTTCCTTTTCAACAAGGATAAATGTATTTGCCAGGAGATTCGGATAATGCCTGGATATCATCTTGTTTACATCAGTGTAAACCCATCATAAACCCATTAACAAACTCCAGAGACCTTTTGTAGGCCAGTGTCACTCCAAGAGCTGCTTGGTCTGTGACGGAGGTGGAGCAGCATTTTCAGAGGTTGTTACCTGAATGGATTTCCACTGTCACTGGGGCGATAAGAGGTCCAGTGTAATTTTTCAGAACAATGAGGTGGTGTGTGGAGGTGTGGTGAGCTTTGGTAATGTTACATCACTAGTTGCAAGCCTTGAGTACCAAAACAGGGGAGGGCAGGAGTGTGGCTTGGACAGGGTGATAGTCAAAAACTGCTCTTCAGTGATTAAAGTGATTTAAAATTCAAGTAGGTGGGTTTGACCCAGGACTGAAAGGTGAGCAGAAGCACCCAAAAGGGAAGAACACCATTTTCAAAAAGTTCTATTGATTTAAAAGGTACATTTTTGGGCATCAGTGCCTGAAAATTCTCTCTGTCAGGGCAGAACAATCAGCAAGCCTTGTGCTCTGGGTGCAAGTCAGCTCCAGGTGCCTGTGCAGCTCCACACTCCTGGGCATCAATGCCATCACAGCTTTCATAGGAATGGTATCTGCTCTTCATCTTACATTCATTCCTCTGTGCTCATGGAATTGCCGTTTTCCCATTTAATGAGTATTTTTACCACCAGAAAAGCTCTTCTGGTTGTTTGAGAATAACTTTATTTAGTTTTGCTATCACAGAGAAGAAAACCATTGCAGCCTCTTCCCTCCTATATTTAAGATCAAGTCACAGTGAAATTGTCTTTTATGTTGTCCTCAGCTGTTTACATACAACACATATCCCAGAGAAGCCTGTTTATGGTATGGGCTGGGGGAGTGGGAGGAGGAACACAGAACACATTTGTCTGGCAGAATTTAGACAAACAAACTGAATAAGCCTTTTCAGCCATTCAGGAGAAGGTTTAAAAGCACTGAGGAAACAGGTGAGCCATTATTTTCTGTACAGGCAGAGGAACTTCATCCCATCAGATTCTTTAAGACAAGCAGAGCCTGCCATTGGTTTGTAGCAGCTCAGCTCAGCTTGTTAAGGGCCAGGAGTGCACATTTGCCAAAATCTTAAGTAACTATGTTTGGACTCTTCACAGCACAGTGAACACATCACTGAGCAGCAGCTCCTGCAGTGCTGGGACAAACAAAAGGTCGCCCATGCTGTGACCTTCATCAGCCACCACACCACTGCCCTTCCTCAGGCTGACCACAGTCATCTCACTGTGGTATGTTTTCTTTCCCTCTCGCTGAAGGAAACACCAAATTTCCTGTAGATGGAGACCTGTGGCCATGGTTCCGCAGTCACTGCCGTGGCCCCTTGTTGGAGACTTGTCTCTCAGAGGAAATGTCAGGAGGCCTCATTGTTTTGCCCCGTGAGCTCAGAGCTCACGGGGTGATGCTTAGTACCCTGGGAAGCTTAAAAAGCTTTATGTGTGCATTCTCTAATTTTCTCTACTTCTCTCATTTCATCTTTTATTTTTCTCTAGGAAACAAAATTCCCTTTGGCTCAGGTACAATCCCCTTTCTTACCCAGGATGTTGTCCTATTATGGCCTCGCTTCACTCAGGTTATTGTTTCTCCGTAGAATACTTTTAAAATGGCTTTTAGTCTCCAGCAACTGCACTTAAAAGCTATTAAGGACTAATCTCCCTGGAGATTTCTGGGCTCCCAACTCCTGTTGGCTCATGGCTCTACACATGAAGTGTTTATTTCTTTGCAGTGCAGCATAATTTAGGAACAACAACAGATTCTGAACGAGGTACATGTAGACATTTTCTGAAGATGAGAATGTTTAACAAAGACTGATCATCCTGTATCTGACACCTTCCCAATCCTGAAGCGTGTGTTAGAGCAGGAGAACATGGTGGCTCTGGCCAGAGCTGTCAGATCCTGTAGTCTTCATTAATGAATTTTTCATAGCTGACATGTCAGCCAAACATTAAGACTGCATTTCTGACGTAATTATTGCAGTAGCTCCCTGGTGCACTTCAGGATATTCTCTGTGTTCTTGTCTTTCTGGGCCCTGCTGCTCTCCTGCCCACACCAGCTGCTAGAGCTCGTGCCACCCCACCTCATCCTGCTCTCAGGGCTCGCTGGGGTTATTGAGGTCCTTGGCTGGCTTAGCAGATCCTAGGACATGTAAGAGAGGGGCTGGGAGCAGAGAAGCTTGTCCAAAAGACCTGGTATCCATAGCACATCTTCCAGCTGCTGCTTTGGGTGGCTGCGGTCAGTCCCAGATGCTCGTGTCCACTGGCTGGTTGAGGGAGGTGCAGGCCATCTTCAAGCATCTTTTAATCATTGAGGTTGGAAAAGACCTCCAAGACCATCAAGTCCAATCTCCAAAATCATCAAGTCCTACCTGGCCCAGCTTAGTTTCTTCTGGAAGTAGCCATGGTGCTCTGTGACCTTTTTTGGTGTGAACCCAGAGGTGATAAAGAGGCAGTTTCCAGGAGATTCTCTGGAGTTCATACCTGATCCAAGCTAGACATCTAATGTAAAATGCACCACAAACTATTGTCATGGAACTGATTTCTAGATTTTCAACCTTGAAGAAGGCATTAATGATCGTCATTTCTGATGTGCTCTGACTGTGTAATTATTGTATCCAGTCACAGTTTCTTTTTCAGCTAAAACACACCTCTTAGAAAAGAAACCCGTCCTTATCTGAAGACCCACAGGTGCCACAGGAAACCCAGGATGACCTCTTGCAGTGTTAATTTAAACTGGATCCGTTTTGAAATGTCAGGCACTGGATCTCTGTCTATTCGGGTACTTTGAAGAGTCATCTCCTTTCAGAAATATTTTCCCTCAAATGAGTAGGTCAAGTTGGATCAACTCACTCTCATGTCAGGTTGGGTAGAATCTGACATCTCCCTTGAGATGGGGGATGGTAGGAGTGCTCTTATCAGTGTGGTGTCACCTCAGCTCAGTAGTCTATCCAAATACACCCACTAACTCTGTGTGCTGTCAAGATATTCTTATCTGTGCACTTGAAAAGAAAGAAAGAACAGAGATTAACTGAAGAAAAGTTTAGATAGAACAAAAATTTTTTATTAATAAGCTGGAAGATCTAAAGTTCTTTGACTTCATATTTAGCCTGAAACAAAACAAAATTAAAAGTACCTATCCTGGTGTGTTAGCAGTCCTGAGTGGGAGTGTTGGACCACTGAGTGCCTGACTGGCACAGCCTGTCCAGCTGTGTCCAGCTGTCCAGAAGCTGTGGCTGCCCCATCCCTAGAAGTGTTCAAGGCCATGCAGGATGGGGCTTGGAGCAACCAGGTCTAGTGGAAGGTATCCCTGCCCATGGCAGGGGATGGGACAAGATAAGCTTTAAGGTCTCTCTCAGTGCAAACCATTCCATCATTCTCTGAAAACTCAGTGGGTCTTTTGTGGATGCGTTGTGTGAGCTCTTCCCAAAGTTGTTTTGGGCTCCCTGAGGGACGCAGTCTGTAACGGAGGGGGCTGTACAGTGTAGAGGATGAGGGGAGCACAGAGAGCAGGCAGGGAGTCTGTGAGTGTTGGGCTTCATTCAGAGTTGGTGGTTCCATGGGGGTCACTTCTATTCCCTGAGAAGTTTCCTGCAGAGCTGGAAGCAGAGACTTGAGGACACCGAGTGCTCTCAGGACAAAACTCCCACCACTGGAGGAGATGAATTTGGTTACCATGTGCTGAGACTGTTGAGGTGTCCTGTGCAGGGCCAGGAATTGCACTCTGTGTTCCTTGTCGGTCCCTTCCAGCTCACCTAATCTAATCAAGTTGTTTGCATAACTACCTAATTTCTGTTATTCTGATTGCATTACAAATACACACAAATAACAAGTCATGTTCAGATAAAATGAAGCCAGCAACTAATCATTCCCAAAGTTCAAAACAAATTAAAATTTGGTTAAATGTATGGCTGTTTTTCCATTCAAGAACTACCTAAAATACCTTCAAAATCTATTTCAGTTCCAGCTCATGTATTATACTAGTTCATTATAAAGCCTTTTAGTTAATTCACTTTATCCTTAAAGGCTTAAAATTCTAATTAAATTTCATACCTTACACCACATTCATTAACATATTCCTTTAAAAGCGTTTATAATTCATTGTCTTTATCGCTTTTACAATTAAAAATGTTACTGTAGTTTGTATCTCAGTAACAAACAGCAGCTGCCTCTCCAAGAAACTCTAAAAAGGCACAGAAAAACCTTATCTCAACATTTCTTTTTCCTCCTCGCACCCTAATTCCTGCTTCCAGAGTTGTCAGTGACCCAACAGAAGAGTCTCTTTCTGGCAGCATCCCTGACCTTCCCAATTCTCCTCTTCCCACAAGCTGTGGTACAGTAACAAAGATGTCAGTGGGCACATGGGGCACAAAGGGAGGGAGTCACAGATTTTCCAAGCAAATAAATTATTTAGAGGATTATTTTAAAAAACCTGTTTTTTTCCAGACTATCCTTGAACTGGGTACATTCCCAGGAAGCTCTGCCCTCTTTGGGCTGGCTCTGCAGCTGGTCAAGTCCTGACTACAACTCTATTTGCATTATTAATGTGTTTTTAACAAATGATGTGTAAGGAGCAAGCTGTGACTATTAAGCACAATTACCACTGAAATGAGAGTTATAATATTTCAGCATCTGGTGGTATTGCCAGTGGCCAACTAACGGCCTCCCACCAAGGCAAATCTGTGCAGCAACCAGAATTCCTTGGGTGGAAAATTAAGTAGAAAAGAAAGGAAGGACATGCAAGTCTTATGGTGTAAGAAACAAATCCCAGAATTTATAGGTAAATTTAAACACGGAAGACCTTAAGGCCAGATGAAAATATTCTGGGTTTAATTCAGAATTTCAGGTTCAAAGAAGCAAGGAAACCAACCCAGTTACTTAGTTTGTCTGGAGGGTGTATAAAATCTTTGTACATGTGCAAAATATGCTCCCAGTAGATCATTTATGCCAAGATGGAAAGACTGGTTGATGTCTTTGGAAAATAAAGGAAATATGAACGCCAGAACACAATTAATGCCTCCAAATCCTATTTAGGACTATCTCTGTGTGCCAGTTCTATGGAGGGGGTGTGGAGTGGGAGCTTCCAAGTGAGAGAGCAGGTCATGGTCAGTGCCATGGGAGGGTTCTCACTGCTGGGGAGGACTGGCACGGAGAGCACAAGGTTTGAGGCATTGCTACTCGGATTTGCCATTAGAAGCACAATCAAGGCTTGGGCACTTGTGTCCCTGTATTGGAGGGATGAGGAGGATGGGTTTCTCATCTGGCTCTGGGCTGTGCCCCTTCCCTGGCAGACCCCGCTCTCTAGGGCTCTGGCAGCTCCACAGGAGAGCCTCTCCAGTGGGTTCCTCATCCCCCCAGGATTCCGTGTAGAACAGGGACCCCACTCCCTGCCTGGAGATGTAACTCCCCCCACTCCACCCAGCCAGCACGACCTGTCCCCTGGCAGGATCTTCCCTTGACCTTTCCTCTATCACTGGTGTGTTTATGATAGTCTGAGTTGAGCTTCTGTATGGACAGGTCAGGATTAAACCTGAGTAATCTCAATGTCTCTCATGATGTGTAAAACCTCCTAACCCCACTCCACTTCTGGCTGTGCTGAAGGCACCAATCTGGGCATTGCTGGGCCAGCAGTGGCTCTCCCTGGACTGTGTCTGGCTGCAGAGCCCAGAATGTGGGCTCAGTGGATGGTATCTTGGTGATGGGAAACTGAGGCAAAGGAGTGCATGGTTCTCCAATGTCCCTGGTAAAACAGAGCAAACAGAACTGTTTTAAGGCAGCGCTTTTTTGAAAAAGATTCATTTTATTGTCTCCTCTGATGATCTCGGCATCCAAACAAATGTTGATGCCACGTTATACACACTCACTGCCTTGGGTTGCTGAAAGCCTAAGAAGATAATTGAATTCCAACAGTGGCATCAATCTGATCAGTGCTCGAAATGGACATTCAAATTAGCGTCTCTCCTAATATGGAATAATTATGCCAGAAATTAGAGGCGAGATGCTGGCACATATTTGCATCATATTTGCAGCCTAAAGGGCAGAGCTTTTCTGATGATAATACCAACCTCGTAGGGTTTGTAAAGGGTTGGTTCTTACAGATTTTGGCTATCAGTGCCCAGAAAGCCCAGCTGGAAATGTTCTGCAGGTCCCAGCTGAGCATGGAGGAGCAGCACTGACTCCACTGAAGGATTTACACCACTGAGGATGTTTCTTGTTTTCTTACATTTCCACTGAATCTTTTATTTCTCAAAGCCACAACAACTTTATAAGATGTTTTATTCCATGGATCTATCTTAGTAACACTTTCATCGCTCCACTTTAGTACATAATTTCTTAGAATCATAGAACCCCAGAATGGTTTGAGTTGGAAAGGACCTCAAAGCTCATCCCATTCCTCCCCCTGCTGTGGGCAGGGACACCTTCCACTAGACTAGGACTAATCATACATAAGCATTTCCATATTTATTCTTATTCCTCCCTGGGGATGTGTCCCAGCCAGCTGAGGTGTTACCTGGCCCGCAGTGATGGGTGGCCTGGCCACTGCAGAGCAGACTGGGTATGACCAGACTGGTTGTACTCAGACTCATCAAACCAACACACTGGGTATGGCCAAATCTCACCTTTGCTGCCAAAGTGAACCACAGTGGAGAATCCTTTTCTAAGACAGGTCACATTTCCATGTTTTTCCTTTGTTCACAAGCAGAGGAAGAACTTTACTCCCTGCACTGGCTGGATAGGACCAAGGGAAATGGACACAAGTTGTGCCAAGGGAGGTTCAGGTTGGACACCAGGGAAAATTTCTTCCCTGAAAGCGTGGTCTGGCATTGGAAGGGGCTGCCAGGGCAGTGGTGGAGTCGCCATCCCTGGAAGTCTTTAAAAGGACAAGTAGAAGTGGCACTTGGTGGGATGGTTTAGTGGATTTAACTCTCATCAAGCCCCAGCTCTATCACCCTTTCCCCCAGCCTTTTTTGTTATTTTCTGCTTTGCTGCATTAAGATGCAATTATGCACTTCAGCTAATTGCTAGTTACTTAGTGTCAAAATGCATAATGTGTCTGAAATGTCCTCGACTTTTCTGTGTCAAAATCATGTGTAGCACAGGAAAAAAAACATAAGCTATTAGTCTTGTCAAGAATTTACCTTAAAAGCTCCTTTTTTTCCTGATATATCACATTTTGAGCACAGTGTTGTGATAATAAGCATTTAAAATGTATAAACTTTCTATTACATATCATTAGTTCTTGAGGGAGTTTATGTGTAGGCCTTATTTACTCAGAATTATAAATTCACATTTGGTTTGGCATAGACTTGGGGGCTGATAAGTGTAGAAACATTTTTAGAGATTAATTTAACTGGACAGCAGCAAGTGCCAAAAAGCATTAGGAAAATGGAAATCTGTTCCACAGCTGAATTTACCCTTTTATTAGACACTGAATGTATTTGAATATTTAATTTCAAATATGTGTGAGGTAGCTGGAAAAAGGTTTAAATTCTAAAAATGGCATAATTAATGGCAGGTCTAATAATGGCACACCTGGTTGAGGTATGTTTTCTTCTAAAAAAAGGAGCTTTTATCAGTTCACTTTGGAATACTGTTGTATTTTTATTTAAGAGCTCTTAAGTCACATAATTTTTGGCACATAAAAATTAGTCCTAAAGAAAACTAGGGAAGATACAAAGTCAGGTGAAAGAATGCTCAAAGAGTGAGTCTGGAGCAGTTTGATGTGGACTATTGTGCCAAGAACACATAAAGAAGAGTTTAACTGGAACACTATTAGTCTTTCTTTAAATAAACCCTGTTTCATGGGTTGGATTTCAGCAACTTGTGGGACTTTAGAAAACAGGAGAATTCCCATTTTTGGCAGCTTTCTTCCTACAAGTTGTAAAATTGGAGCCTCAGAAAGGATGTAGGGCTTCAATAGGCAGGGGTTTTTTTGTTCTTGGACTTAGTTTCTCTGAAGAAAGAAAAGTTCCTCAGAACAAATCTGTTTAATTCTGTGGTTGAATAAAAATTGCAGGAAATCTTCAGAATTTGGCATTCCATAGCTTTTTCCATCTGAATTGCCAGTTCATGAAAAGTTTAATGAGCAACGTACCTAAGAACATAAACCAAATTAAAAGCACGCAGGGAATAATTGTGCCTCAAACCTCCCTCACGTCAGCTGTACAATAGTTGCTAATTTTGATGATGTTTGGCATGAGAAAATAATAATAAAAGGTAGTTTTGCCTATAGCTCTCTGTTATAGCAGTTTTGGAAAGCAATTATTGGAAATACAGCTAAGAAGAAACATAAGAGGAAATACTAACATATTCATAGATCTGAACTTTGCCTCCTTACCTGAGCTACCTCTACTGAACCAGGAGGATTGTTCTCTAGTTTCCTGATCCCTAATCAAGGGAGAAGTCATCCATGTGCATATTACCAGTCTGGACTGTAGGGGCACATTTCAAGATTGGGGTGGGGATGGTGCAGCACCTTCCTGCCTGTCAGGGGTTCAGGAGGTCCTGGGACTTCTGGAGCCTCCCTGAGAAGTACTTGGCCAACCCACTCCGCTGCAGGGCAGGGTCACTGTGGACTCCTTGTCCTGACCCCTCCTCTTTAATTCTCACTTTGTACAGTGAGACATTGGCCAGTTCACTTGCACTTGAGCCACATCTGGGCCGGGTTTGGGTAGACTTGGATGATCCTTGTGGGTCCCTCCCAACTCAGGAGATTCTATGGGTCTATGAAGATGACTCCTCCATGTCCAGTGGAATAAAGGGCAACCATGAAATAAATCACAAATGACACCAATTTCTTCAATTCTGTGGGAATTTTTAACCCTACAGGATCACAAAATGTTACTTAGTGAGACCAACATAGGCACTTCGTAATGGACAGGCAAGTTTAGAGAAAATAACCAAAAAGTGAGAAAACTCAACAGTCTGCTCCAGTCCTGGTGGCTCTCACTGCCGTTCTCTGCTTTCCCTATCTGTTTCTCTCCCAGGCTTGGCATGTCCCCAGCATGTGTTTGCAGCTTCTCTGCCCACCTTTCCTCCATTTCACTCAAGCTCCCCTCTCATTCATGTCTGATTTTCTCTTCCCAAGCCCTTTTTTTTTCTTGTCTACTTTCTCATTAAGCTTGTCTTGGCTCTCTGCAGCCTGACCCGTGTTTGGCTGGCAGGGTACATTTCACTGGCTGCTTCTCATCTCCTCCAAGTACAAAAATATTGATATTTACAGATAGCTTGTTGTAAAAATCGATATTGCAGGAGGCAGAGCAGAACAGCTGCTGTGTGTGATCCGGCCCTGTCAGACTCCACCACGGAGAGGGCTCCAGGAAATCGGGAGAAGTGGTTACGAGTTTGGTCTGAGAGCACTGGGGTAGAACGATGCCATTTCTTGTGTTGCTTGTGAAAAGATACATTTATTATGAAAATAACTCAGTCTGTCAGCAGTATTTCTGGCTCATGAGGGAGCACTGGAGAACGGCACCTTCCGTTCAAATTTCCCTGTGTATATTCCTTTGAAATCATGGAAAGGCTGAGAGAATTAGGATTGTTCAACTTGGAGAAGAGAAGGCTCTGAGCTGACCTTATTGCAGCCTTCCAGTGCTCAGAGGGCCTCCAGGACAATGGAGAGGGACTCTGGGGCTTGGAGCAATGGAATGGAAGCCCATGGAAGGTGTTCCTGCCCATGGAATGAGATGGACTTTTAAGGTCCCTCCCAGCCCAAGCCATTCTGGGATTTTGTGATTCTGGGATGTCAGATGTCTGGTGTTCACACAGGACACCAGCAGTGGGTGAGCTCAGAGTCCCAGCAGCAGGAGTTCTACAAACCAGTTCCTGACTGCAGAGATGGGCATTTCTCCACTGTGTTTTAACAAAAGGCTTTGGGACAGGAGCTGAGAATTTATGTGGACAACGATTCTTCAATTTTTCATTGCTATGGGAAAAGATTAATTGCTGAGGAAACAGGCTTTTTTCCCCATTCATATCCTAGAATTTAGAGGGGGAGTGAGAGCCTGGGCTCTAAGCAAATCCTCAATAATTACAAGTACCACAGTATGTGTAAAATTCAACCTTCCTAATTTTGCTAAATAAGTCTGTATTTCTGGGCTTGAAGCTGCCTTAGGGAAGCTTGAACTAAGACATCATTTTGTCCTTAATTTTTGTGAAATACCTCTATTCAGGGATAGGAGCTTCTTGCTCATCTGAGTTACTTCATGAAAATGAGATGAAAGTACTCCAGCCACACTTCCCAGCCTGCATTATGCAAATATGATTTATATAGAACCATTTCCTTAGGAATCAAGTCTTTCAAGTCTTTAAAGTAATAGAAACTTTTTTAGCACTTGGCTTTTCCAGCCACACAATCACCTGGTGGTTGGATCTTGTCAGTGCAGGAGCCTCTCAGATATTCTCCTAATTCCCTTGATTAGTCTCTATGAAATTTGTTTGCAACTGTCAAATACTTGCTGCAAACTCAAAGCACTTCAACGCCTGTTAAATATTCACTAGTGTGTGCTTCCCTATTCCCTAGGGAGCCTCCACAACGGGGATTTTTTAACCCTGAAGGACCTGAAGGGTGTCTACATTCTGATTCATTTCTCTGTACCTGAGGGGTGCACTCAGCAGTGGTAGGTTGCTGTCAAGGAGCAGCGGGTTTGGTGCTTCAAAGCAAGATTTGTGCTGTCCTTAGTCAGACTTCCAAAAGGAAGTGGTCACAGCAGGGCCTGGCGAGCTTGGAAGTGCTGCAGGAACCACCAACTCCATCTGTAAATGCCAGGGTGTGAAAGGCCAGAGTGGGATGAGCTCCCACTCAGCACAGGGGGTTTTGTTTGGAGCACTGGCAGAGGCAGCGGCTCTTCTCGGTTTGGAGCACTGGGAGCAGCTGCCTGAGGAGTTGGGTGGGTCTCAGCCAAGGACCTGCCAAACCTGGCGGGCCCAGGGACTTGCTTTCAAAACCAGTTTAAATTGTGAACTGGCAGAGCTCTCCACAGAAAACTCCTGGAAGTGGAGAATCAATTACCCCCTTTGCCGTGATAGGGCATTTAATTTGTGAGCAAGGCGGTAAGAGTTGCATTAGTGGAAATGAGAGACAGGAGGGAGTAAAGTTGTGTGACAGCTCAGGTGAAGGACTTTGACATTTGTGAGGTTTTATGCAGAGGAAAGTTTTTGATGTGCTGGTGCTCCTTGAGAATTTGGGGAATTGCATTTTTAATTATTTGTCAAGGGCAGCCAGAATCTTGGAAATGTGTTATCTTATGTTTTATAGGTTGCAACTGAAATAAATAAATGGGGCTAAGAGCTCAAATGACTCTGCACAGTGTGCAACAGCACTTAAACTGCTTTGGAGCATTGGAAGGATGGAATATATTCCAACAACATATTGAACAATGGGACAGCTCATCTGGAGCCACGCAGCCAGTTCTGTTTGCCTACCCTAAGCTATAATTAAGATTGACAAGGTTATCTAGAGAAGGAGAATGAATACTGTAGGAATTTTAGAGATGTTGACACATGACTAAAGAACTGCAAGAAATTAAATTTCTGGACAGAAAATATGAACATAATTAAGCCAAGGTTACTTGAGAAAATGTGGGGAATATTAGTGAGGGAATACTTGGGCTGGGAGCTCAAGAGCTGATTTTGTGCCATTTTCACAGAGTCACAGACTGGTTTGGGTTGGAAGGGACCTTAAAGCTTATCCAGTCCCACACTCTGCCATGAGCAGGAACACATTCCAAGCCCCATCCAACTTGGTCACTTCCAGAGATGGGACAACCACAGCTTCTCTGGGCAACCTGTGCAAGGGCCTGACCACCCTCACAAGAAGAAGTTTTTTCCCAATATCCCATCTGAACCTGCCCTAGCAGTGGGAAGCCATTCCCCCTTGTCCTGTCCCTCCAGACGCTTGTCCAAAGTCCCTCTCCACCTTTCCTGTAGGCTCCCTTCAGGTCCTGGAAGGCCACAATTAGGTCACCCCAAAGCTTCTCTTCTCCGATTATTTTGGAGGGACTTTTGTTGTGCTGGTTCAGAGTCCCCAGTGCAGATTCCAGTAGTGGCAATAATGCAACTGGTGTTAACTGGGATGGGAGAGCAGAGAGTCAAGTGCTATGAGTAGATTGTGGAAGGGCTGGATTTTTTTATTGGCTGCTTTCAATGAGAAAGAACATTTTTTGGTCAAAAATACAACTCCTATAAACATGACTATTGTAAATCCTGCAGCTGTTTGGGGCTGCCCACCTCTCCGGCAGGTTCTGGCAGCTCTGTGTGTGTCAGGCTGTGTCCCAGTGCCTGTTGTCCATCCCCCTGGCACTGCAGCCCTGCAGGGCCCTGAGGGACCATGGTGGGATAAGGTTCTTCAGCTGCAGCAATTCTAGTTTCTGTTCCTCCTGACACTCTCTCAGCACTGCAACATGTTCTTTATTAACTATCATTTTTCTGCATTAGCCCCCTTTGCAGCCATGCTTGGTGTGGGCATTCCCCAGTCCTCCATGCAGGTATTCCCAGGTGGATGCACGTGGAATGGTACTCAGCCCTTAAGCAGCAGCCAGCACTGATCAGATGGATAGGAGATGTACTCCCATATAACTCCAGCTTTCCTCTTTCCCGTCTGCTACTTGTACTTCCAACTCATCTGCTGCTTTTTTCCCTTGAACACAGCCAGATCACGGACTGAATCTTTCATCGCTCTTCTCCCCAGGGCTCTCTACCTACATCCTATTTTAAGATCTATTTTCAGCTCTCTCTGGCAATTAACATGTGATATTGCAGTAAGTCCATGCAGCAAAATTATCAGGTCATTTCCCTGAGATGTCCATTCTGGATAAATGTGCAATCAGGCATCTGTGGTGGTACAGGAAGTTGTGTTTCCATCACTCTGCAGCACATGGATGGCCATCAACACCCCAACAGAATCTGTATTAAAGATACACAAAATAATTAAGTCCAGTTTTTCCCTGCACACAATTTCAGAGACATCACAGGAGTTAATTGGAGCTGAGCGTGTGCAGCACTGAAAAGCTGGGCCATCCTTTTTTGGAGTGCTCTGCAAATATGTAATTTATGGGCAATTATGTGCATAAATTCTGGATCTTCTACGATCAAAACCAACAAAGGCCAGACACTCTTACTGTTAAAAATTATGTGGATCCAATGCTTTCTCTTCCATGAGTGATTCTATCCCTTGGAATTGAGAATGGAACTCTACTTGATCAGCCCTGGCCACTGGTGTCCAACAATGTGTCCATTTAGTGTCAGTGTCCCACCAACACTCACACCTCCCTCCCTTCCAACACGTGGGTTTGGAGGGGTTGTTGGGCCAATAGGGACAGTGGGAAAATAGATTTTATATATGGTAGAAATAAGTTGGTTTGGTCCATTTTCTTGGTATTTTCTTATCCTTCTAGGAATGAAATGTTCCACATTTTGGGTTTAACGTCCTGGATTTGTCAGTCCTGAAGGAGTTTGAACATAACTGTGGCAGCTTTTAAAGCTTCAGCTTTTTAAACAGAGGTTGCAGGTGGGCTGGGGGAGCTTGGAGCTCAGCACAGGCACACTCACCCTGTTTGTGAAAAAAAGGGATGATTTTCCCCAGGGAATGGTGCAGTGCCATGGCCTGCACAGCCTCTGTCCTGGTTTACACCTCCCTGGATGTCCTGACACCCCTCAGCTCTGGGGCAGTGACAGAGACCTCTCCCCACTCGCTACTCTGATCCTTCACTCCTGCTAAGCCAGTAAATTCCAGCTAATTATCCCTCCCGTGCTATAAATCAGAGTAAATGACTGATCTTGCCTCTTTGGCTTGAAAAGGAAGCTGTATTTTACAGTGTGTGATGAAGAGGAGATTAAAGATAGGGAAAAGCAGTTACTGATTGTGTGTGTTCTCTCTGGGAATGATTTTTATTCTGGAATTGCAGACACTGCTTAGGAGGACAAGCTGATTAATCTCAGTGGCTCTCACAGATTAATAACCTCACTCTGATTCGTGCTATATACGGGGAGGTTCAAGTGTTTTGGGTTTTTTAAATACTGAAAGATGTAGAGCAGATGTTTCCCAGTTAGCCCAGCCCAGCTCCTGGATTGACTATGTTCCACCTGTTCTTGGAATAATTGCTTAAAACCGGTTATTGATTGTTGGTGCTCTCAGCAGCAGTTCCACTCACAGTGCCAGGGCACAGGGAGATGTGCTATTGCCGGCAGAGATACATCTGTTTTCCCTGGTTTTTTTATTCCATGGCCAGTGTAAGGTCTTTGACCTCCTTCTTATAGAAAAGTAAAGCATTGTTACTGGCACAGGTTGCCCAGAGAAGCTGTGGCTGCCCCACCCCTGGAAGTGTCCAAGGCCAGGTTGGATGGTACTTGGAGCAACCTGGTCTAGTGGAAGGTATCACTGCCCATGGCAGGGGAATGGAAGGAGCTTTAAGCTCAGCCCAAACCATTCCATGATTCTGTGATAGTATATTGTTTGTAATAAGGTTAAATCTTTGTTCCTATTCATTTCTAGTCAAAGCAAAACCTTGAGCTGATCCAAGGCTGGTTGAGGTCAAATTGTGATGTGGGAATAATGTTGGTGCTTCTCCCACAACCATGTGTGCCCCAGGACACAAATTCCTCAATGGCTCTGTCTCAGTGTTCCTGTCTCATCTCTCCCGGCTCTGCCTGAATGAAAACAAGAAAAAAAAAGGAGACCCAGAAATCTAAAAACGGCTCAAAGCGGGTGAGCAGCTGGAACATCGCTAAGCTCCTGGCAAGAGCATTTGGAGTATTTGTCTGGGAGGGAGCAGGAAAGGTGGATTAGCAATCCTGGGGAACGGAGTAGGTTTTAATGAAGTCACTCTTTGCAAATGTCACGGTGAGGTTCCACCTGCAGTTTCAATTATTTCTGCTTAAAACATGGTCAGGTTTGGGGTTGGTTGGTTTGATTTCTCCTCTCTCCCAGCACCCTGGATTCAGCTTCCCTCCGAGAATCAGTGGAATTCTTCCAGTTCCATTTACTAAAGGGAACAAGAGCTGGTTCTGTGCTTGGCAGGGCTGGAACACCCTGGCACTGAGCAAAACTGAGGATGCAGCCCAGCTCTGCCTGCTAAGGGAATTGGAGAGGGAAGCATATTTTTCCATTAATTTAAATAAACACTGATAAATAGCTGGGTCCGGACATGTGGGATGAATAATTAAACAAGATGGTGTTGCTGTACGGTTCTTTTCAGAGCATTTCTCCTCCGAGATGTTCCAGCTCAGCAGGAACAGAGCAGGTCGGGGGGGCTGGAGTACAGGAGGGACAGGAGGTAAGAGGAGAGCAGGCATAGAGCAGGGTGGGGGATTAGAGGCCAGGAGGAAGAGGGGTGAGAGGCCAGCAAGAACAGGGGTCAGAGAACAGCAGAGACAGAGCAGGGTGGGGGTTTAGAGGCCAGCAGGCTTTGCAAACACAAAATCCCGATTACCAACTTCCTTCCCTTCCCTTCCCTTCCAGCCTGACCTGGTTTTACTGACTGCTCCCTCACTGACAGGCGGTGTGCACACCACAGCGTGTGGCTGCTGAGCTGCTCAGGGCTTCGAGGCTGGAGCAGGGCGATAATTCCCCATGGGATTTCCCTAGGGAAAGCAGTGAGTGATGCTGGTGGTGGGCAGAGAAGGCACAGCCCGGGGCATCAAACTCATCCCGTCACTACTCTTGTGAGTGTTCAGAAAGCGCTTCCCCAGCTTCCACAAGATATTCTTGTGCTCAGCTGTACTTGATTTTAGCCTTAATTTAAACACCTTTCTGGGCAGGGGTGTGAGTCACCCTGTTTCTATATAATGATTTTATAGTGATGGATGTACAGAACACACAGTGACAGAGTTGCAGGGTTAGTTATCACTTTGTACACACACACACCCATAATGATTGGGTTTTATAAAGCAGTGACATAGCAAAGTACAGCAGATCATTTTGTGGTGTTTGGCATCACGCTGTGTGGAGTGGAGTGGGTAGAACCAGAGGTGCAGTTATCCGTCCATCCATTCAGATTATTTATTGTGGATTTTCCTCATACAATCCCAGCACCTCCCAATACTGGGAAATACAAATGCTGTCACCTGGGAGAGACCAACTCTCTTTCTCCATGGGAGAAAAATGCCCACTGGGATTATAAATACTTCCAATACTATTCATTTAGCTATTTATACAATAAATATGTGCTCATTTGTTCTCTGGCCAACAATTATTTTGTTTGTCAAAACTGCAGAATAAAACATTGTTACTGGCACAGATTGCCCAGAGAAGCTGTGGTTGCCCCATCCCTGGAAGTGACCAAGGCCAAGTTGGACAGGTCTTGGAGCAACCAGGTCTAGTGGAAGGTGTTCCTGCCCATGGCAGGGGATGAAATGAGATGAGCTTTAAGGTCCCTCCCAATCCAAACCATTCTGTGATTTAATCTAAAATCAAACAAAGTTGCAGATGTTCTCCCTAAGTATGAATTTTAATGTATGTTGTGTGTTTTCCAGTGTGATTCCAGTGCATTATTTCCACCTGTTATCACACTCAGCTTCTTAATACACCTCATACAGAGGAAATCAATAATTGATAGAGTTTATAAAAGTCTATTTGTTCTGATGGGAAATTGTTAACTTTCAGAGATATGCTTCTATCTTTCCTTTTCTTTTACAAGTAAAATGAGCAGCCAACATATTTTGAACACAAATAAGGAGGATTGGTGTTTCCTTCAAAGGGAAAACATAAAGGGAAAAGAAAAAAAAATTCCCACTAGTTATTACTATTAAAAAGCTGTTTATAGGTGATGTGTTAAAGGAAATGTCTGCAGAGCAGTTCCCTGGTGCACTTGGCTTATGCAAATGTTGTCAGGTTACATCAAACTGTGGGGAGCCCCTGGTGGTCTAGTGGTTAAGGACGCGGCGCTGTCACCGCCGAGACCCGGGTTCGATTCCTGGTCAGGG
>JAYRBT010000005.1:605426-660021 GCA_036023395.1 Myiotriccus ornatus
TATGGACATGTGGCTGTGTGTCCAATCATGAGTTGTTATGTTTATGCTAAACCAATAGTGCATGTACATGTGTGTTATCCAGAAGTGTATAAGTAGAAGCACTGTTGTAATAGGGGGGGCTGGTATCCCTGGTCACCGTGTCGTCCTTCCCGCCCCGACCGGACGACAACAGTGCACTCTTCTCCTAAGGCACTGCTCGTTTTCTGGCTGCACCAGCCCTGTCGAAGCAGCGTGAGAAGTTCTGGCAGGGGAAGGATGGCACCAGCCTCCCATGACCCCTCTCCAGTGCTGCACTGGTGGAGTGCCCCAAGGGGCTGCCTCACACCGAGATCTCCACCCAGGGAGATATGCAATAGTATTATTAATAATGTATTAGTACGGAGCAAACAGCTGTGGGGTTCATCCAAAAATCTGGCTGGTGCTGGCAAACACAACCTGAGCCATCTGTGCCAAGTCCCTGTATTTACATCATCCATCCACAACCAGCTCTTCATCCTGTAAATCAAGAGATCATTGTGATTCCACTGAAAGATTCATTACAGCAAAGGACTGTAGCACAATTAAATTTGCCTTCTTTTATTATTTATCCCTAATATTCCAAATAGTGGTGTATCAACAAAGTAAATGTTCCAGGAGATAAACACATGATAAATTAATCAGCCCTGGTGGAAGTGAGACAAATTGAGTCATTTAGTCACTAGTTTGGGCGGAGAATTCTATTTCCTAGAAGCCTTTGGTATGTTGAAATTTTGTTTTCATTCCACAGAGGGATGAAGATTATTTCTGAAATATTTTGACAAAAATGAAATTGTTGAAATGGCCTTGTCTGCCAGCAGCACTTTCTGAAATACATTATTATATACTACCTGCTTTGGGGGACACTTCTATGGAATCTGTTCTGCCTGACAAAGAGCAAAGATCTGTCATAGATCATTCTGGGTTTTGAGCAGGAACTAAATCTGGGTCTGAAGTAATGGCAGAAACCTCATGGAAATGGAATGCTTCTCCTGATCTGCCTTTTGGCTTGTTTTCACTGTGTTGGAAAAGCAGCAGAGCTGGTCGCACACCTCACACTGCGGGGCTGAGGAACTGCTGCAAGGAAATGTGTTATTTGTAAAAACACCAACATGGGTAAAAGAATTCCAGAATGTTTTCATTTGGCTTTTTTTTAATAAGTTTTAACATAATTTCTCAATTTAAAAAAGCAAGAGAGTACTCAAATTCTTTCAAATGCAGCAATGGCACTGCAACCCATGGCACTGACCTGCTGCCCTGGTGAGTCCAAGTGAGCAGCTCCAGGACTAGATATTCCCCCAGAGGGTGGTTGGGCACTGAACGGGCTCCCCAGGGCAGTGGTCACAGCACCAAGGCTACCAGAGCTCAAGGAGTGTTTGGACAATGATCTCAGGGACAGGGTGGGATTGTTGGGGTGTCCTAGGCAGGGCCAGGAGTTGGACTCGATGATGCTTGGGAGTCCCTTCCAAGTCAGGATATTCCATGATTCTGTGACTGAAGGGGAATCACACTGACATGAGCCTGTGCAGAGCCCTCAGGGACCCCGGTGACAAAAGTGTCCCAGGGCAGAGGCGACCCCGGGGGGGTCTGAGCAGTGCAGCCTGTGCTAGGGCTCAGCCTGGCACCCGCTCCTGCTGCCCCTTGACTGAGCAGTGTGTGCTTTGTGCTCCCCAGTCAAGAATCGTTTTTGTTTGATTTTCACTCGTTCAACATCTGGGGCTCAGAGCAATCATTTTTCATGGAACACTTCTGCAGGGAGCAGAAGGCTGCACCTGCATGGCGTCTGGTGCCATCACTGAGAACACTCATCACACCAGCAAGGGCAGTGTTGGCCTTTCTCCATCGGTGCTGTCATCCCCTGTGGTTACTGGTTTGTGCTGGGTGGCCGTGGGGGAAGAGGAGCCCCCCCAAAACGGGATCCATGGAGCTCCCGCAGTGCTGACAGTGCCACCTTCACTCGTCTGCCATCAGTCCTCCCACCCTAGGGAGGAAGGAGAAGTCCCAAGGGTATATTGCTGGGTTTTGTTAGCAAATAAAAGCATTTTCTGATGGTGAACATTGTAGTGAATGACAGGATTTAAAATTACAATTTGAACAGAGTTTTGCTGGGTTTGCCCCAAATCCAGCATAACCCTTGCCCGGCACTGCCCAGGGCAGGGTCATGGCAGGGCTGGACAGCCTGGGCTGGACCTGCTGGGATGCTTTTCCATGAGAAACCATGCAGAAGTTTGGATTTCTGTTGAGAAGGCTCCAGCAGCACATCCTTTGCAAGTTCTGGCACACCAGTGTGTGACATCCATGGATGCAGGAGTTTGGGTGGGTTTTGACTCTTGGTTTGTTTTTCCCCAGCTTTGAAGCCCTTCTGCACCAGAGACTGGTGAAGCTGCAGGCTGAGGATGGGGCTGTGTTGGTCAGACATGTGGGTACCTCTGTGGCCCATTATTTATTTATAAACAAGCTGTCTTCTGCTATAAAAAGCTTTGCAATAGCCCAATAATAAATGCATTCATCACATCTGCTGTAATCACTGCAGCTCCTGAGCTGCTATTTGGCTCTCATTAGCTGCAACTCCCATTCACCTATAATTTATGAGAAGCATACAATTATGTGTTATCACTACTTCAAGTGATTACTACACTGTATGTTTTTAAGATAATGGCATGGAACACTCGGTGATGAATTACACCTCTCCAGGTAGTTCTGCTTCTGTCATTAACTCTATTATTTTACTTAAACCAACCTGGGGGGCAGGGTTGGTATTACCTGCTCAGGGAAGAGTCCCAGGTCAGTGCTGATCTGATAAAGGACATGGCGCAGCATGCAGTTATCTCCCACCCCGTGTCCTCCCCGCTCACAGTGGAGATACTATTATGAGGAAATTGTAAATCACAACCTGTTTTAACTTAGAAAGAGTTTTTTTTTTTTTCATTAAGCTTTGATAGGGGGAAAAAGCCTTTTCAGGGAGAAAATGTGAAAGAGCAGGACTACTGAGAAATCCTTGGAGCCCAGGCAGCAGCAGCCTCTGTCACTGCTCTGCCTGGAGAAGGGGGAGGTGAAGGTGCTTTCTCTCCCGGTGTTTTGTCCTGGTTTCTTTCCACCATGTCCTGTGTCTCATCCACAGCTGGGTGGGTCCCTGGCAGCTACGGAGCAGGAAATCTGAGGAGTTCCGCTGGTTAATGAACTCTACACCAATTCTCCAGAGGGGTGGAAGTGGTAGAGCATATCAGGGAGGTTAATTATGCTAATTACTCATGGAAACTCAGGTAGCATGTTGTCCCATTTGTTTCAGGCAGTTTGCCAGATAAAAAGCTCATCCTGTTGTCTGCTCCTTTTGGAAAAGTCCATGGATAAGCAAATATTTGTAGAATTATCCTGGGTTTTCCCTAAGCTTGCAGATCTCCAGTTCTGAGCTGCTGTTTCACAAAGGAGTATAATGGGCAGCTGAGGGCCTCAGGAAATCGAGGGTAGTGAGTGTGGAAGAATGTCTTTATTTAGAGGAGGGAATTACAAATTAGTGCATTGATATGGTATTAAATGAGTTACGGTGTCAAATGAGTTCTTTGATGGAAACACTGAACAAGATGTCCCAGGCATGTCCTGTCTGTTCAGTTTGGAAGGGAAGGAGGTCCTATTGCATCCTTAGCCCCTTGGCTCTCAGAGCCAGGGAAGGTTTAGGTTGAATATTAAGGAAAATTTCTTCACAGAAAGGGTTGTCCAGCCCTGGCACAGGCTGTCCAGGGCAGTGGTGGAGTCACCATCCCTGGAAGTGTTCAAAAAAACTTGTGTCTGTGGCACTTGAAAACATGGGTTAGTGGTGAACATAGTTGTGGTGCTGGTTTGAGAGTTGTACTTGATGATCCTTGAGGTTTTTTCCAGATTTAATGATTCTGTGAATAGATTGCTCTTTGCCTGAAGATGCCTTGGAGCAGAGGCTCCAAGGGACAAGGCAAGGCTGGAAGCCTGGTCATGCTCTCACAAGGTGCTGGTAAGAGCAAAGAAGGTTGTCCTGGAGGAATCCTCCCTGGGTGGCTTTCCAATGCCACAACAGCAGCACAGGGAACTGTGGCATCTTGATGACCTTGGAAGTGTTCTCCAACCTTAATGATTCCATGTTTCTATGATCATTGTCCTGATGCTTGGCAGGAGCCAGGCTTTGGAACCTCGCCATCCTCCATAGTGGAGATGCTGCATCTTTTGAACCTGATGAGAAACTTTACTCTAAAAAGAGATTTGGTACCAGTTATGGTTCTTGGTGCTTAAAAAGCAGAAGGACATGGAGCAGAGAACAAAGGAACCAGGCTCATCTGTGCTGGGAACACCTCAGTGTTTGATCAGAGCTCTGCCCACCGCTGACAGGGAAAGACAGAGAATAACGGAGACATTGGATCTTGCAAGAAGGAAAACTGGGACCAGAGTGGGAGGAAGGAGAAAGGTTTTGGTGCCAGGCAGGTGCAGGGGTGGTGGGAGCAGATACTGGGGTGGACACGATGGGGTGGTGGGGCCAGGACAGGCACAGAGGTGGCAGGACAGGGGGTGCTCAGAGGGAACCAAAGCAGAGCCCGTGGTGTTTGCAGGACCTACAGGAAATGCTTCAAAGTTCAGGGGTATTTGCTGTCAGCCAGTGGCTGCACAAGCAGACAGCTCTGAAATCCATATTGGATCCATTAGTGCCTCTTCTCCATAATCCCCACTCGCCTGGTGCCATTTCAGACACGCAGAAGAGCAGAATTCCCAGTGGGTTTGGTATTTTTGGGAGTGGGAGAGAGCATGTGGAGCTGGAAAAGTGTACACTCATGTAAAGAAACCTCTCCCCATTCCAGTCAAGTGCTGCCACCATCCTCTAAGCAGAAGGCATTTTAAAGGGAGATCTGAGGACTTGGGCATACAGTGGGAATTTCAGGCAAAGCAAAGCTAATTGTTGATTTTTGGTCTGTTTTGGCTACTGTGAGACAGAGCTTGGGGTTCTGCTTTTAAACTCTGCTTTAGAACATCAGCTTGTCTTCCCCATTTTACATAACTCCTTTTTTCCAGCTTTCCAGAGGGTGCCTGTGTGGATTTGGATTTCATTCCGACTCAGGAGGGCACGGTCTCCCTCTCTTCCTCGGCAGGAAAATGTGACATTTGCATTTCACCAATAAATAGTGTTACTTCTTGGGGAGGAAAAAACCCATCTTCCTCAAGACTAAGATTTTTAAACTCTTTAGTACCCAGTCTCTCACCTTTCCTCCTTCATGGAGTGACTTCTCTGCCATGTTCAATACTTCCTCACTTCAGGGATCGTTTTGTGCCAGCGGCTGCAGCCAAACCCTGGTCAGGTCTCCTCCCCAAGTGACCTCCCAGTCCATGTGTCCACTCTTTCAGGCCTGGCAGTGAAGAGTTAAATTACCTGAGGAAAATGTGAGATTGGAGCTGCAGCATCTTTACACTCTGGATGCCCTGAGCTGGGGGTGCAGCTGTGCTGGGGGCACCTCGAGCTTGGGGTGCTGATGCAGCTGGGGCTCAGTGGGCACCAGTCCCGACCTCGGCCATTGATGCATCAGCTCCCTGATGGACTCTAAATAAAGTTAAAAACTGTGATGATAATGAGCAGCTGTGCAGGTTTCTGTGAAGAATTTCAGGCTTTGAGCTACAGCTACAGCAGACACAGAAAAGCTGATTTTGATCACAAAAGTAAAAGGGTCCAAAATACAAGTGTCTTTAAGCTGAAGGAGGCCATGGTAAGATTGGAGATTAGGGACAAATCCTTCCCTATGAGAGTGGTGAGGCCCTGGCACAGGTTACCCAGAGAAGCTGTGGCTGCTTCATCCCTGGAAGTGTTCAAGGCTAGGTTGGAAGGGGCTTGGAACAACCAGGTCTAGTGGAGGGTATCCCTCCCCATGGCAGAGGGACCGGATGACCTTTAAGGTTCCTCCCAACCCAAACCATTCCAGGATTCTGTGATCAACTGTAATCACACCTGAGTTATTTTTAACGTTTAGAGAAATTTCTCTGGCACAACAAACTTCTAAGATGGGATTTGTAAGAATCTGTGGAAAACATGGATGATCTGTAAAAGGACTTTGCAAAGGGTCTTAGCAGATTTGTGGTGTGATTTTCTGGTTCTGGAGCTTGGATGTCTCATCTTATGTTCTGAGCTTGGGGATGTTTTTCTAGGCTGGCCCCGACCCTCATGTTTCTCTCTCCTCTCACTGCTCAGCTCAAAGCCAGTCTCCTTTAAAGCAGAAGAAATTCAGCAACACTATTTTTCGCAGAGGTTTTCCATGTTCTGGGGGAAGCAGCTATAACTCAATGCCAAATCCAATTTTGCTAGGGGGGGAAAAAAAAAAAAGCTGCTGTAGTAAGCAATAAAAACGCTTCACATCTGCTTTGGTGAACACTCGCCCACCTCAGGGTGATGAAAGGGGCGGCTGCCATCCCTTGTGGGCGTTAGGCAGCTCCTCCAGCACCCAGAACACCCATTACATAAAAACAGACGTGTTTTCAAGTCAAATTCTTCCAGGCTTCCAGGGAGAAGAAAGGATTCCTGGATTTGTGTAAATGAGATGGAACTTTTAACCTGAACTGCAACAGCATTGCTGGTTTTAGAGACACAGCCTGCACAGAAACGAGTCATGTTCCCACCTGGAATATGTGTCCTGCCGTTGAGGGGATATGATTTATGGAGGAGGCATCTCACAGAATGTCACTGGTGTGTCCTTTCAGCCAGAGAGGTATTTTGAAGGATTCTGCAGCTGGGCAGTGCAATGGCTCCTGAGTGGCATTTCCTGGCCATTTCCCATAGCTCCTGGTGCTCCCACATCCCACCTGGGGAGGGACCACCAAATGGAGGCCCCTGGGGGTGGTGGGTGCAATAAGAGGGTTGTGTGAGTTGAATTTACCTACAGATTTATGAGACAGTTTTTAACTTACTTATCCTTTTAGCTTGGCAATCCAGGTCAAGTAAGGAATTGCACAAGGAGTGAATAAAATGAGTGAGGATAATGGGTGAGGATAATGGCAGCATTTGGCCCTACTGAATGAAGGATTTACAAGGGCCTGGAGGGATAGGACAAGGGGGAATGGCTTCCCATTGCCAGAGGGCAGGGTTAGATATTGGGAAGAAATCCTTCCTTGTGAGGGTGGTGAGGCCCTGGCACAGGTTGCCCAGAGAAGCTGTGGCTGCCCCTCCATCCCTGGAAGTGTCCAAGGCCAGGTTGGGTGGGACTTGGAGCAACCTGGTCTAGTGGAAAATGCCCCTGCCCATGGCAGGGGTGGGACTGGGTGAGCTTTAAGGTCTTTCCCAACCCAGACCAGTCTGTGATTCTAAGATTATTTTCCTGTTAAACAATGCCCAAGCACTATCCAGAAGCATTGTCCTTAAACCAGAGGGAATCAAAGGCTATTTGGAGACAGACAAGTGTTCCACATTCCTGTGTTCTATGAAACGTGGGAAGGCTCCACGTGCATTCTCATGCATTGTCCTTCAGGGGCAGCCAGCTGGGAGCCCCAGCTCTGGTGCACTGCGAGGGCTCCTAGAGACAGAGCCCGTGTGCTGCTTTAATTAAGCAACTGCAAAGAACTGTTTTTTACAAAGATTAATAGGTCTCTGTTTTAATTATGGGGAAATAATAGACTACAGAGCCGGGAAAGAGAGAGGTGTAAAAAAAAGAGGATTAAAAACTTGAAGGAAGCTGGGTGAGACACAATTTTTCTGTACTTACAAATTACAGAAGATCATCCCCATTAATAATAATTCAAAAAATAATAAAGTACCCTCGGCCATGTATGACAGTTAACATTAAAATCTATTTTTTATACTTGTTGAGTAGGGAATTTCTGATTACAATCATCAGTTAAAAAATAAATTGTATTTTTTTCCAATCTTCCAAGTTTAAAAATAGAAGAATTCTTTTCTGAGTTCAGCTCTGGTTTCATCAATAGTTTTCCAAGCTGTGTAAAGGTAAAAAGAGCAAAAGTTACTTTCATTTTATGATTGTTATGCTTACTTTAATTGTGATACAGTGTAATTATTAACTGCTAAAAATAATTAGTCTTATGCATACATTTTAGAAATTGCTTTGCAGGAAATACTGTCATGAGTTCAAAACCAAACAATTCAAGGAAAGAGAGGAAACTGGGAAGAGAGGGAATGGGTGAAGAGAGCGAAAGGGAAAAAACAGGGAAGGCTACTGATATTTGCTTTTCAATAAATGGGTTCCCATAGATTACTGTAGGAGATGTTTTAATCTTGGACTTTATTAAACCTCAGCATTCTTTGGCTTGAGTTGTCCCCCAGTGACAGGCAGTGATGGACCCCAGGTCCCGCAGTCTTGGTCCTGTCACTGTGGGCCTTCAGTGTTGGGATCCCACAGGCTTTGTGTGTGCCTTGGTCTGGGGTCATTATTAATATTTTTATGCCACTCACAACCAGGAGGTGAAGAGGAGTTGGGCTCTTGGCTTGAGGCTCAACCTCATCCCGGAGGATTGCACTGGAAGGCTGCCAGCTCCTCGGAGCTTCCCATGAAATCGAAGCGCTGCTCGGCCTCATGTCTCGTGTTGGCTGAAAACTCGTGTTTGAGCTCCCTGAGGGGTTTGGAAAATCAAACAGGCAAATCATTCCAGAACATAAATTTGAGGGTTTTATTAAATATTCACTTGGCCATTCCTGTTTTAGGGTTTTTAACACATTTTGCTCAGCTTTCCTGCTGCTCCCTTAAGGAACTAGCGGTTCTCAAGGAGGACTTTGGGCAGCCCTGTGACCTGCACTCCAGGCACTGAGTGTGGGCATCTCACTGCCCAGGCTGCACGGCAAGGTGCAGTCAGGATCCGCACAGCTGGGGGCTCTGAACTGCTCACTGGGTTGCTCCGAAGGGTCCTTGCCTCTTCACAGCTGCCTTTCCTCCCCAGTCCTCACTCATGAGGTGGTTGTCACCAAGTGTGCTCTAATCCTGCAGTCTGAGGGGCCTGGACAGGGACGGTGTGTCTGTATAGCAGGCAGTTCATAGAATCCCATAATGGTTTGGGTCGGAAGGGACCTTAAATCTCATCTCATTCCAAGTCCCTGCCATGGGCAGGGACAGATTCCACCAGACCATGTTGCTCCAAGCCCCATCTTCTTGAAGGAGCTGCACCATTGCAGGGTTTCAATCACAAGAGCCAATGTGTTTCCAGATATCATAGAATTATGGAATATCCTGACTTGGAAGGGACTCAGAGGGATCATCCGGTTCAGCTCCTGGCCCTGCCTAGGACACCCCAACAATCCTACCCTGTCCCTGAGAGCATTGTCCAAACACTCCTTGAGCTCTGGTAGCCTTGGTGCTGTGACCACTGCCCTGGGGAGCCTGTTCAGTGCCCAACCACCCTCTGGGGGAAGAACCTGTTCCTAAGATCCAGCCTAGACCTCTCCTGACACAGCTCCATGCCATGTTCATGTTGGTACACAGAAAATAATACATAGTTGTTATTTCTTATCTGCAGCTTAAAAAATAGTGTAAAACCCAGTGTTCTTTGTTAAAGTGAAGCCGTTCATCCAGTGGGGAATCCTGTGAGCAGTGAGGAGCACAGAGGCAGTCAGAGCCTAGGTATGAGGGTGGCTTGGGTGTCACAGAGTCCACGTGTGCTGCTCAGATCTCATGGGATTGCCTGGGTTTGGTGTTTTTATTGATCTCAGTGTTATTATTTGCAATTGTTCATCCACGTGCAATCATTTGGTTAAGTCACACCAACCCTATGTGAAAGGCTGCTCTTTCATAGGAGATTGTAAAGGGATGGGGGGAAGAGCCAAGCCATCATTTAAAGGGGGCAAATCCTTAATTGTTCTTATTTCTGTTCCCCTCCAGTAACTACAGCGTGGCCTCCGCTGGCCAGGGATTCACATGGGGGGACGTGGGCTCCAAGCTGCCTGTGGAAGAGTTTTAGGCAATAACTGTGTTTTCAGAACTGAAAAGTGATTTGCAAACAGCAAGGGATTAAATTTGTTAGATTAGAAAACATTTCCAAGATGAATCATTTGATTGCTGCTTCCATGGAGTAAATATACACTTTATCCATCGCATCCCACGTGCATGATGGGAAAATACAGCACGTTGGCTGCTGCTGGCTCTGAAAGCCATCCTGTGCAAAGCATTCCAGCCAAATTCTGCAGCATTTCCGAATCACTTCACTCCCACAGCCTGAGGGAACACGAATGGGGCTTGAGTAAGTGGAGAGAGGAGAGCTTTGAGCTGTTGAAAGAGCTTGTCTGAGGTGAAATATTTAATCTGTTTGCAAAGTACCTTATTTGGAGCTAATGTTTAGTTTGAAACAGGTGTTCTCACATAGCACAACGTGCTTTGTCAGGGCCTGGACAATCACAGAATCATAGAAAGGCCTGGATTGGAAAGGACCTTACAGGTCATCCCATTCCACCCCCCACCATGGGCAGGGACACCTTCCACCAGCCCAGGTTCTCAGATTTGCTATAATTGACTGGATCCAGCTCTGTAGAGACAGCAGAAAAGGAACATGGTGTAGAAAAACATCAGAGAATTAGAGCTTTCTCTGCTTCTCCCCACTCTGCTGTTCATTAGAATTAATTTGAAAACGTTCATAAGACTTTGAAAGTGGCTCCTTACCTTCCCTGGATGGGACCAGACCCTGCAAAACTCCTCCTGCAGAGATTCACCGGTGTCTGCTGTGCTGTTCAGCCTCAAAGTGACACTCACCAGTGACATCCCAATTCTCTGCTATACAAACGGGCATTTTTTTATCCCATGTTGTATCTTCTCTCAGAACCCTTTCAGATTAATGTTGAGATCATTAATTAAATGAATGGTTATTCTTATGATTCATTTCTGAAGAATTTCAGCCTCATGTTTCTAGTTTCTTATTCCTAAAAGGAATGTCATTTTCCCCTTAAACAATACTGCCAGATGCTTGAGCCACAAAATCACCATTTTCTCCCTCCTAGTTTCTATAGTTGTGCTATTTTAATGTTTCATCAAAGAGATGAGCTCCATTGCATTCCCTTCTTCTGCTGGATTTCCTTTATGTGAAAACCTCTTTATCAAATAAAAATGTCCCATTAGTCTGTTGCACTTTGTATTACCTTCCTTATTACCTTCCTTCAGCCTTTAAAGTAATTTTAAAGCCTGCATTCCCAAGGTGGGCATGGTGGTGAGCCTAAAATCTGCCTCATTCATTCTCCACAGTTCATTAAATTTATGGAAAGAAATGCAGATTTCCCAGTCCTACAGCATCACTCTCAGATTACTCCTGGATTTGCAGTTCCCTGCTCTCAAACCTGAGTACATCAAAGTTTTTCTCTGCCATTACTCCATCTTTGCTTTTTCTCATATGCTGGATGTCACCTTCTTCATGAAAACTTGGAGTACAGTGTGCAGTGGGTGTTGATCCCCCATTAAATATCCTTAACCTCGCTGCAAACTAGCTCAGTCTCTCCATCTGGTCAGGAAATAAAGCTCGTTCTGCATTTTCTCCCTGTCCTTTTATCCCCTCCCTTTCCAACCACTGCTGGGCTTTACTGGTTTTCAGAGAATCATATTCCAGACTGGTTTGGGTTGGGAGGGACAACAGTTCCACATCCCTGGAATGTTCAAGGCCAGGTTGGATGGGGCTTGGAGCAACCTGGTCTAGTGGAATGTGTCCCTGCCCATGGCAGGGAGGGAACTGGATGAGCTTTAAGGTTCCTTCAACCCAAACCATTCCCTGATTCTGTGATTTCAGAAACTCTCTGAAAAGAGAAAAAAATTGGTTTGAATTCTACAGTGTCCTTATATATTTTGGTGGAAGAAGTCTCTTTCTTCCTTCAGTAAGCAAGCAGGAGGTGGCTGTGCCTTAGGAACAGGTCAGTAATTTTTCAGGGGAGCACGTGGTGCTCCTGATCCTCACAGGCCAGGGCTGGAGGAGAAAGGGCTGATCCAGCCCAGTCAGAAATAACTGAGACTTCCTTCCTACTGCTCCACCAACCTTTCCCAGTAGGAAAACCAGAAAGAAAGAAGAGAACAGAAAAATGTATGTGTGTATGTTGTGTTGTAATGCGGGCTTTTGGGTTAAGGATGATTTTGAATTTACAAATAATCCATGGTTTGAGATTCAACTCTGATATATTACAGTTGTGTTCAGTCTAAAAATCAGTAGCAGTGTATGGGACTTAACAGCTCCTGTATTTTCATCCTGATGGTTTCACTTTTTTCCCAGGTGTTACTTGGAAGATGGAGCCTCCAAAGGTGCCTGGCTGAACCGATCAAGCATTATCTTTGCTGGCAGTGACAAGTGGTCAGTGGATCCCCGGGTTTCCATCGCCACAACCAACAGGAGGGAGTACAGCCTGCAGATCCAGGACGTGGATGTGACTGACGATGGGCCCTACACTTGCTCCGTGCAGACACAGCACACCCCCAGGACCATGCAGGTGCACCTAACTGTGCAAGGTATGTGTGTGAGCCAATTCCGCATCCTTGTGGGAGGTGGAGGACAAAAAGGTCTGGTTTGTGGATAGGAACCACCACTTTTTCTTTCCTTTTTTTTTTTCTTCCCCTTCCCTTTCCCCTTCCCTTCCTTTCCCCTTCCCCTTCCTCTCCCCCCCCCTCCCCCTTCCCTTTTCTCTCTTCTTCTTTCTTTCTTTTTCTTTTCTGCTCTCTCCCTCTCTTTCTCTCTTTATTCCTCTCTCTCTCCCCCCCTCCCATTCTTCCTTCTTGTTTCTTCCAGAGCACTTTCCCACAGAAACACTCAGATCCCAGTATTCCTGATAAGAACAGTCTATTTATTTCAGTGACAGTTCTCTGCTAGAAGAACTTCAGAACAGCAGTGTCAGTTTTACACACGTGGGTTTAGTATTTATTGTGTTGTTCCAGGGTGAACAATTTTTGGCTTTGATTATCTTCTTAATAATTAATGCCCTCATGCAAAGGCTAAAAAACCAAGTCGGAAATTAATTGCATGTATAAAATATATCAACAGGAGCTTAAAATTAATTAGGCTAACTACAAGCGTATAGAGAAATAATAACTCAATAGTTAAAAATATGCATAATTATTAAGCAATTGCATTTATATCCTCAGAAATGCAAAGTATAACCTAAGGCTTTAACTTATTAGTCTTTGGTGCAATCATCATTAACATTTTCTTTTGCATTTTTATGAGTAATAAGGCAGTGAATATAAAAGAGAAGGATTGAAATGGCAATCCCTATTAATCCATATGGCACACAGAAGTCCCTTACAAAGAACGAGTGTGAAACGCTTCCCAAACTAATTATCCCTATCCATGGGACCTTTAGAACTCAATGGTTTGTAGGAATGTTGGGCTGGAGCTCTGAGCAAAGTGTAACTATTGCTTAAAAAACATTATTTTATCAATATGGCCAAAAAAACACCACTGAGTCATTTCTATGACCTTCCCTGGAGGTGTCCAGACGTGTCACCATGTGGTTTATGTGGGGGATGTTCAGGGATTGCAAAAGTGTTTGTATTTTCCATGTCCGGAGGAGGGAACGTAGCTGGGGAAGGGCCTGGAGCACCAGGAGCAGCTGAGGGAGCTGGGAGGGCTCAGCCTGGAGAAAAGGAGGCTCAGGGGGGACCTTCTGGCTCTCTGCAACACCCTGGCAGGAGGGTAGAGCCAGGGGGGTGTCAGGCTCTGCTTCCAGGGAACAAGGGACCCAACAAGAGGGAACAACCTCCAGTTGTGCCAGGGAAGGTTCAGGTTGGACAAGAGAAGAAATTTCCTCATGGAAGGGGTGGTCAGGCATTGGAAGGGGCTGCCCAGGGAGGTGGTGGAGCCCCATCCCTGGAGGTGTCCAAGGCAGGACTGGACATGGCACTCAGTGCTCAGGTCTGGGTGACAAGGTGGGGATTGGGCACAGGCTGGACTTGATGGTCTGGAAGGGCTTTTCCAACCAGCACCTCAATGTCTCTATGCTGAATATCTCCTGGAACAGGAACTCTGTCTTAAGTTCATTTATTTTTCCCATGGAAAGAGGCCACATCTCAGAGGCTTGTTCTGCTTGATCTTAGGTCACCTTCACCCTCACTCTTCCCCAGCTCCGTTCCCTTCCCTGGACATGCTCCAGCACCTCAGTGTCTTTCTTGTCATGAGGGATCCAGAACTGTACATGGGAGTTGAGGTGAGGCCTCAGCAGTGCCCAGTACAGAGGGAAAATCACTTCCCTAAATCCTTCTGGTCACACTATTTTTGATGCAAGCCAGGTGCCATTGGCCTTTCTGGCCACCTGGGCACACCTGGACTCATGTTCATCTCTTCATCTTCCGTGTGCTGAGACTCTGTAGGTGAGGACACCACATTCAGACCTCCTTTGAGATGCAGACTGACCTGTCTGAAAATGCCTGAAATTGTAAAGAAAACCGCAAAGTGCTGATTGGTGTGAGGAACTGAAATAGCCTTTCCTGCCCTATAGGGTTTGTGGGGATGATACAATTAGATTTCATGGGAGCACCTTTCAGTGTTTCCCTGTAATATCCTTCATGGCATTGAGATTAGAACCAATTTCTGCTACTGGGGAGAAATGCCAAAGCAAAACCATTCTGTCAAAGGGCTGGGCCTCTTCAGCATTGTGAATAAAGCTCAACACAGACCCAGAGCAGCACAGGAAATCACAGCAGAAAAGGACCATTTGAGAGCAGAGTCTCAGTCCCTTCACACCCCTCTACCCTCCAGGCTGTGTTCTGTGGAGGAACAGTGGAAGATGTTCTCCTGCTGGAAACAGTGGAGCTGGAGGAGCCAGGGGTGTGTGTGTCACACATTTGTGTCACAAATGAGATGAGGAAAGGCTTATGTTGGATCATAAGCTCCGAAATAGCTTCAGACTCCAGACAGAAAAATGATTTGCTGTGAAGCTCCACGTTAGAAGCTGTGCAAACCCGACTGCCTCTTGTTTTCCTTTGTCTTGGTGTGTGTGTCAGCCTTTCTACACACAGAGAGCCAGAAGCTGTCATATTGAATATCCTCTTCTCTGTTTTTTGGCCTGACAGTTTCATATTCATGGAAGTAAATAAGTACATTTTAATAGATTAAAGATGCCTTGATTTCTGTGAGTAAGACACAGACAAGCACCATGATCAGTGAACAACGGAAGGAGCAGCCTCTACATTGCTGTCCCATCCAAGACCCAGGGAACTTGGCCACTTCCCATCAGGAACATCTGGCAGAGCTGGAGACTGAGTTTCAGTCTCCCAAATCCCTGCTCAAATCCCTGTGCCAATCCATTGCAGCACCTTAAGGAGACTGCCAGGTCAAGTCTTGATCTCTGTTTCTTGTTACCGTTACTCCTTTTTGTACCAGGGAAATCAGTGAAGATAGTTAATAAAAAAGAAAACAGAAAATGTGTCTTTAGATCACATTTACATCTGTGAAAGAAAAACCACATGAAAGAGAGTAACAAAATCCAGTTAACTTTATTTCAGTGACCTTATTAAAATGAAGTGAGAATTATGAAGTAATTAATTAAAAGTTTAGATGATAGGAGCTTGTAATCAACTCAGTCTACCTCAGTGGCAGATGCTTGATCTGCAAAGTCATGAGCTTCAGATGATTTAAACATCAGCTGTTTGTCACAGTAAAAGAGAAAAATTAAATCCCTCTTTCCACACTCAATTGCTCATAATTTTTCTCCAAGAGGTTGCAATTTCTGCCATTTCTAATCTGACATTTATTCTACCAAAGTCTAAATTGTATTCTCCAAGCTGTGTTTTTCTTTCAACTGGCAAAAATATTAAGACATGTTTATCACTGTCCTTGAGAATGAATTGATCCCTGGGGCAGAGCAAGTGGTCCCAGCCCCAGGGCCCCTTTCTCCCCAAGGCAGGACACGGTGAGGATGCTCTTGGACTGTGGGGGCAAAGGGCATGTCAGGAGTTGTGTTTGGGACTCCAGGGACACAGAGACCACAGTAGGGTGTCAAAGGGACCTCAGTCACCAAGGGAGGGTTGCCAGGGTGATCAGGAAAGTAAAGAACCCCTCTGAAAGAGATTGTTCTCTTGAACACAGTGAAATTAGGGCTCAGGGAGGATTTTGTTCTGCTTTCATAATGCACTTGTGTGGATCCCAGGGAGGAAGAACAAACACCAGCTAAGGGAGCACTTCTACAAGACTGTCACAGAATCCCAACCTGGGATGGAAGGGACCTTAAAAACCATCCTGTTCCACCTGCTGCCATGAGCAAACTGTATCGACACAAAAAATTCCTCCCATCAGTTACTTGCCATCTTAGTTTTTATTTTAATCCAGCCCATGCTGGACACATGTGGGACACTGTTGGGGACAGACCCTGTGTGTGTGTGTCCTGCCCTCCCAGCATTGTCTCATTTCTGTACAAGATCAGCACTCGACTTGTGCCTGTAAAGAGTTCAGTTATCTGTGGAAATGCCATTTATAGATTCAGTCAGAAACCACAACCTCGGGATTTTATTTAAACACATTCCCAAAGTAATACTCAAGGCCCTCTTTCTGTTTAATAAACCCCCTTAATGTCCCCTAAATATTAATGTATTGATTTAGTCTTTGCAATGTTTGCGAAGTCTAATTTGTTTCCTCAGCCAGGCCAGGAGGGACTTGCATTTGGAGCTAACGAGATAAATCTTCCCCAAATTTATTTAAAGTGGGACAAAATAAATATGCAAAAGACTTCTAAAATCATCTAACAACCACTTTCCAGCTAAAAGTGACAATCCATTACTCTTTTAAATCGTTGGCACTCGAGTAGGGTGTCAGTTCTTTATAAAATTAACTTACTGGTGCCAGCCACTGTTATCATCTTGTCCCTGCTCAGCACAGGAAAAAAAACCCTTGAAAAAAATAATTCTAGAGGGAGAGGCAGCCATGGGAGGTTTGCTCCCTGGTAGAGGCCCCCAAAGAACCACCCTCTCCAGCAAGGAGCATCCTTGGAGCTGCCGTTCCCCAGGGCTGCACCCACAGTCATTAACGCGTCATTAATGACTGATCCCAGTGTTTGCTCCAGGATTTGTAGTTTTTATCCATTCATTAAATTCCTCCCACGTCTGTACCTCTCGTGGCATTCAGATGAGCTGCGGGGAATCTCTGACTCTGAAATATGGATGAATGGCTTTTCCCCCTCCGTAACAGCTCAAACCATGGGAAATATTTGCGTTAGTAGGTGAGCTCATTTCCAGGGATGTAAATCAGGGATATTTTATCTGAACTAGAGCAGGGCTGTACTCATCTGAAACTTGTATTTCTGCCATGTTGGAGATGCTTTAGTCATGGCTGCAACTGAATTTCCATTATGAGCCTGAAATTTCCATCTTCTGAAATCTGCAGGCAAAGGGTAATCTACACAAAATGATCATTTCCTCTCAGCTCTCAAGTGTATTAGTTCTGTTACATTTGAATTAAGTGAAATGAGATGTTCTGTGACCCATGAGAATCTTGCAAAAGGTGCCTTCAGCACAGTCCAAAGTGTCTTTCAGCAACTTCGTGGGTTACGTGGATGGGCCTTGGAGCAACTTGATCTAGTGGAAGGTGTCCCTGCCCATGGCAGGGGGTGGAACTGGTTGATTTTTCAGGTCCCTCCCAACTCTAACCATTCCATGAGTCTATGATTCCATAATAATAAAATACAAAATGACAACAATACAGAGCAGTATTTTGGGGGGGATTTGGTTTTAATGCTTTGCTATTCATTTTTCTGTGTCAGTCTCTTCCCATGCTTCTTCTTCTCTTTGAAGAAGCACCAGTGGTAGGAGTGAAAGTAGGCCAAGCACACGTAGGAAGGAAGTTTGAGTTCCAAGCAGAGTGAGTAGCAAAAACTTGGGAGGACTTTGATAGAATATTTTGCAATAAAAGGAGATCCACGCTTCATGCTCCATTTCCATATTTAATGCTGGAGAAGCTGATAGCACAGAGAGTTTGTTTTGTCTTTTATTTCCTTCTGTGATGCAGAACCCTGGGATCTGCAATGTGCGTTGCTGCTCTGAGGGAATTGTGAAGGGAGCTTGTGCATGCCTGCTTTTAAATTCCTGTCAGCCCTAAGAGATGGCACCATCACCCAGAGCAGTGCAAAGGGCCCTGCTTTATAGCCTTTGTAGCCAACTCTACTTTAGCAAAAGCTGCTGCACGACCTCCTGGTAGGCCAAACCCCTTCCTAGAACTGAATTACATAGGCAGGAATATCCCACCTCCAGTGAGCAGCCGATTAATAAAATCCCAAACAGGATTGGGGTGGAAAGATCTCATTAGGAAAAGCAGACAAGATGCACCACCAGGTGAATTCCAAGAGAAGAATCCCATCTCCGTACACTGGAGCTGGGGATTAAAGAGATAACACACTGTTATTATTTTAAATTTAATTAAATCAACTTTGCAATGCAGATGAAGTTTGCCATAGCTCAAGAGTAGATATACCAACAGGAGACAGTCCTCAGCCACAGGAAAATCCTTAAGGCATTTACTTGGTGGTGCATCTTGTCTTGGTTTTATGAGCTGGGAATGTGCAAAAGAAAAATATTTTGTATTATGAGCTATGTTGGGTTCATGGTTATGGGAGAAACACCAAGAGTGAACAAGGAGGGGAATGGAGCTGTTAAAGCAGCTCCTTCTCCTGTACTACATGTAAGTAGTACATGTAGTACATTCTCATGCTCTACATATACTCACATGTTGTGCAGCTTCTTCTTTATTTTTAAAACTCTACGGTTTAATTTTGATTTTATAGCTTAAGAAAGGGTAAAGAGAGGATGATGACAATATCTGATATTTGCAAGCAGCCAAATCCACCAGTTGGAAAGAGCAAAACCAAATGCCTGTCTTTAAAAAGAACTTGTGGAGCTAATTTAGGAAAATTTCTGAAAAGGACTGAAAAAACAAGTGAGAAGTAAAGAGGCAGATTTTTATGGTGGTATTCAATTGTAAGGAATTTGAAAGGAAGCTCTAAAGGGTATGGATTGAATGTTTCCTGCCTGGAAAATCTCCATTTGAAGAAGTTCATCTTTGATTGTACAGCTTTCCTAAAGATGTAACAGAAACTTTTCAGTTGTCTATCAGAAGATTCCAGGGCAGCAAATACTGAGGTTCCCAAACTTTAGACATCTGGCAGGGATGCAGGGGCACATCCTCTACTGGGAAACAATGCTGCTGATCCCTCTTTTGGCATCTCAAGTACTTTCAAAGAATCCCACAACCCCTGAGGTTGGGAAAGCCCTCCCAGAGCACCGAGTCCAACCTGTGCCTCATCCTCACCTTGTAACCCAGCCCAGAGCACTGAGTGCCACATCCAGGGATGGGGACTGCACCACCTCCCTGGGAAGCCACTTCCAATGCCTGACCACCCTTTCCATGAAGAAGTTTCCATGAGGACATCTTCCTGATGTCCAACCTGAACCTCTTTTTTCTATGTGATGACTGCAGCGATGATTCAGATTTTAGGTACTTTAACTACAACAATATATGTGGGTGTCCCGTCAGGAGAAGGTCAGTATATCTAAGCCTTCACCTGGTGCCAGGTATGGAGTCCAGTCTACAAAAACATATCCCACCTTACAAAGGAAATGAATGAACAAATTTGAGAGCAACTCCATGAGCCCCAAACATCCTCACACTGGAACACAGCTGCAGACTCACAAAGAAACTAAATTAGAGCCATGTTTGCAGCAAACAGCAAATCGAGGCCCTCCTTGAGGCAATTAGCAAAGCAGAGCTCTCTTTTGAAGGCATGAAAACAGCGTTCAGCAACAGGTTTTCAAATGCTTCATTTGACAACTTTGTTCCATGTCTTCCAGTTTGTTCAAAAGGCAGCAGAGTTGAATATCAACAGTGAGTTCTGGGAAGTGGTGGTGCTGTGGGTTTTTCTGGGAATGTTCATCCCACCTCTACCAGAATATTTTCAGTAACAGCAGTGATGAATGGGAATTATTAAAATCATCCCCAGTTCTGGGGGAGTCGTATTTGCAGCTTTTTGGATTCCACCTTGCTCCAGTGGACAGTGATGATGACAAGTGGAAGTCACCCTGGGGAGTGGGGAGGAAGTGCCCGAAGGGAATAACAGGGGGAAAGGCAGAAGGATAAAAACAGGGATTTCATCCAGATCAGAAGTGTATTTGTGGTACTTACTTACAATTAAAGTATCCATCAAAATTCCTGGTTGCAAAGCAGAAATTCTGTGTCTTTTCCTTAAGTTATGGTCATGTGTCTGTCCATCAGCACTTTAGCAGAATTTATTGATTTTTAAAAGGCTGGTCTTCACATTTATGTTTATATCAGACAGTGTTCAAGATTGAATATGCTGGAGCACCAGGAACAGCTGAGGGAGCTGGAGGGGCTCAGCCTGGAGAAAAGGAGGCTCAGGGGGGACCTTCTGGCTCTCTGCAACACCCTGGCAGGAGGGTGGAGCCAGGTGGGGGTCAGGCTCTGCTTCCAGGGAACAGGGGACCCACCAAGAGGGAACAGCCTCCAGCTGTGCCAGGGAAGATTGAGGTTGGACATGGGGAAAATTTCTTCCTGGAAGGGGCTGTCCAGCCCTGGCACAGCTGCCCAGGGCAATGTTGGAGTCCCCATCCCTGGAGGGATTTAAAAGCCATGTGGATGTGGCACTTGGTGACATGGGACAGTGGTGGCCTTGGCAGTGCTCAGAATAGTTGGACTCAATAGTCTGAGTGGGCTTTTCCAACCTGAACTGTTCTGTGATTTCATGATTTTCTCTTCTAACTAAGGGAGATGTTGCTTCCTTTAAAGCCCAAGTCATGTAACACTTACTGTTCATTTATAGGAGCAGATCTTGCACAGAAATGTTCTGAAGAGTTTCCTTACAGGAACCACACAATGAAAACTCTGACTGAAATTACCAGGGCTGTAGTTCTGGCATATTATAACGTACGAAGCAGTAACAAGGATAATAAATGGTACAAGATCTTTAGCTCCATATGAGAAAACTACAGCAAAATGAAACCTTATAGTACTGATTCTTAATGCAGTCCTATAATATGACTCTAACTTCTATTATACCTACTTATCACAGGTCTTTTATCCCAGCTATTCAGATAAAAGCTCAGGAATTTTTTCAAACAGAACAGCACAGCCCCATGGGTAAATTTTGAATGCTGTGCTCAAGGAGATGCACACACAAAATCTGTTCTTTTACTGCAGTTTTTGGCCTTCCCCCCCCCCCCCACGTGATGTTTTGAACATTTTTACCTTCAGGTGAATATGTTCATTTATAAGGAAAAGATTAAATAAAACTCTCAGAAGAGAGACGTGAACTTGAATGTGAGTGCCCAGATTTGAATGGATAAAAAGGCACTTCAGGATCTGGGTAAAACTAGCACCTTCCTAAGTCTATGATTTCAGGGCTGCCTCAAGGCCAGAGGAGCTGAAGACATTCCAGACAAAATAAATAGCTGAATTTCTGCTTACTTATAAAGCTTTATAATACTGAAAACTCAAGTATAGAATTGTGAGAGTTATTCTATTGACCCCAGTGGATTACTCGTTTTGTTGTCTTTAGGATTCAGAAATGTTCTTATTTTATTTAGACTGAAATTTTAATCATCCTCCACTTTGCATTTAAAATATATTATTTCCCTTTCTACCATCTTTAGAAGAAAATAGGAAAATTTCCTTAATAGTTGGCAGATTAGCTTTGTTATGTAAAATAGATCCTTGGCAAGAGAAATTATAATTAACACAACTGTTCCATTACACAATAAAAGGGTTGTTTAATAAAAAAAAAATCTTTCTGTTAGAAACACTTCAAAGCAAAGACATTGTTGTGTTTTCACAGTGAATTGGATGTAGTTAACATGCTGAAATATTTTGCTCATAAATATTCCCAAATCTCTTTGTGTGATAACAGCAATCTCTCAGTGTAGCATTCCTCGCTCCAGGTTTGGGAATTTCAAAGTCTTTGCCCTGAGTCTCCTCCTGCATCTCCCCTCAGATTACAACCTCTCTTTAATCACAGCATTCTCTGCACAGACACTTCTGTGCCACTAAAATATAGACTTCCCATTAAATGATGGCTCTGCCTTTGGACTCCCCTCTGGTTTCTAGCAAGCAGATGCAAAATTCTTTAATTTTGTACCAGAATTTCTGGGATCATTCTTCCCAAGGCATTTCCAGGTGTGCAGGTATCAAAGACCTCTGCTTTGTGCTCGGTGGGGGTTTGGCCTCTTTGCCGGAGGAGTTGCCCTATTTCTGATCATCTCCCTGAAATGCATCTGTTCAGTTCCTCTCATCCCACTCTTCCTATTTAATTTCCATCTCTAACAGCAATGCAGGTGCCCCAGGAGGTCTGTGCCCTGCACATGCTGCATTTCACCTGTGTTTGAACACTCCTGGAGAAACCCCAGGAACATGCTGAGCTTTAGTGCTTCATTTTCCAGGCTCCTTTCAATCCCAGCGCAGAGTTCATGAGCTGTGGGGAATTATTTCCTTCAGAACTCTGCTTAGAACAGACAGAGTCTGTCAGGGACAAGAAGTCTTTTCTTGTTCAAAGTTTCCAATAATTTATGTAAACGAGCTGTTACTTTATGATGGGAAACAACCAGCAGTAGGCATCCTGGACTCCATGAGATCTTGTGGAAAGGATTATTTATGTGCTGCAAGACATTAGTTTCTTCATAGATGTATTTTGATTGGCTTTATTGTTTGGGGGGATCTTTTGTGAGTAATGTGATGTGACATGAATTCCCTGTGAGAGTGGTGAGGCCCTGGCACAGGTTGCCCAGAGAAGCTGCAGTTGCCCCATCTCTGGAAGTGTCCAAGGCCAGGCTGGACAGGGCTTGAAGCAACCCGCTGTAGTGGAAGGTGTTCCTGTCCATGGCAAGGCGTGAAATGAGGTGGTCTTTAAGGTCTCTCCCAACCCAAACCAGTGTGAGATTCCATGACTCTGGGACTTCTGGGGAGATGTGTGATGCACCAGATGAGTATTCCCGTCCCAAATGACTCCCAGGGCTATTTTTTGTCTCTCTCCTTGTGGAAACACACTGATGTCTAGATGGAATTACAGACCAAATAGGCTAACAAAGGACATCCATGGAATTTCCCTATGTCTGCTGATGCTTCTGCCATTCTGCCCCTGTGCCTTGTCCCAAAGGGAATCCTTGCCCTCATCACTGGCTGCACCAACAGAACATGCTCAGTCTTTTTTAATTTCAAGTCCTATATATTAATCCAGATGCTCGTTTTCACTGAGAACTGGTTATTTATTTATGATGGTGAGGCCCATTGTTACCCAGCACAGAGGAACCAGTGATGTAATTCTCCCCTCAGATGGCAAGGGATGCTCTGCAGTATCAAAGCAGAGTCATCAGCTGGACGTTTAAATGCTAATTAAGCAGGGCTTGAGCGCTCAGCTCCCGCCTATTGCACTGCGGAGAGGGCCTGCTCTGACTGGGTGTGATCCTTCTGCACAGCAGCACAGATTTGATTTATTCCTTGTTATGGGAGTCTTTAATATAATCAGTGTAATTTATAGGGACAAATGCATAGAACCCGTGTCCATTTCTCATTCCCAATGATTTCTGTGAGCAGAGCCACAGAGCCATTCCAGGTGGGAGTTGTGCCTTGTAACAGGGTGTATCTGTCACCGTAACAACGGGAGCACAAATTGAATTTATTCCTGTGATTCCAAGGCTGAAATTATGGTAAAATTTTCTCTTGGACCTTTCTTAGTCAAATGAAGTGCCCTAAGAGGGAACTGGTGCTCAGTCAGTGCTCAAACACTCACTGGCCCAGAGAATGTGCTTGAGGCATCACTGAAGGGCTTTACCACGTTAGAAATCCCATTATTAGGACAATGCTCTGTTCAAAGTGCTGTTTCTGTTAATAAAAAGGCACAGAGTGATCCCGGCAGTGTCTCAAGGCTGAAAAAGCTAAAAACCCTCTGCATTTTTCTCCTGAGAAATCCCCTGGTTGGGCAACGATGCAGCAAAGGGTAGAACTGGATTCTGGCAGAAGATGTTGCACTGTCTCTGCTCAGGTATCTAAAACTGTTGGGCAGGTAGAAGTTTGATTTTAATTTGGTGTTAACTGTCTGTAAAATGTGAATATTAATAACCCCATTAATCCCCATTAATACAAACGCTTCTCATGTCACTGGAACCTCATGAAGATTAAATCACATTTCCGGGCGATGGGGGCAGTTCTGCAGGAGCTTGAGAGAAGAAATTAATAATGTGGAAAGCAATTCCAAGTTTAAATGTTAGATAATCATTACTAATTTCTGGGCTACGTAGTGAAAACAGAAATAAATACTGAATAAATAGTGACTAAATTTCTACTGACTTAATTCAGGGAATGAGCCTTTGGATTGAGTCAATTCATTTGAAATTTGCTCAGTATATATTTGTGTTCAGTGTAACAAGAGAACCATTTTCCTGAGTAAAATAGTATACGATAGGATAACAAGAGGATGTTAGACTGATGCTCACACTTCTGTCCTGGATTTCTTTTCCAAAAATCAAGGACAGACAACCTAGACCAAATTGCTGTGAGGTGGGTCCATAGCTTGTTCAAAATATTGCTGAGAGAATGACTGTCAGTGATTCACTGTCCAGAGGGAAGGAGGTGTTGGATGGGTCTGTCGTGATTCCAGAAGGATTTCAGAGAGATTTCAATAGATGAATGAGGTGATAAACTAGAGAATACATCTATATAATTTGCCAGTGACATCAAAATGCAAGTGCTTGTGACAACAGGCTTTGAACTCCGAATGATGGATTTCAGAAGTGCTCTGGAATCAATAAGATGAAATTCAATAAGGACAGAACAAGACACGAGTCTCAGGGAGAAATCAAATACACAAATGAGTGAAAACTACCCAGGCAGCAGCACTTCAGGAGAAGTAGAGTGGCCAGAGATTAAATCCAGGACACCAGAACAAATCCTGCAGGAAAAGGACAGCTGGCACCTGGTAACGCAATGCCCAGTTTGGAAATGGTTTGTACCTTTCTGCCCTCTCCTGTCCTGCCCAACAAGAAAGTGGAAGGTTTCATCCATGTAGACAGGGAGTTCTCATAGATAAAGCAACTGCTACAGTGTGGAAATTACATCAGGAGCCCAGGGGTCATGGGGGAGGGTCCTTTCCCTGGGGACTCTCCGGTGTGGAGGGAGGTGTGGATGAAGGGACAGGGAACATGATGAGATCCGAGGAGGTAGTTGTGGATACAACTGAACCACGTGGTCATAAAATCCCAGACTGGTTTGGGTTGGAATGGACCTTAAAGCCCATCCAGTTCCACCCCCTGCCATGGGCAGGAACACCTTCCACTATCCCAAGTTGCTCCAAGCCCTGTTCGGCCTGGCCTTGGACACTGCCAGGGATGGGGCAGCCACAGCTACTCTGGGCAACCTGTGCCAGGGCCTCCCCACCCTCCCAGGGAAGAATTCCTTCCCAGTATCCCATCTAACCCTGCCCTCTGGCAGTGGGAAGCCATTCCCCCTTGTCCTGTCCCTCCAGGCTCTTGTCCCAAGTCCATCTCCAGCTCTCTTAGAGTCTGTTTAAGCACTGGAAGGGATTCTAAGGTCTCTCTGGAGCCTTCTCTTCTCCAGGCTGGACATTCTCAGCTCTCCCAGCCTTCCTTCATGGCAGGTGGGCTCCAGGCCTGGGGTCAGTTCAGTGGTGTTCAGGTTGTAATGGGTGGGAACAGACATGTCTTGAGGAGTAAAGGATGAGGAATTGCTTTTCAGATCAGAGCAAGATACTTAAAATGCAAAGTAAGCAGAGACATATGGTTGGGATACAGAGAAGGGAGAGTGATGCAGCCAGAGAACTGTCAAGGGAAATGATTTTAATAACTATATTGGGAATACGATATAAATCTGTCATTCATCCTCACTGGAGAGAGATTGAACCTGTAGAATTCTCCAAAAGGAAAAATGCAGAGTTACAAGAAAGCACCTTGAATCATTACAGATCTTTTATTTAGTTCCTGTGACAGCAAGAGTAGCAACAGGAATATTAGTGTTTATCAGTCAAAACCCTTTAATATTCTCATTTTGCTTCGAAGAACCAGTGATGAGGTTTTACCTCTAATTTTCTCATCTAGATTTTTTTTCTTGGTACTTCTGAGTTGCATAAATACTGCAGTGAAAAGCCCTTGGCCACCTAAGTTTGAATTTGTCTTGAAAAAGTGTCCACACGTATATGTGTGTACAACCTCCTCCTGAGGGGCAGCTCTGATCTCTGCTCCCTGTGAGCAGGGACATGACCCGAGGGAACAGCTGGAGCTGTGTCAGGGGAGGTTTAGGTTGGATCTCAGGAAAAGGTTCTTCCCCCAGAGGGTGGTTGGGCACTGAACAGGCTTTCCAGGGCAGTGGTCACAGCCCAGAGGATGACAGGGCTCAAGAAGTGTTTGGACAATACTCTCAGGGATAGTGTGGGATCATTAGGGTGTCCTGTGCAGGGTCAGGAGTTGGACTGATGATCCTTGTGGGTCCCTGCCAGATCAGGATATTCCATGATTCTGTGATTTTATTATTTTAAGTGTCTCCAGCCCCTTCAGAAGCATTCACACCCGGGGTGGGCTCTTGGAAGGACATAGAAAGGGATATAGAAGTTTACTTTGAATTATTACATTATATTGCTTCTCTCGCTGGAGCAAACAATGGTTTTCTCTCTGTTGGTTTTAAATCAAGCCTTGTAGGATTGAACTTGTGGTCTGGAAAGAGGAAGAGTGGGGTTTGAAGGAATAATATCTGTGTGTCCTTATATAATAACCAGCAGCTTATTGACATCTTCTGGAGGAACAGGGACGGTGTAGCCCAGGGCTGACGGTACAGGAAGAAAGAAGAAGTTTGGGATATTTCTGGAAGATTGGGGAAGGTGGGGGTGTTTTCTGGTTCCTCACAGATGGAAGAGATTTATCTGCAGGGTTATTTATACAGTTTTGCTTGGATATTATTGTCCTCTTCCAGTCTGTGTCTGCTTAATCACCGAGATCTGCAGACATTTCCTGGCGACCACGAGGGTTTTGAGATGTTCTGACTGGTTTATGCAGATTTATTCAGGCTGTGTTTTAACTGACAAATGTCTATCCTGTTCCACCCAGGTGCTCCTTTCTTACCCTGTGTAAATTATTTTCATCTTGTCTTTTCTTAGTGATCACTCTGCTGGCATAAAAATTAATGCGGGGAGGGTTTAAATTATATAAAATGTTGTATTATTTTAACCTTTGGCTATTTTTATATTCCTAATCAATCACCTTTCTGGGAGTACCTGTCTTCCATAACAACATACCATTAAAACCGCATTATAGTCCAGTTAGGGATACACTAAATGTTTAAATTCACTAAACTGGAAAGGATTTTTCAAGAATAACCTCTGTGTATTTTTTACATTTATAGTTTTAATGAATTAGAATGACTTCCTTAATCAAACAATATCACTGCTGCTGCATGTAAGACTTTGGCATTGATTATCTGAGCTAATGCTTCCCAGAATCCCTCCTCAGACTATATTTAGCTCTTGCACAGAAGCAGTTCATAGCCATGACACAAGTCTCCAGTGTCAGACTGAGGGTTGGGGGTGTTGACATCTGAGGCAGAGAAGAATCCCTTGTAGAATCGCAATGAAAAGTAAATTTGATATAATTCCACAGAGTAACAGAATCACAGAACGGTTTGGGTTGAAAGGGATATTAAAGTCCATCTCATCCCATCCCCTGCCATGGGCAGGGACACCTTCCACTACCCCAGGTTGCTCCAAGCCCCATCCAGCCTGGCCCTGGACACTTCCAGGGATGGGGAAGCCACAGCTGTTCTGGGCAACCTGTGCCAGGGCCTAGGAAATAATTAAATAAATCAGATATTTAATGATCTGACAGATACACGGAAAACAATCCCTGATTTTTGTGAACCCCTCCCTATCAGTGTGTGTTAATTAGCTGAACAAGGTGACGAAAGCAGAGCTTGTCTGGGCTCAGGCCTCATGCTCAGCCAGCAATCAGAGCCCAGCTGGGACAGCTTTGGGTTTAGCCAGCAGGTTATTGCTCTTCTTTAGTATTTTTGCCCATTATAACTTTTTGTCTCCATTTCCATGATTAAATCGTTAGCAGCAGGTTGATTGCAGAGCTCTGCTCACTGAAAGTGGCTCGTGGAATGTCTGAGAGCCTACAGATCTCACCCCTAATTGCACAGGAATAATTTCCAAATAGAATCTTTCTTTTCCTATCCATATCCTGATAATCTTTATTTTGGATGGGGAATTCTCTCTGAAGCTGTGAAGTGTCCCATTCCCACCTGCATGGGGGCACACCTGGACCTGGGTTTAGGCGACATGATGGCTTTGAGAAATTTATGGTTTATAGAAACATCTTTTTCTCATTTCCTCTTATTTCAGTTTTTCATACCAAAAAGACACCACATCCCATCATCTCTTTACAGTGTTATTAATATCAGGAATCAGGAAGGGGCTTTTCTGTAAATTACGTGTTTTCACTGAATCCCAGCATGGTTTGGGTTGGAAGGGACGTTAAAGCCCGCCCAGTTCCACCCTCTGCCATGGGCAGGGACACCTTCCCCTAGACGAGGTTGCTCCAAGCCCTGTCCAACATGGCCTTGAAAAAGCACATTTGCTTTTCATTTTAACCAAATTCAGTGGTGCTTTAAAATGTTAAAAAGAATAATTAGACAGTTAATATGAAAAGCACTGACTTGCCCTAAGCGTGCTGAGTACAGCTCACACTGGGGTTAAAAAGCACAAATGTAGTCGTGTTACTGGAAAATGTAGTCAGCCAAAATCAGCCTCACATGGGCTGTGCCATTCCACCAGTCCTTGGGAGGAGAAGCTGCTGCTTCTGTAATGCTGGGGGATGGGGTTGGTACCTCTGCTGATCTCCCCCAGCCCAAACAGGGCTCATCCCTCAGGTCCAAGAGCAGGATGGGGTTTTGTGGTTGGCCTAAAGCCCAGAGTTATGTTGGGATGGAGCCAAAAGCTTCACCTCCCTACCAGCTCCTGCTCCGTGGGGCAGAAGGGGGGGCTCCAAGTGAAGGCTGCTGGGCATATTCCTTGGGATGCTCGAAGTTCTCTGGGAGGACATTTGTCTTTCCCCAAGAAATTCCAAAGATCTGCATCTCTTACCCCCAGTTATTTTGTCAGGCAGCAATGGACTATGCACATAATCACTGCTCTGTTTCTGATGCCGTAGATTCTCCCTCTTTTCTGTGCCTCCTACTGTTCACTTGGTAAATGCAGGGAGAAGGGGAAGGACAAGCCCTTGCTCTTTCTGCAGCACTTTCATCACTCTCCTGCATTTTTTCATTACTGTACTCAATTTGTCACTGAGGAAACACAGCAATAGCAAAGCTGAATTCTTAGTCTCATGGTGGGTTTGTTCTCAGCATCTCCCTGATGCTTTGGAAGGCAGAAGAAATGTAGGAAATAAAATTGCCATGTCTGTTAATTGATTTGCAAAGATGGAGCTGCAAATCAGTTTTTTAAGACTTTCCATCTTTTTTCCTTAATCCCAGGGATTCTGATTGTCTCAAGTATAAAGAAACTTCTATTCAATTCCCATATTCAAGGCTCACTTCAGGTTGGTTTTGATGTCCTTCAGGATTTAGGATTGATTCAGGAATGGCAGTGATTTAGGAAGATTTAGGAATGATAATGATTTAGGAAGGTTAGAATGGTTTAGGATTGATTTAGGAATGGTGAATGACAGGAAAAATCTTCTAGAAGGGATTCCAGGTGCGTGAGCCTTTATCCAGCCAGTGTCCACTTGCAGGAAACCTTCCTCTCCTGTGACTTTAGGACACTGGTGATACAAATTCAGCAGTTCCAACAGTAAAATACTTGCTTACACATTTTTAATTCAATTTTTAATTCCAATTTTGCATTATCACATTCCTGTGGCAATGTGGGTCTATTTCTAGAATTTGATATTCGAGTTGGTCTAAAATAAACTGATCCCTGATCACAGATAACAGGTGAAAATAAAGTTCTAGTGAAAACATAAATTATATTACTTTAATTTATACAGATTATGGTTACATTCCTACTCATATGAAAGAGGGAAGAGGAAGAGATTAATCAAAACCTTACATGAGTGCTGCTTTTATGAGGTTTTTGTCAGGCTTTAGTGTTGACAGGAATTGAAAATAAATGAAGACTCAAGGCCCAACCATTTATCTTCCCAGCCCACCCATAATTTATTTTTTCAGCCCCACTTTGCCAAAGCTGACAAAGTATGTTTAATAAGGAAGGGGTGGGACCTTTAGGTAATGCTCCTCAATCAAACTGTGCCAAGGAACTAATCAGGAAAATGCAAAATACAAAAGATTCTTGGTTTTCCCAGTTGGAGACTGATTGTCACATAAATGAAGATTTGTGCCACACTTGCACAGGCTGGTGGTTCTGCTTTATTTTATTTGCTCCCCTGATTTAAAACCTGTATTATAACTATAGTCTAAAAATCATGTGTGATTTGGGGGTATTTTACAACTCAGTAAATGTTCAGTTATGAAACAAAAAAATGCTATAAAAAGTATAAAAATTAAGCATTTTTTAAATAAAATTTGATAAATGTTCTTACTGCTCTAAAAAGCAGAATTATCTTTTTTATGATCAATGGTGTGATATGTTCAACTAATGATTTTGTTAGAAATTATTTTTGGTGATGTTAAGGGTTGGTTTATTTTAAAATATGGGATTTTAGTCATGGCATGCAGTGTTTAGGGGATTCATATTGCTTACGGGGCTGAGGAGGAAAACAGTGCACATCTTTGCCAAGGAGGTGGAGGATTTATTTTATGAGGGCTTGGAGTGACAGGACAAGGGGGAATGGCTTCCCACTGCCAGAGGACTGAGTTAGATAGAATACTGGGAAGGAATTGTCCTGTGAGGGTGGGCAGGCCCTGGCACAGGTTGCCCAGAGAAGCTGTGGCTGCCCCATCCCTGGAAGTGTCCAAGGCCAGGTTGGGCAGGGCCTGGAGCAACCTGGGATAGTGGAAGGTGTCCCTGCTCATGACAGGGGTGAGGCTGGATGAGCTTTGGTGTCCATTCCAACACAAACTATTCCTTGATTCTAAGATTCTACGATATAAATAATTTTAAAATCTTGACAGAGTTGATACTGTTTTCAAACAGTTCCTTGTTTCTGAGAGCATTCAAAGCAGCTGATTTATGACAACTTATGAATTTGCTTTCTGCTCTGTGACTTTGTGTCACTGACCTCTGCACTGATGGCAATCCCTGCAGAGTCCAGGCTTTAGGGGGGTCTGCAGTCCTGCCATTTTTAGCTTGGAGTCAGCAAGATTTGGCATGCCCTACATAAAGCCACTGGCTGAGTGGAGTCCTCTCCCAAACCACATGGAAGCAAGACTAGGACTGGATCTGCAGCTGGGCTGGGGTCAGGAGCAGGTGGTGGAGCTGCCCATGCAGACACACTTCCCTGGCTCGTTAGTGGGGGGCTGGATTAGCAGCTCTCACTGCTGTGTGGGACAGCAGCCAGTGAAATCTTCTGGAAATAAGTGACATCTGTTTTTGGGGATGAACACAACTCGGGTGCTGTGTTTGGCAGTGTTCACACCTCGGTGGGGCTTGGAGATGGTTCTTGATGAGCTCTGCAGATGGTCCTGTGGCCCCTTGCAGACCCTGTAGCTGTCAATGCTTCCTCCTCTTCTCATTCTCAAACGATTCAGACATAATAATTACTCCTAATCACCACATTTCAACCTGACTTGGGTTGTTTTTTTATTTTTAATCTTTCCTTTGATTGACTGTCCTGTTTTTCTCTTTTTCCCTCCCCCGTATTGATGGTTGCAGCTGATGATCTTAGAGGTCTTTTCCAACCTTAACGATTCCATAATTCTATGATTTGAGTATTCTGGCTGTGTCTGGTTATTCAGCCACAAGTTGTTTTGTCGTCCTGACTATAATGTGAAAAATAGGAGAAGGAAAGAACCAGAATTAAGGGTGTTTTACAAGAAATCTTCATGCAAGTGCAGCACTAAAATGCATGAAAACTTCTGGAAAACAGGCTCATTTGTAACAGGAAGGTTTCCCAGAGGCCAGGGGATGTGGTGACTGCAAACTGAGGAGTCATAGAGATTCTCAATTAGTGGCAAATGGAGTTCAGACCTGCTTTTAATAACCCTCATAAGCAGATTCTAATTTTTCTATGTATTTGTCATAAAAACTAATTATTATGTCCAAGCCATAAAAAGAATAATAAGATTCTATTTCCTTTGTCATGTTAGTGATTTCAAGATATTCCACAAGTTAGTGAAATCAATGTGCATATTAGAAAAGCAAAATGATGCATTATTGTGTCTGCAGAGAGAAATCAGTGTTTCACCTGATTTTTTCAGCAGCAGAGGGCTCAGGCCATGAAGGTCCCTAATGTGTCATTACAGCAAGGTGCGGTCAAGATGCAGGTGATGATCTCGCCCTGGGAAATGCAGCTTCCCTGTGTGCTGTGGGCAGGCTGTCCATTGCCAGGGGGTGAGAAGACTTTTAGGGCTGTACCACTGGCCCTGACTACCTTGGCCAACTCAGAGAAACCATTTCTTGTACCAGCATGTCTGTCCCATGCCCCCATCACTGCCACGCCCAGGAGCAAGTGGGGACTGAGTGGGGACTGAGAAGGGACCTGTTCCATCTGCTTGTGGGATGAATCACTGGAGATTGTTAGCCCAGGTCGAGACCTGATGAGTCATAGCTCTGCTAAACATCTCAAAAAAGCCCCACCAACAACGTATTTTGCATTTTCACAGCTATATTTAGATGTATTTAAATGAGATTTGGTTTTGAAATTTGAAAAGGCAGATGTACAGAAAATACTACAAAACCTGTGTATACGTGGAGAAAAATCATATATTCAAAGACAATCTGGAGAAGGTCTTCAGAGATCTGGAGATGGTCACGAGTCCTTAGAGCAGAGCATGCAGGGGTGGGCGTTCTATGTGGTGGGAGGAGAACTGTGGTGTCTTCACCACTTTTCACTGAGGGCACTCTGCCCACGTTGCCTTTATGTTCAGCTCGCTGTAGTTGTTACTGGGGGGGTGGTGAGGCCCTGGCTCAGGTTAGAGAAGCTGTGGCTGCCCCGTCCCTGGAAGTGTCCAAGGCCAGGTTGGAAAGGGCTTATGTGGCTTAGTGGGCATGGGGGCATTTGGTAAAGATTGGAGGTGATGATCTTTGAGAGCTTTTCCCATCTTAATGATCCTGTGGCTGATGGTTTCTACTGTGACACGTTTTCCTCTTGTGTTCTTATTACCTCTCACCTTTTCCATGTGACTCCTGTAAGAAGGGAGTCTCCACAGTCCTCTCAGCCACCCTTGCAACACTGTGACAAGGTGACAAGGTCTCTCTTAAACCTTCTTTTCTTACGGCTGAATGACCCCATTTCTCTCAGCCTTCCCTCCCACAGCAGCTTTCCAGGCCTTTGGTCACACACCTTGTCTGAAATGGAGAGGTTCTCATTTAAAAGCATTAAAAAGAGAAGTCAAATTACTGCAAAGTACTTTTCATGTTGGACCCCTGCACAAAATTTACTTGGGAGTTTAATTCCTCTTTGAGCCTTGTTTATTATCTCATTTCTTCTGCCTCTCGTTAATCCATTTACTGAATAAATGTTTATTCGCTGCTATATTTAATTTTTTCTGACCTTCTCAAGCTGCCACGTGAGATGGGTGGAAGGCTGTAGTTGTTGAAATGTAGAGGAGCTCTGTGATGGGTTTAATCTGCACTCGAGGCTCAGCAGAGCAGATATGAAATGCTAAATCTGCTCATAGATCAGAGTCTTTAGAGGTATCAGAAGAAATATGTATGCAAAATAAACATTTCTTAATTCTTAATAAATATTAACATTCCATTGTGTTTATGCATATATATTTAAGTCATAATTACTAAATTCCACAGATTTGAGTGATCTGAATGTAATGATCCCTATCAGTCAGTAAATAGCAGAAAAATTAGCAGCATACTGATACACCAGAAATCCTGATTTGTCTCACACTGTTAAGTTCCAGAAATACTGTGGAAGCCAATTTCTATCATGGGAAAAAAGATCTTCCTGGGAAATAATTGATAATAATAACATCAACAATTCTCCATGAGTACCAGATCATATTGTGTCATTTATGTAATTTACAGAATTGCATTATACAGCAGGACTACATGGTTGTGCCTATTTGTGTGTTATTTTAATTGATGTACATCTTTTATTCATTTCTTTTCAAATTCTATTTTGGAAATGAATGAATGATGTGACCTGCTCAGTGTCATTGTAATGACACTACTAGGTTTTATTTCATTTCCTTGCTGTAAAACCAAGATTAAAGAGGAGCCCAGTCAATTGCGGAAAGAACAAAGCACATGCTTAAGAAAAAAATCACTTAATCTGCACTCTGTAAGTCTGGAAAACTCTCCACCTGCCACCATGTCATGGGTCCAATCTTCGCTTAGAAAGACTGTAAAATTCCTGAGGATAAGCCTCAAACCCAAACAAAAGCCTGCACATTTCTGCTGGATCAGACCTTCTTGGCTTCAGGAAAGTCTGGAGAGGGTTTTTTCTTTAGAGAGATTCACACTGAAAGCCACAATTCTTGCCTTTATTGCTGGTACCCTGAGTTCCCTTTCTCCCTTTGTAACATTACAAGTAAAGCATTCCCTTAAGGACAGGCCATTTAATGCTTTCCGTCACTTTCTATCCCTGTGGAACTCTGTTCTCTGATACCCAGGTGTATAAATAGTACAGAAAATGGGGCTAGTCAAGAATTCTGCTGATGAAATCAAAGGAAAAAAAAATCCAGCTTATTTTTTCCTAGCCCTGGTGCTGCTGGGGGCCTCAAAGCAATATCAGGCAACAGAAATAAATGTATTTTAATCTTTGCAGGAGAAGATACTACTCTCCAAGAACACACAGGCAGGATGTAACAGGCATCTGCATTTTTAAAAGTACAAGAACAATTTCATTTTCTCTTCTTTACACACTGTCACGAGCAAGCTCAGCCTTTCAACAAGAGCATCCATCTTTCCTGGGAAATTGAGAGCGACCCCTGCTTTGCACAAAACAGAGGGAAGTGCTGCTTTTCAGTTGTAGCATTTGGGATCCAGGGCTGAGCTCTGCAAACCTTATGGAAATACTTGTGCTCACACCTCACTGAGGGTTTGCACAGTTGCATTTCAACACCTGCCTGTAATTTTATCCCAAAGGCAATCCAGCTATCCTAGCTCTCCCAGCAAATCCAGCTCTCCCAGCTCTCCCAGCTCTCCCAGCTCTCGGTGCTCTGCTGGGATTGTACCAAGTCAGCAGCTTTCCATGACCCCTTTCTCCTTGTTTCATTCCAGTGTCTCCCAAGATATTCCGCATCTCCAGTGACATCAATGTGAATGAGGGCAGCAACGTGACCCTGGTGTGTCTGGCCACAGGGAAGCCGGAGCCTTCCATCTCCTGGAGGCACATCTCCCCATCTGGTGAGTGTGGAGCTGCCACCCCAACAGGGTTGGCGTTTTGGGGGGTCACAAGTAGGACAAGTGGCACCATTTCTGCCTTAAAAAGTGTGTGTCTAATGGGACCTTTAGAAAATAAGCTTCTTCAGATTTTGGGTGAGAGCAGGGAAAACCGGGATACTGCTGTAACACACAAATGAAGACATAAGGGCACCTTAAATATGAATAAGTATATTTTAACAGGCTGCAGACATGGATCGTACAATTACAATTAAAATCCAAGCGAGAACATAATCAGGAACATACAGGACTCTCTAGAAATGGGCATGAAAGTTAAACACATGAACACATCATGCAATAGATTTAATTTACTGTCATTTATTTTACTGTAACTACAGATGCAGGGTGGGATTTTTGGGGTGTCCTGTGCAGAGCCTGGAGTTGGACTCAGTGATCCTCGTGGGTCCCTTCCAATTCAGAATATTCTAGGATTCTATACCATTGAATCATTATTCCTTGATGCAGCACAACTTATTAGAATGGTTTTAATAAATGAAGTAAATGATACTTAGGAAAAATTGCAAACAAAATGTCAACTAAAGGTATCAATTCTATCTGGTATTTCCATTTATACTTTTAATTCCTCATAACATATTTTTTAAAAAAAGTTCTGGCCAATGTTATGGACATCTCTCCACTGTTGGCTTGGTGTAGGGCTACCAGAGCTGCTCCCTGGAAGCAAAGCAGGGTCTGTGGGGAGATCCCCACTCCCTGTCTCTGGAAATCAGGATGGATTTGGTGTTCCTGGGAGGAGCTGCTCCCTACTCCCAGCTGGCTTGACTGGCACTGCACTGGTTCTTTTACAGGGACTCCACAGTCATGATTCATTTTGCAATGAAAGGCTTTCTTTGCTCCCACAACTTTTATAAAATCCATGTAATTGCAGGGAAGGAGGCTTTCATGGACTGTCACAGCCTCTCATAATCCTGAGGAACAGTTTGCTTTACAAAGCAAGATCTGGAAAAAAAACCCTCACTTTTGACCTTTAAGACAATGACAATGAATTTGGCTTGAAGTGTCCATCAAGGGACCCGAGGAAAAATTCAGTTGTAGCAGAAAATGGATTTTAACTAAATGTCAAATAAAATTTTATTAGAAACCGTGGTGATACTTTAGAGTAATAGCTTAAAGCATTGAGTGGCTGCAGAAAGGAGCTCTTATAATGTTCCTGGAGAGGGATAAAGCAGAAAAGGAGAATTAGTGCACTCAGGCTGCAGAAGGGACTGAGGAATAGGCAGAGTTTCCTCATCTTGAATTCAGGCAAAATGAAGATGTGGTACCTGGGGACATGGATGAGTGGTGGCCTTGGCAGTGCTGGGACAGTGGTTGGACTCGATGAGCTTACAGGGTTTTTCAACATTAATGACTCCATGAAAATTAATGCAGAGAATCAGAAGGGCTTCCAGTGAGCCCCTGGCTCTGTATCTTAACCAAAGGGCTGGGAATGATGAAAGGTGTGCTCATCCATTACCACAGTGAAAACTGAAAATGGAATTTGAGGTAAACACTCTTGGAAGATCTTGTGGAATGAGAAGAGACAATAGGGGTGCTCAGACTGCTCCTGCCAAGTGCCCAGCAGAGCAAACTGTGGGTACACAGGAGATGTTTCCATAGGAGCTGTTCCCACCCCTTAAGGTCTAAGGACAGGCAGGTGTAGCCTCTCTTTGGTTTCCCTTTAGGTGTCAAATTCTTGCTTCACTTTGCCTTCTCACCCCTTCTTGCAAGTGGATATGAGTAGAATCCCAGAATCTCAGACTAATTTGGGTTGAAAGGGACCTTAAAGCTCATCCAGTCCCACCCATGCCATGGGCAGAAACACCTTCCACTATCCCAGGTTGCTCCAAGCCCCATCCAACCTGGCCTTGGACACTTCCAGGGATGGGGCAGCCAGAGCTTCTCTGGGCAACCTGTGCCAGGGCCTCCCCACCCTCGCAGCCAGGAAATTATTCCCAATCTCTAGTCTAAATCCCTCTTCTTTTAGTTCATAGTGTGCATGGGAGACAAAAAAGTGGCGAAAGTACCACAGACTAGACAGGGACATCTCTGAGGGGAGGGAGAGCTCCTGGGCTGACACAGCACGGCAGGACAGCCCAGGCAGAGATGCCCTGACAAGCCTCAGTGCTGAGATCTGGCGAATTCATTGCAGATGCCATGTCACAGACCTGCATCCCCACAAACCCTCCTTTTCCGAGTGGTAGGCACCAAGGGGAAGCACTGGGACATGGCACTCAGTGCTCTACTCTAGGTGACAAAGTGGGGATTGGTCACATGTTGGCCTTGGAGCTCTTTTCCAGCCTCTGGGATTCTGGGATTCTGTGCCTTGGGACATGCCTTGGGTGTCTCCTGCTTGATTAACGGACACAACTCAGTCTGGAATGGGAGAACACAGGATCCAAATAACTTCTTGCTCAAGAATCTTGTAAAACATGATGGAAGCAAAGGTACAATTTCCAGCACATGTTCTGCTAGTGCAACAAATAAAGAAGACTTTTTCCAAATGGCTCTCACAGCCCAGGGAACATCACCCTGGCAAATACAAAGCCTGAATTTATTACAAAAGAAAATGCAAGAGAGTTGCAAACACCAGATCTCTGTAATGGTTTATATTCAGTCTGCAGCACCTCACCTCTCTCTAAACAGCAGCTTCATCTGCACTTTCTAATTTCTCCCAGTTTTCCCCTGTAATTCCCAGTGGCACTAATGAGGCTCACAGGGAAGCATTGTATCTCGAATCCAGCACTAAATTATATTAACCAAGCATATTTAGAATATTCTCAAATTGTTTGTCAAAGCTGCTGCTAAAAGATAAGGAACTGAAATCTCTGAATACAAATGACTCAATGTAGACTCATTCCAGGGTATGATCATGATTTACATCAACGCAGCCTTGACTTGCAGGAGGTCGGATTCAATTTTTTGGAACACGAGATAAATTGAACCTTTCGTAGGAATAAAAATAAAATACATTTTGAGGTGATTTTTAAGCTCAGTCTGTAAATCATTGGCCTGGAATCTTTACTGTGCATGTTTAACTTGCAGTCATTATGTAAATGCTTTCATTATATAAATATTCATTACACATCCCCATTATGTAAATGCAGCAAATCTCCACACTCAGCGGAACGCTCAGGCTGCAGTTTGTAATCTGGAAATCTGTATTGTTGAAATGTCACCCGAATAAATTGCAGGTATTACTTATTTTGTTCTGACATTTCAGAGCAAAGTGCATCATCGATAGTTTAAGAATGAAACCAGAATGTTAAAGAATTCAGGTCTGACACAACTCCAGCTTTAGCACTTGTATGTCCAATGTGGGGGGGGGGGTTACACTGAGGGTTTGGCAAAGCTCTGTCAGCAGCAAAACTGGCAAAAGACATTCAGAAGTCTTTTGATAAAATGCTTCTGCATTCCCAAATTCAGGTGCTGTTCTGTCAAAATTCTATTCCACTTGGGTTTTGACAAAAGTTTCTGAAGAAGAGGTTCCCCAGCCGCAGAGGGATTGGGATGCTCACAGAGTGCAGTGAAAGGACAAGGGGAACAGCTTTAGGCTGAAAGAGGGGAGATTTAGATGGGATATTGGAAAGGAATCCTTGGCTGTGAGGGTGGTGATGCCCCAGCACAGGTTGCCCAGAGAAACTATAGTTGCCCCATCCTTGGAAGTGTCCGTGGCCATGTTGGAGGGGGCTTGGAGCAACCTGGGATAGTGGAAGGTGTCCCTGCCCATGACAGGGGGTGGAACAAGGTGGGATGTAGGGTCCCTTCCAACCCAAACCAGTCTGGGATTCTATGATCCCTGGTTACTTTCAGTTCCATATTTTCCAGTTCTTCCCTGCTCTCTTGCTTCTTTTCTCACACTTTTATCTCCATTGTTCCCAGTCCAGCTTTCAGTTATTTTCCCAAACAGGATGATGAACTGGATGCCGGGATGCATTTGGAAGAACAGATTCTCAGAAACTGTGAATTTAGCTAAATAAATTGAGATCTTCCCACGTCGAGTGGAAGGCAGATCCCAGCACCAGGAGACCCATTGTTCATTCCGTCCTGGTTCCAGGGAATGATGACACAGAAACATTTCCAGTATAACCCAACAAACCCCCAAAAGCCCTGTAAGAACTGTTTAGCATGAGCAAAATAACAGATTTTTCACCAACACTGAGGAAAACAGTGGTAGTGCTCACAAAAATTAGGCTGAGTTTAGACTTGAACACATTCGCATGATGGCTCCTCTCTGCCCTCTCCCTTTCCCTCTTCCATTTGCTGCGTGTGCAGGATGTGATAGGACTGAAGGCACTCTAATGCCCCTCCCGCTACTCCTGGACAGCCCTAAAGCTGTGGAGACATATTGCATTAATGTATCATCAGAGCCTGACCATGTATTAGTGCAATTCATCTTCAGAGCTCTGCAATTACTGCGCTGGGCTGGTGGGGAAGGAGCCTGGGAGCCGATTCCGTTGTGGACAAAAGGCACTGCCAGTCCCTGGGCAGCAGGACCCTTCCCCAATCCCACTGCTGCTCAACACTAAGGTCCTTCTCTGAAGGAGAAGCAAAGAGGGTTTTTGAAAACTCTCCCTAAATGCTGGGAAACAAATAAAGCTTGACCTGAACCAGCCAGTGTCAAAGATTCTGTTCCACTTGCTCTTCTGCTGCAGAGCCACCACCTCTCAGATGTGTCCACACGTGATAGAAATGAGAAGTGCTTTGTTCAAGTGCAAGTACTTCAAACTTGGATTTTCAGGCTGAAAATAGTTAACTGACATGGATTATTATCAGACTCCAAGGGCTTTGTGTGTGTACAAACGGTGAAATCTTTTAAAATGCTCCATCTCTCACTTAAAAATAGGTTTAAAAGTAAAAGTTTTAGAAACGTTTCTATCTTGGGTTTTTTGGGTTTTTTGTTTGCTTTATTTTTCTTTCTTGTTTCTTTTTTCTTACTGAATTCTAAACATGGAGCAGATATTGCTGGTAAGGTCATTTCACACCAGTTTCCCCTCATGCCAATGTAATTGTGCATTGTGTAATTTGTGATCAGTGAGAAGCTGGTCTCCTCCAGCCTCCCCTTGGCTGCTGCCTGTGCACACTGAAGCTGCTCTCAGCACCAACCACGTCGTGAAGGATTTTACTGTCAAACTGCATTTCCCAACTTTGCAATTCCAAGTTCAATTAGCAGTGTGTCAAACAGCCTGGCAATCCTGCTGGCTGGAAGGACCTCTTTCCTCAGGCTGCTTTGTTCCAGATAGCTCAGACCTAGTGATTATTTTTCCTGGTTCACCAAATCCTGGAATGGTTTGGGTTGGAGGGAACCTTAAAGCTCATCTCCTTCCAAACCCCCATGCCATGGGCAGAGTCACCTTCCACTATCCCAGGTTGCTCCAAGCCCTGTCCAACCTGGCCTTGGACACTTCCAGGGGTGGGACAGCCACAGCTTCTCTGGGCAACCTGTGCCAGAGCCCCACCTTCAGTGGGAAGAATTTCTTCCTCATATCCAATCTAAACCTAGTCTCTGCCCGGTTGAAGCCATTCCTTGTCCTGTCACTCCAGGCTCTTGTAAATAGAATGGTTCAAGTTGAAAAGGACCTTAAAGATTATCTTGTTCCAACCCTGCTGTTCCTGGTCACTGTGTCAGCTGCTTGGGAACAGCCTAAAGGCAGTGAGGGGCTTTCTCACATGGAACTTTCCTTTCATCAAGATGAAATCCTGCAGGAGATGATCCTTTGGGGCTGGAGCCGAAGGGCTCACAGGCCGGGGGATGAAGTGGTATCCTGCCCCACTGGAGAAAATACCACACAGTCACCTTCCTAAAGGGAGGGGATTTATTGCTACATTAAGTCCAAAGCAAAGCCGGTTCCCTTTAGGTGCCTGAACAGCAGAATGTGAAATGATTCAGTGATTTGACCTGATGAGCACTGACAGAGCTATGCCTCCCTCGTGCCATCATTACTCATCTCGCATGGAACAGCTCCATCCCGGTGCTGGCGCAGTGCTCCCAGGTCAGGTGAAGCATTACCGGCCTGAGCAGAAACATCTGTTCCCGCAACTGAGCTGTAAGTGTTTGGAGATGAGCCAGGGAACCTTCAGTGACAGACCAAGGCAGGGAGGATCAGTAAAGGGATAAGACTGTCCCAGACCAAGGAGGGTTTACCTGTGCCATGGGAGAGGGGCCAGGCAGGAGAGGTCTGCCCAGAGCTGTCAGCTCTGCTGCCACTCACGCACCCCTGGAATCTGCCAGCGTTCTCCAGGACGACTTTGGGAGGGAGGAAGGACAGGGATGTGCTCTGCAGAGAAACCTGCACATGGCCTCTTGGCTATGTGTTGTACATGTTGGCACCAGGTGGTTTCAGACAACCTGGACCTTCCAGCCTGGGTTGGGAGAAGCCTTAAAGCCCATCTCATTCCACCCACAGCTCCTCTGCCACAACCTGTGCCAGGGCCTCACCACCCTCACAGCCAAGAATTCCATCCCAATATCCCATCTGACACTACCCTCTGGCAGTGGGAAGCCATTCCCACTTGTCCTGTCCCAGGTGCCTGCAGGAATGCCTCAATGGTTTCACTGGTTTCACAGGAATGCCTCAATGCCAGCACATTGCCCTGACAAAGATCGGGTTAATTTAGAGCTCAGATTCCTTGGGAGTTTACCAAGCCTTTGTGTCTGCCCCTGGATGACTTTATATGGAACATCCCTCCTTTTCCTGCCTTGTTATAAACTCCTCATTCTGTGCCCTTTGGGGAAGCAGCTCGAGGTTTACTGCTCCATGTTGGGTGCTTTACACAAAACCATAGCTTTGGATTTTTACCATGAATAGGGATTCCTGCTTCTCCCAACCATCAGTGCTGCACAGGACCCCCAGGTGTCAGGGAATCTCCCAGCCTGGAGACTTGACACAGTGCCCTGTTAACACCAAAGGCACAGCACCAGGGCTTGGGCTGGGGCAGCACCTCCCACCGCTCTCCCCTGCCCAAGTGCTTCCTTGGTTTCATCCTGGGCGTGGATGGGCATGTTCCTGGAAAACACTTAAAACCTGCGTCCCCTGGGACTCATGCTCAGGGGGCACTCAGGGTGTTCTGTCAGGCCTTACAGGAACAATGTGATGTGCATGGGGCAGCTGAGCATGCCAGTGATGGGCACATGGGAATTGTGGAGGGAGCTTGGGCCGTCCTACAACCCCTCAGGGACTTAAAGATTTGTGATTAATATTTTATAAGCATTTAATGGCCTGGATCGTGATCCTGGAGGGCCATTTCTCAGTTGATAAAGGCTTGGCGTGTCAGTAAATCAATGGTTCCCTCATATCAAACACAGGGCTGGCAGCTTCCCAAGAGCTCCAGGGGAACAGTGTGGAGCTCTGCACAGAGTAATGAGGGATTAATTAACAGTTTAAAGACAGCACAGCAAATACAGCACCCAGGATAAACTGCTGGGTGGGTTTCTTCCCTTTGCCTTTGGACAAGCAATAAAGTGACTTCCAAAATCACAGGTTTCCCTTAAAAAAGACGGTGCCTTCTGGGTTTAGGTTATGGGAATTTTGGCCTTTTCTTTTTAACGAGACCTGTAAGTACCATTCTTGGGAGATTTAGCATTAGGATCCAGTTAAGTGACATTTAGTACCACGAGCCATTACTCTGGGGTGAGGTGGCATTGCACTGTGGTCAGGATGTTTCTGAGGAAGACTCAGAAAAATGTCATTTTAATCAGGACTATTCCGGAAGTTTGAGCATTCCTGCAAGAACAATTAAGGGTATTCCCAGGAATCCTCAGATCTTCTTTAAATCTTTAAAAAAATATTCTTGTTAAAATACAGTTGTTAGAAGAATATTCAATTTTAGACGGTCAAATAATTAGGGCTTTGTGAAGGAACTGAGAAAGAAGAGCACGATCACAATTTGGTGAAATACAAACTAAAACTGTCCAAATCATTGCACAGAAAAAAGTATGATTATTTTTTTGACAATTTTATAACAAACGGAAAGTATTTTTTACTTTTCAATAAAAGTAGATGAACTCATTAATAACTCATAAAATGCAATGAAAATGAGAATTTTAATACAGGCTGAGCTTATTCCCACAGATATTAGTCCATTTTTATGTGAGAAATTCTGCACTTTTGAGTGAGCAGTGTGTGACTCTCGGGAGATATTTCAGTGAAACAAAGTCTTTAATGTTCAGAACCAAACCAACTTTTCTCCCTGTTTTTACGTCCTTTGTACAACATCCCTCATGGTTTTTTTTGGGAGATCCTGGTCTTTTGAACCAAGTGTGACAAATCTGGGGTTTCCACAAAGTTTTTAGAGAAACATAACAGATAATCTTTAAAATGCATCAAGATGCTCCTGTTTTCACTCTGGGGACATCTCCTCCTTCGTGTTCAGCTGGAATTTTCTGGGCATCAGTTTCTGCCCCTTGCTTCTTGTGCTATCACTTGGTACCACAAATGTTTGCCGTGGTCATCCCAACCATACCTGCAGTTCCTCCTGCTTTAATTCCCAGAATCATTTCTTCTGGGCATTTTTATTAATAAATCATATTTTAAGCATACTAATAATGCTTTTTTAAATGCACATTTTATGAAAAAAAAATGGTGTTGCTTTTGAGGGATATGAAACAATATGGGGAAAAAAGTTATTAGTGATTCATTTAGCTTTAGTTATGCTTTCAGTTTCAATAAACTGCCAACAGAAGAGTTGTGTCAAATGGGAGGGGTCAACAAATGTATTTGAGCCAAACAGATAATCAGTACCTAAATAGTAGGTCATCATTTGCAGAATATCATTTCGATATAGAAAGAGGAGGAAGGAATGTTATAAAACTGTCAGACCACCTGAGACCACAGTCCTTTACCCCAGGGTGAACATCCATGTGGTCCTATCGAGACTCCTTCCTGCGCCATCCCACCTGCTCCCCATTCCTCCTGTTCCCCATCCCTCCTGCTCCCCATTCCCAGAGCGCCCTTAGTCTCCAGCTGACTGACAGACCAAGGCTCTTCCAAAAGCCACTGCAGGCATTGCCTTTATTGGGAATAATTAGCCCCTTCCCAAGAGCCAAATATCCACATTAACTCCTATGAATTATAAATAGCTCAGGTGAGATTTAATCATGTAGCTTTCTTATTAAAAAGATCATTGCCCAGTTCTTCCTTACACAGTTTTAATTTACTCTTTTTTAATTTTCTATGGTCATCACAGGGTTTTGAACAGATCTGCAAAGATCAGAGTAAGGTCTGATATACAGGAACATCAATATCCATATATGACATGCAGGTCAAACCTATCTCAGGAGGGGTTACTTTTTTCTTCCAAAGTAACATCTGGTTTACTGGATCTTAAATTCACAGAATCCCAGGCTGCTTTGGGTTGGAAGGGACCTCAAAGCCCATCCAGTTCCACCTCTTGCCATGGGCAGGGACATCTTCCACTATCCCAGTTTGCTCCAAGCCCTGTCCAACCTGGCCTTGAACTCTTCCAGGGATGGGGCTGCCACAGCCTCTCTGGGCAGCATCAGGTATTAAAATGGAGCTGGTTCTCCTTTACGTTAATTCTCAGCTGCTGAGAGGTAAAGGTCAGTCCGTATTCTGGAGTATGAGCCAACCATGTGTTCCTTGGCATGAAGTCAGCAAAGAAAGGAATTAAACTTGCTCCAAGCCATACTAAGTCTATGATTTAAGACTCTAGGGCAGCCTGGCAGTGGCTCTGTACAGGGACAGAATCTGGTGTAACCGTAGAGAATGGGGAAAACTGAGATGACTCCTCTTGTAGGAGCAGTTCTACCTTCTCCACACCGCATCTCTGGATAACTGATTGAGATTTACATTGCCCACACTGGGAGAACACACTGCTCTCCAAAGACCAGCCTCTGAACCCTCTTCAACCCCTGGAATTTTCAGCTTGGTCATTCTGTGTGCCCATGTCTTGCCTTTTGTCTCTTTACAAAATTGCTCCACCTGTTCTACAGTTCATAAACTGGAACTATATTGTAGTTATATAATATCCTAGTGAATAAGGAAAAAATTAAAATAAATCCCCCTTGGTTCAACTGAAGTCCTCAGCCATTTTTGGAGCTTCTCTGGACTTGCACCAGATTTTTCTTTGGGCTGACTCATGTTTAACACAGGGGAGGCAAGTACTGCCCTTGCAGAACTCCTCCCTCCAAGCCTGTGAGAATGGGTCCATATGGCCATGCGTGTGTGTGCTGCACCTGTGCCAGAACCCACAGGTGTGATGAGAAAACACGGATTTAATCTTGTGCTCTCCTGAGGAATAGAAGCATTGAGGATTTATCAGACGTCAAATCACACGTCAGTGGCAGAAAATAGACATTCAAGCTTAGTTTCCAGCCGTTTCCCTTCCTGGAGAACCTAGTCTCTTCACCTGTGCTGTCCAGACCTGATTACTTAGGTATCTGTATATGTATCAATAATCTAGTTAAGAGATCTTCTGAAAATCCCATCAGGAATGGCCTGTGATGTGAGGCACCCTCATGTTTATGTTCCTTTTACTCCAACCAGTGTTTTTTTCTCATCTTTGATCAAAGTTCTTGGCTGACATGACCTCAGGCTGAGGGACTGCTGCTAATGAACCTTCAGATTTCCTTTTCTCAGGTACAAAGCCTGAGGAGTAGTTTGGCTTGATGGCCAGAAAAGGCAGCCAGAAGTATTTCCAGTCTCTTGGTAAGTCTATAAAATGCTTGTGGGCTGCAGAAGAGCAGAGTAAGGGTTGGTTACCCAGGACTGTGAGAGATCATAGGAAAAAACACTGAGAAAAACTGAGTTGTCTCCTGAAACTCATCTTCTTTCCCCAATGTCTTCATCCACAGTTTCTTCTCCTGCTGCTTATGGATCTCCTTGCCTCAGCTGGATGTTCACATGATGCAGAATAAATACACTTTCATATACTGATGCACAGATCCCTCCCACAGCTCAGTGCACATGCTCTCACATATCCACATGCTCCCACACAGCCGTGGAGATCTCTGGAACTAAGAACAGGCTGAGAAAGGGACATCGCTGGGCAGGCAAATCAGGGAAATGAAACGGGGTATCAGTGTATTCCTTAAGAGTGTTCATCTCTCATATTTACTAAGAGTTTACTTATGTGAGCTGGATGTAACATTTCGGGGGACACGAGGGTTTAAAAATGCCTTAGTTTGAAGATTGGAATGTGTGTGTGAGTTGCATAAAATCCCAGATCTGCCCAGCACTACGAAAATACAGGAGCATTTGCAGCATAAATGAGAGTCAGAGCTCAGCATAAATCTGTATAAATACAAGGGTCATGGAAAGGGCTGATGTGCAGTTTTGGGAATCATTCTAACAAGAACAGTGATTTATTAAGTGGTGAGTGGCTTGTGAGGAATCTAAACCAATGAACTGGCTGGCAGATGGAGGTAGGGAATTCTGCCCCTCTGCCCACTCAGGTGGGACCCACCTGCAGAGCTGCCTCCAACTCTGGAGTCCCAGCACAGGAGGGACATTGAGCTGTTGGGGCAAGTCCAGGTATCAAGATGATCAGAGGGATGGAGCAGCTCTGCTGTGAGTGAAGGCTGAGAGAATTGGGATTGTTCGGCCTGGAGAACAGAAGGCTTCAGGGTGACCTAATTGGGGCTTTCCAGGACCTGAAGGAGCTACAACAAAGATGGAGAGAAACTATTTACAAGGGCCTGGAGTGGCAGAACAAGGGAGAAAGGCTTTAAACTGCCAGAGGGCAGGATTAGATGGGATTCCTCCTTGTGAGAGTAGGGAGGCCCTGGCACAGGTTGCCCAGAGAAGCTGTGGCTGCCCCATCCCTGGAAGTGTTCAGGGCCAGGTTGGATGGAGCTCTGGGTGACCTAGTCTAGTGGAAGGTATCCCTGCCCATGGCAGGGGAGGTTGGAACTGGATGATCTTTAAGGACCCTCCCAACTCAGGCCATTCTGTGGTGTGTTGACATTTAACTAGAAGTTTAGAGCAGAGAATGTTTGGTTTTACCTCATCCCCAAAAGCACAATTAACTTTTAATAAAATTCCAAGTAGTTGGAGATGTATTTTGTTTCTTTTTCTCAAAAATTATATTTGGAATATATTGGGAATTGGGATGGGATACATCATAAGTTTATCTCAGGGTTCAGTGTACTGGGCTAGCCAGGCAGGTGGTAGAATCCCATTCCCTGGAGGTGTCCAGGGAACAACTGGACATGGCAGTCAGTGCTCTGGGCTGGGTGATAAGGTGGGGATTGGGCACAGGTTGGACTCAGTGGTCTGGGAGGGCTTTTCCAATCTCCGTGATTCTGGGATGCTGTACAATGTTTTGATGCCTACCATATATCCAGGAAAGCACTGACGTTGGAGAGCATTACAATCGCATCATTTTTAGTTATTTTTAACCTGAGACAAGAGAGAATTTTGCATTTTATATAATTTTCCTGCCGTTTGAACCAAAGCAGAATTGCTGGAAGGTCTTTCCTCTCTGTGGGCCAATGCCCCTGTTCAGGAGGGACTTTGCATCCTTCTCTGCTGTTCAAAGCAAGAGGAAATACAGTTTTCCTGGGAATTACTTCAACTTGGCTGAAGCAGAGCAGGATGGGACCATGCTGGGAACAGCAACACCTGCTTTGTTTGGGGAAGGGGTTTTTTACCATTTATTCCTATGAACATGGAAGAGAAAAAAAAAATCATGCATTTAAAAATCCTTATGCAATTCCTCATGTCCCATAAACTGTTTCACTGCCTGTTATGAATATTCACTTCAATTCACAATAATTTTCCTATTTCAGTCTTATCTTTCTACTTCCCACCACCAGTGCTCACTTGGGCTCCTCCCCGTGACAGACACAGTGTCATGTGCATGTTAATGAGCTGCCGTGTTGAACGATGTGATAATTGATGTTCTGAACCTTGCACACTTTAAAACATTACTTCATGAGCAGATAAGCAAAGTAATTCACCACCATGATGGACATGACATAACCAAGCTCCTGCTTGGTCCTCACTGCCCACTCTGGGTTTTTTTCAGTGCTCCACAAGCCACACAGTTATTAACAGTCAATTAAAGGCTTGTCTGAGTAGGAAAACACTTCCAGCAAGTCTTTTAAACCTTTAGACCTATAATTTCCAGCGTCTGTGGTCGTGGCTGCTGTGATATACTGTGTTAAAATAATAATTATATTTAACGGTTTTTAGTTTATTATGTGGTGGGTGCCTTGTGAGGAATCTAAACCAATTACTTGGCCATCACATGGGGAGCACTGCTTAAAAGACATGGAAAGATGAACTTGGAAGCAGGGAGCAGTTTTCATCTGAGGGATATCAGAGCATTCCCTGCAACGTGGGAACCACAGCAGGGAAACACTGGGAGGTACCGGGATTTCAGGAGCTCCGGAAATGCCTCTATCTGCTGTGTCAAGTGGAGTTAAAAGAGCTCTTGAGTGGTGTCATTGACGCTGGTCTCTGAAACAATCTATGTGTGCGTTACAGGGCACTGAGGTTTTACAGACACAAACATTCCCTTTGATTTAATGTTGTTTCCCAGCAGACAGACCTTGGCCTGTGCTCAGAAATGCTCACTCACGCTGTCCTTATTTCTGTGTAACAAGGCAAACACTGAGGATCCCCTTTCCTGGGTTTGGCTCCTTTGGGAAAGGAGAGCTCTTCATTAGTTTTTGACTAATATGATGAAATTTTTATTCGGGCACAACATGTAAGCACTGAGTGGGTGGTGAGCAAGCCTGCAAGAGCTTTTTCTCTGGAGGTAGGAAGTGTGATGACCCATTTTACACCCATTACCCCCCATCACAGGTGATCAGCCACTGGTTGCCTCAAGGACGCGCCTCGCTCTGGCAGCCCTGGGGGTTTCACCATCCAGCTTCATGCTCTGCTGGGTGATGTAACAAGGACAAATGGTCCCTGACCAGTGAAGGCAGCTGTGATGGGCAGCTGGGACAGATCAGCTGCTCCAGGAATTGCTCATGGTCCCTTCAGGGGTTGGGCTCTGCACAGGTGCAAACCATCAACCCCAATGGATGCTGAAGCTTTTAAGACGGGGATTTAAAGCATACCTAATTCCATGGTCTCCCATGGGCAGGGCCACCTTCCACTAGATCAGGTTGTTCCATGCCCCATCCTGCCCAGCCTGGTCTTTGACCCTTCCTGGGGCAGAACAGCCACAGCTTCTCTATTCTGTGAAGCTCATCAGGTGCAAATTACTCGTGTATATAAACGTGTCTGAGCATCAGTGTGGGGCAGGGACAGGAGAGAATCTTTGCTCAACTCCAGGAGCTTGAGGGGATTTTCAGTTCGCCTCAGAGTGGGGTTTCTGGGTGAAAGCTGCAGCAGCTCCCAGCTCCCCTTGGGTGTGTGTTAAACCCTCTGAATACTGGTCAGGTGTTGAAGCTTCCTGTGTTTTGTGCTCAGCTTTCAGTAATTTCTTTCTCTGATTGTTTCATTTCAGCAAAGCCCTTTGAGAGTGGGCAGTACTTGGACATCTATGGAATTACAAGAGACCAGGCGGGGGAATACGAATGCAGCGCAGAAAATGATGTCTCAGTCCCAGATGTGAAAAAAGTAAAAGTCACAGTAAGCTGTAAGTCATGTTGCTTCTTATTCCCTGAATCTGGTGGAGAAGCGGCGGAGAAGGAAAGTCTGGTGCAGTGGTGCATCTGTAGTGTTGGGCTTTGTGTCACGGTGGCAAAGGGAGCTGTGCTGTGTCATGGCTGCGTTGGTGTCACCAAGGAGGTTGAGGTGCAAACCCTCTGTTTTGGGCCATTATCTGAGTAGGTTCTGGTGGCTGATGATGTTGTTGGGCTGAAATTTCCTGATTTAACTTGCCGTGATGTGCAATTCAATGCAAGGAGATGAAAAACTCTGTTTGGGTGATTGGATGAGGTTCGGTCTCTAAGAAATTTGAAATATTCCCAGTAGAGGCAGCAGGCTGTTCATGTGGTTGTCCTCTGAAGGAAGAAGTTTACTGGCGCATGGCTCTGCTGGGGGGTTCCTGGGGGTGGTGGAGGATACCAGGAGACCCCAAGGCCACCTCGTACCTATCCCTGCAGCCTGTAAGGTTGGACCACCTGGGACTTCCAGACCAAGGTGTTCTCAGCTGGGAGCTGAATTTGGTTTAGCGCTTGGTATGATGTGAAACATTCTTTTTCTCTCCAACATATAAAAAAATAGAGGAAAGAAAATGTGCATAATTTCTCGTGTTCATTCTAACAGTTAATATCGTTTGATTAAGTTCAATTATCCAGCTTGTCATTTGTAACAGTTTCTGGTTTTAGAATTGCTGTGGCAGCTTTATTGGTCACAAATGTCAGCATTGTGTCTCCCCCACAGACACTGTCCTTGTTGATAAGGGCAGCAAAACCCCTGGTCCCTGCTGGGGCTAGTTGTGACATCAGGGAATTCAGGGGTGTTCATTCATGACCAGACTGTCCTCATCTACGTGACACCAGCACTCTTGTAGTTCATGCTGTCCAGGGACAAGGTGGATCAAGGCACTTACAGAACAGCTTGATGGTGTACTGGGATGCTAGGTGACACTGCCTCGAGTTCTGTGCTGGCTGGTGACACTGCCTGCAGGTCCTGAGGCTCAGGTGTGATGGGATGTGATCATCAGTCACAAGGACAGACTTGAACTGCAGAGCAGCTTGAGGAGTCTCTCTCAGAGTCCACCGATGTTGTCACTGCTTATTTGCCCTCACTGATGTGTTTCCACCTCTCTCAGCTTTGCTGCATTTCCAAAAACAGGCACTGCTCTAAAAGACAGGGGCTCTGTGGGAGGGAAAACCATAATGGATAGTGTCTGATGGAACAAGTGGCCTTTACTTTCTGTGCAGTGAGTTGCTACTGGAAGACTCTCAATAAGAGAACCTGTGCAAACATTTGCCCAGGCTTACCCTGGGTGTTATGGGTGACACCTTCAACAAACTGCTCCCCAAAATGGCTTTTGGCCATAACTCACAGGGGGGAGCAAAAAGATGGTGAGCTCAGCCTGGTTTTAGCAAAACAGATATTGCATCTGTGTTATTTCATATCATGGAGATTTCAATTAAGGTGAGACGAGCTGTCTCATGTTCAGAGAATGGGAGAAGCTGCTAAACCTGCTTGCTTTTGTATTTGGGGTTTTTTAAGTAAGAAGATCACAGTGGATGTGATAAACTCACTGAATTTTTCTTACATTCCAAGTCAAGATCTAGACATACATGAGTCCTAGTTTGGATGAAAGCATCAGCTTAGCTGATCAAAGCCAAAACTGCTGTTTCAATGCAACACACAAATGATGCCCTGGTTGGTGTGTGTCCTGTGCCCCCAATCGTGCCAGAGCTGGAACTATTCCTGACCTCACATGATTGTGCCCAGGGGTGCAGATGCGATGGGATTTGCTCTCCCTGGACTCACACTGGAGAGGTCCATCAAGGACTGTCTCCTGTGGAGGAACCCAATGGTAGCAGGGGAAGGACTCCTCTCCCTGAACAGCAGCAGAAACAACTGACCATAACCCCTATTCCCCGTCCCCCTGCACTGCTGGGGGGGAGGAGAGGGAGGGAAACATGGAAGGATGGAGGGGTGGGGGGAAAGTGTTTTTAAGACTTTTTTATTTCTCACTCTTTGGCTCTTATCCTGTTAGTAATAAATTTAAGGAATATCCCCCTTTGATTCTGTTTTACCCATGAAGGTAATCAGTAACTGACCTCTCCCAGCTCTTATCTCAACTCATGAATCCTTTGCTGTTTTTTTCTCTCCTCTGTCCAGTTGCAGAGGAGAGTGAGAAAGTGGCTTTAGTGGGTACCTGGCATCTGGCCAGGGTCAACCCACTACACTAAAGAAGGAAGGAACAGGGATAAAATGGAAGCCATGTAGAAATAGGATGTGGCTACAGCGTGAAGCAGTTTGTACACTGAGTGATCAGCTGATTGCTGACACAGCCCTGGCTTGGGTTTTAGTGTCCCCCAGCCAGCTGAGCCCAGTGCAGGAGCTCTTCCAGCATCTGCTCTCTGCTGCTGATCCTTGTCCATCCCGACCAGGCAGAAAAACAGTTTGTTGCAGCTGGGAGAGGGTTGCGCCGGGGTGGGGGTACTGGCAGAGCTCATGTGCCATGATCAGCCCCATGGGCACATTGTTCCAGGCAGGTGGGACATGAGGGGGTGACTTTCTCTGCTCAGGACAGCCTGGGTGGGCAGCCCTGTTCAGTGGGAATTCTGTCCCTGCCACCAAACCAGTGGAATGACGCTTTTTTGCTGCTGAGCTGGCCTGGCAGGACATCTATGAAAGCCAGATGTTTTGTTTAGGAGAGTTGTGCTTTGCCTACTGGTAACTATTTGTAAGAAATTTATATCAAATTTATTTTCAGGTTTAAATCTGCAAAGTTCTTAAAAAAGAAATATAAAAGAGAGGAAGCCTTCAGCACCTCTGATTGTCCTGGTTGGGCAGTTTCCTTTGTCATTCCATCCTGTTTCTTCCTTAAAGGTATCTGTCCACTTCTCTGACAAACTGAGAAGAGTATGGCTTTCTCCCTCCACATCCCCGCCAAAATTCTGTTTTTCTCCTTGGTGCTTAGGGATATGGGTTAATGGTGGCCTTGGTACTGCTGGGGGATGGTTGGACTTGATACTCTTAGAGACCTTTTCTAATCTAAAGTACTCTCTGATTTTTCTCTGCTGCTGCTCTTACCCAGTGTCATTATCCAGTGTCATTCCATGATTGCAGTCCTGGTCCAGGGATGTTCTTCCCATCTTCCAGGTCCCTCCATGTGCTTTTAATTCCATTTACTCATGACTCAGTTCCTCGTTGGGCAACACTTAAACTGTGATCAACACACCTAACTCTCCTCCTTTAGTCTCACAGGGGTCCTGGAATTTCCCAAATGTCCACCACCTTTCCCACCTGGAGTGCTTATGATAGAAAAGACTTTTGGAAGTAAAATGTGTGGCTTATGCTCCAAATCAGAACAGGTTGGAGCAGCCTGGTCTAGTGGAAGTGTCCCTGCCCAAGGCACAGTGTGGGACAAGATGGTCCGTTCCAACCCAAACCAGTCTGAGATTCCATGATTCCTGCTTTTGCAACCTGAATGACGTGATGGGGTCTGGACAGTCATGTTCTGCAGAAACATCACTTCATCTCAGAGTGTAGGTAATCCCTGTTCCATCTCTGTGCTCCCCCACCGTGTCTCGTGCCATGTCTTGCTACACCTCCCTCCCCACCCCAGCACACGGAGCCAGGTTTGTGTGAACGTTGTCACTTAACTGCCTCTGAAAATTTTCCATACATTTCCTTGTTGTTAAAGGGAACGTTCTCTCTCGTAGACCTGATAACTGGGAATAAATCAAGGCTTTATTGTGCCCAGTTAATAGAATGTATCAATGAGCCCAGAGTGGTTCCCGTGGATAGAAGCATAATTCCGAACACGGATATTCATCGATACAGTGGGTGTTCAGTCACCCGAGCATGGACAAGAAAATTACCAGGTTTAAATTACTTTCTGAAATTCAAGTTCCTTGGCTGGGCAGCTTCCCACCCTACATAAACAATGAGCTCAGGCACACATGTTATAGCTCTAATGACTTTACAGGAGTTTTTCATTATACTGCTTGATATTGCATAATCTACATTCTGTACTTGATTTATGTCTGTCCCCCCTAATTTTCCTTTGAGAAACAGTGGCCTGAGGTTATGCCTGAATTCTGAGAGGACGGGGTGGGGAAGGAGAGGAGAAAAGCCATTGAAGCTGCTGGCTGATGACGAAGGAATATGGTACCAAATCAAGTTCAAATAGATAAGACGTGATCCAATTTCATTGCTCCAGTAAATCCTATTAGCATTTTCCATTACATTTTGTAAGGCAAATACTGATTTATAGATTATAATATTGAACTCTGCTTTGAATGAACCACTGCCTGGATTTAATATGTCGTCTGAAATTCTCCATGTGCTACTGTCACTCCACTGATTCTCTTCTGCTCTATTAGTGTCATGCTTAAAATTATTGAAGGCAGCTGCTAAATCCTGGAATTTCCAGAAGAGCTGAGGCCATGCTGAGAGACTGAAGGATGGAATGTGTGCATCAGGAAACTGGCATGTCATCGGTAGAGGCGGGAGGACGACACAGTGTTCAGGGATACCAGCACCTTTATTGCAACAGTGCTTCTACTTATATACACGTCTGGGTGTCACACATGTACATGCACTATTGGTCTGGCATAAACATAACAACTCATGATTG
>JAYRBT010000005.1:660121-678716 GCA_036023395.1 Myiotriccus ornatus
CATTGGAAGGGGCTGCCCAGGGAGGTGGTGGAGTCCCCATCCCTGGAGGTGTCCAAGGAATGACTGAACGTGGCACTCAGTGCTCTGGGCTGGGTGACAAGGTAGGGATCGGTTGGACTTGATGATCCTGGAGGTCTTTTTCAATCTCACGGATTCTGTGAAATAATGAAGCACTCATGACACGCTTTCTAAAATCAGTGATAATACTGTGATCAAACATATTGATGGTTTTTATGAAGACACTGGTGTGAAGCTTTCAGACCACTGTTGGCGAAAGGGTGGGACCAGCTCATGAATAAGTGGACAAAAAAATTAATGAAATGGTTTTTTAATAGTTTTCATCTACTTTTCTACTCTTGATGTCACGTTAAGGCCGAAATAAGGTTACATTAAGATTATGGACACCCCTGTGTATCCATCTCTGGTGAAGCTGCCTTTCTTGCAGCTCCTTCTCCTGGCTCCAGCAGGAGAAGGAACGTGCTCCTCTCCATGGGTATGGCTTCCCCAAAGGGTCAGCATGCAGGTCCTGTCATCTTCAGAGGTGCTGGAATTTCACACCTGCAGGTGGGTGTTAACCCCCCAACCTGATGGAATGCTAAGCCAGGGAGTGGCTGAGGAAAAGCCCTCCTGGGAAGCTGATCCTGCCTGGGGTGGATGCTTTCTCCCAGTGCCACCTTCTCCAGGTGATCCCACTCTGAACACCAGCTAAAATACATTTTGGGAAAATAGAAGCTTTAATAGAAGATGAGTCATCTCTAAAGAGCTCCTGTGTTTCAAGAAGCAATTTGGAGTGTTCAGCAGGCTGTGTGAGACTCCAGGTAAAAGCCAAAATTAATGGAGAGCTCTCCAGCTTCCCTGAGTGTTCACTTGCCCAGATCACTCTTCAGCAAAAACAATTACTTAAAGTATTTCTCCTAATAGTCAACACAATATTTCTCCTAGTAATTGTATTATTGCTTGGGCCAAGACTGAGTCTTCCTTGTCCCTTGCAGTGCCTTTGAGGTGACAGTCAAAGGAGTTCCGAGGGAGCTGGTGATACCCAGTGGGATCATGGGAAGACAAGTCTGAACAGTGGGTCAGTCTTGTGAAGCTCTCCATCCCTTGATTATTTTTTAATATTTTTTTGATCAGTAATTGCAGTTTGAAATGGTTGTGCAAAAGGAATGTACTTCGCACAACTTGTGAGTGTGTTGGCACAGTGTGACCCCACGTGGGACGGTCCCTGTTGGCTCCTTTGGCTCCTACCCCAGCTACATTTGCATCCAGCAGGACACTCAGACCCTGCTAAGGCTGTAAGGATGTTCGTACAACCTGGTTTTCCCTGCTGACATGGCTAAATGAGATTTAATATCTCCAGGAAGCATTGGCTGGAGTTAGCAAGTGTGTGGTGGAGGCAGAAGGTCGGAGCTAAGGCAGCTTGAGAAGCTCTACTTTGCTTTCTTGTTTCAAACAAAGCAGTGCTGTTGACACAAAGAAAGGAAAAATTACCAACATCCCTTTTCAGGCTTTATAATTCATAAAGCTGGTTCTCTTAATGTTTTCTGCCTCTTCTCAAACAAAAACAAGCTGTTTTGAGGCTGAAGTGACCTTTTCTGGACCTTAGAGCTGCAGAGCAAACACAAGGTTTTGTGATGGAAGTTTGTGCCTCGCAGGCACAGCCAGACTCTGAGACACTTCCAGAGGCAGGGAACATCACGGACTGTGTTAATTTGGCACCTGTTGCACAAAGATCACGATAGTGCTAGACTAAAGAATTCAGTTCACAAAGTTGGAAAAACTCCCTTAAAACGCACTACCTCCAGTGTGTTTGGAAAAGATTCTGTGTAGTATTAGATGTGTCAAAATCCAGGTGCTCAACTACTTCTGCACCTGGTGGGACTGATGGCAAAAAGAGAGTCTGGAGAAAGAGGACAAATCAGGAATTACTTTTCAAAGTAACAGTTTCCTGTTTTCCCAGTATTCCAGGTCTCCCATGTAAAGCATCTTCATCTGAATGTTGACTTGGGATCTATTGTCCCTTTTTGGGGAATGCGTGATATTCTTTGGAAATCAGTTGTCACAAGAACACTAAACAATCCACTGGGACAAACTGGGAAGCCCTGGATGTTGCTGGTGTTGAGCAGTAGCTCTCAATTTTTGGCTCTGCTTTCTCCCACCTTGGCATCACGTACGTGCTTTGTTTTAAGTCCCGATCTCAGAATAGAAGGTGACCTCAGTGCCTCCATTGTACACCATCCATTGGCTTTTACCTGTTTCAATACCACAAAACAGGAGCAAGAAATTACTTTATATGGATAATCTTATAAATAAATACAGATCGGAGAGAGGGGGAGAAGGATAGTCCCTGGAGCTGCATTTCCCATGACCAGCTGGTTTTTTGGTGCCACAAGGGTGCAGATTGTGTGTTTAGGGAGAAGTCCAGAGCAGGTGGCTGTGTTTGAGCGAAGATGCCCAAGGAAGCCCCATGTGGTCCTTGGCCATGCAGTGATGGAGGGTTTGCACAGGTATTTTGGGTGTGCTGCAGGGTGCAGAAGCCACCTCTCCCTGTCCCATGGAGCTGCCAACTGAAACCGTGGACACAGATGGAGCCTCTAAGAGAAAAGTAAATGTCACTCAGATTAAACAAGTTCCATTTTAAATTAATATGGCTGTATCTACTCTCCCCTTCGGGCTTTCAGGACATCTGGGAAGCCCCTGTCAGAGTTACACTGAGTTGGAATTTTATGATTTTAATTCTAAAACTTGTTTTCAATGACATGAACTTTTCTGAGAGCGTTTGAAAGCAGCTAGGATTTCTAGGGCTTTATTGCTTTTAGTCAGAACCCCCTGTGGACGTGACTAGTCTTTGTCACCTCTCGGTATCCATGGTCCTGTTTCCATCAGCTCACATCTACCACTATTACTGAGGAGGAGGGAACCAAACCCTCCCTTTATGTAAACTTCACTTCTTTTTAATCCATAGCAATAGCTTGGAGACCTTTCGTGGCTCGTTCTCATTCTTCATGAGCTACATATGTACATGAGCTCCAACACACTGTCAGCGAACAGGGGTTTTCAATCAAAAAGCCTGTCAGGAAAGCTGATTCACTAACAAGAAAGCTGTCAAGCTGTGACAGCTGCTGTCTTTGCAACCCCAAACAATCTGTTCAGTGCTAACTCTGACTTATGCTTCCATTTATTATACAGCAGTAATGAGTTCTGGCCTTGGAAACAGCATTTTGGGGAGCTCACCTGGCTCCTCTGGTATGGATGTGGATATAGCAAACCAGAGCCCAGGTGGACAGGATAAGTTTGCTGCAAAAAAGTTCTGCTTCTGTCTTTTCAGTTATTTTATTAAATTCCATTTCCAGTCCTTACCTCAATTTTTGTAGTTAAGCATCAATTTGAAGGTTTCACTACTGTTGTAACATAAGAAGATTAACATTTCTTATTTTCCCTCTTGTGTTGAAAACTGGCTTATAACCTTAAAGACAACACCGGGATCCACAGAAATGAGGAAAGGAATTGGTTCTGATGCTTAATTATCCCAGGATCTCAGAGCCTACAAAAATTACACCTGGAGAAGGAACTGAGGAGTCAGGCTGGTGCTGCTGTCCATCCAGATCCAGTATGCAAATTGTTAACCTTTTCTTCTAAAATAAAAAGAAAAGGGAAAGAGCACCTTGACAGTCTCCTTAAGCAACTTCTTCCTGCAATATCTTACCAGCCTTAAATCTTGCTTCAGTGCTTGCCTGGCCCATAAGGGAGAAGAGCTGATCCCTTTTTCCTCCTGTCTTGCACATTTAGTGCTGCAATATATCCCCAGTAAATCACCTTTCCAGCTCTACTAATCCCAGTTCCTTCTGTTTTCTTGAACTTTTGGCACTCCAGTTGAACCCACAGTAGTGCCTGGCCATAAAGCTGTGCTTTGTTCTAGATAACATCTCTTGTGCATTTCTGGGCTAATTGTCATCTGGTCATCAGGTGAGGACAATAAACTTCATCAAATATCTACATGAAGCAAATGAAGATGAAGCTGTTATTTTTGAGACCTTAGAAAGGCTGGGCAGGGTCCTAACACTGAGCCCCTGGTGTCTGATGCTTGGAGGGGACTGACTGGCAGTCTGCTCTCACGTCCCCAGACGTGTGAGAGCTGTAGCAAGATGTGGTTGTACCTGGGGGAGACCCTGAGGAGGGTAACAGCCATCGTGAGTTCATCAACTACACTTCACATTGTCTCACTAATTCCCATTTATCACAGGGGAAGGCAGAAGATGTCACAAGTTTTTGGGGTGTGGTGCTTACAGGTGCAAGTTGGAGAAACATAGATGAGAAAAAATTTCCATGGGGAGGATGTTAAATTAGTTAGGAAGTTGTCCCCCAAAGGCTTCTTGTCAGGGCTGTGGGTCCCCAGGGCTGGGTCCAGTACTCAGGTGTGTGACTGGTGACCTGGTGGGGCCAAGCTGCAAAGTAGTGGCACAGAGAGGCACCACTGTGCATGTTTAGGGGTCTGGGCACCAGTCAGGGGGAACTGAGCACAGGGCCACTTTTCCTTCATTCTGGGAAGGTGTCTATAGAGTGATTTCTCCCTCCCTTTGGTGTCTCCATCCTGCCTCACGTGTTCTTGTGCTTTGGCTCCTGTCCATGCTCTGCTGGGACCAGAGTAAGTCCCTGCCTGCGTTTCTGAGCTACTGTGAGGGATTTTGCAATTTTGTTCCGAACTTTCTTTCCTTGGAAAACTACCAGCTTCCTTTAATTCATTTTCCCCTCAGCTTTACTGCCAAAAGATCTACTTAGTAATTCCTGGAATTTGTTGAAGTCCATTGCTTTTATCTTCCTTATAGGGAGAGAAACAGCAAAGCAAAAGCGCTCGTATTTGTTCACACCCAGGCTCCCGGCCAGCTCTTCCTTCTGGATTGGCACCAGCTGTATGGCAGCATCCCCCTCCCTCCTCCTCGGTACTGCTCCAGGATGTGGATTCTCATTTTTCCCCTTTACTCCCCACACGCACGTTGGCATTACCACTCACCCTCCCCTGACACAGCTGAAGGGAGCAGGGGAGCATCCCCCCCACAGGGGCTGGGGCCGCTTCCAGGCAGGTGTGTAGCACACACAGGGATCCCAGGTCACCTGAGGAATGTGCCAGGTCATGGCTGGAGCTGCTCACCCATCCTTGGAGGCTGCTCAAGGAAAGGGTTTGTGTTCCCACGCTAGAGCAATTCCTTTAATAGGGGATAAAAATACACTTACAGAGCTGCATTCAAGGGAATATGAGGAGAAAAATGCTTTGTTGGAAAATAGAAGGATTAAGTAGATGAAGCAGAGAGATAAAACCCAATGGACAGAGAAACAAAGCAGTTCTTCTAACTTGCCTTTTTTCTCCAGCTCCCTCGAGGTCTTTGTTTGCTTTGCTGGTTTTGGGAGGTTTCATTAGGTTTCTTCCTCTTCTTTTTCTATCCCTTAAATACCTGTGAAACATGTTAAGATTTCCTGTCTGCTAGACTATTATTTATTAAGTATTATTTCGTGTTGCTGATTTTTATATTTTCCTCCCACATAACAATTACTTACGGATTTTAAGTTTTCTCTCAACACCAGGAGGTTTTATATTCCAACCCATAAATTGCACAGCAGCTGGGGATTTGGATGGTTATAATGCAATCCATTAGATGGAGCTGAGGGAGGGACATGTTTTGGGAAATTCATGTGCCATGTGACAAGGCAGATCCCACACAGAGAGTTCTGGAGAATCCACTTGATTCCTGACAGTGCAAGGTATTTACACAATTGTTTAACCAACATCTAAAGTGTAGTGTTTGTAAAGGGAAATCCTAAATGGGAAAGAGAAAGCTGAAGAAAGAGAGAGGTTTGGATCTCAGATTGGGAAGAAATTCTTCCCTATGAGGGTGGTGAGGCCCTGGCACAGGTTGCCCAGAGAAGCTGTGGCTGCCCCATCCCTGGCAGTGTCCAAGGCCAGGTTGGACGGGGCTTGTAGCAACCTGGGATAGTGGAAGGCGTCCCTGCCCATGGCAGGAGGTGGAACTGGATGAGCTTTAAGGTTCCCTCCAACCCAAACCATTCCAGGATTCCATGAAAAACACGTGGTTGGGATGCTGGGTTACATATAGAACTGAATTCTCACCGATAGCTTGTACGTTTGCGTGTAAAATTTATGTGCGTGTGCAAGTCAAGATCCCACTGAATCTGTGTGTTTTGATAAGTCGTCAAGAAAAGATGGAATAAATAAGCTTGTTAGTTGCTGAGCCCACTGTTGTTAAAGGCATGTCTCTCAAATGTTTCTGCGCAGCACAGAAGTTTTTGATGTGAAGAGCCATTTATTAAACCATTTCATTATTTTGGGAATAGGTGGGACTGATGCTCAGAATAAATTAGCAAAATTAAACAATCTAGATTGTCAAAAGCCCATCTTAATTATCTAAAGCACAAGTAATACTGTTTCACTTGTAAAGACTTGTTACTGTATTGGTAAAACACTGTATGTGTACATATATCTAAATTAATATATTTGAATATTGCTGATATCTGGTTTTCTGAGCAGCAAAACAGATCTCAAAACCCGTTTTCCTACCTAAGTTTTTATCTTAACATCCTGGAAAGCAATTTCACTAACAAAGGCTGACATTAGGATACCAAATTAAAAGCTGATGAAAACTAGGAAAATAAAAGACTTTTTTTTTTTTTTGACATTTACAATTAATGCCACAAAAATGTTAGTTTAATCAGACAATATGGGTGCTTACAAAGGTGAAATTGGAAGTTGCCAGCCCTGAATGCTCACGTAAAAGTTAATAAATTCAGCTCGTAATCATTATGCACATGCTAGTTATAATAATTTACTGTCCATACCAAATCTTTATAAGCATTGTAATTAAATATAAAATGCACATTAGAATTATAATGAGTAATTAGGGCAACATAACTAATGTGCATAAAAGTCCCAATGCTCATTAAAATGTAAAAACGGGAAACCTGCTCCAACTGGAGTTTTAGCATGTTCCCTGTGCCTGTGAATGACAGGGATTGTTTTAACTCTTGCCTTAGGCATTTAAAAGCAAAATGAAACTACCTGGGAGGGGACCAGATTCAGCAGGACTTTAAGTAATTTCTGGATGGAACTTAAGTTGTAAAATTTGGTTTTCCAGCACAAACTCCTGAGTCACACAAAGGTTTTGGGGAACAAAGATGTGCAGAATCAGAATCATAGAAAGGTTTGGGTTGGGAGGGACCTTTAAGCTCATCTTGTTTCACCCCCTGCCATGGGCAGGGACGCCTTCCACTGGACCAGGTTGCTCCAAGCCCTGTCCAGCCTGGTCTTGCACACAGGGCTTTGTAGGGTGGCCTGCGTGGGCCCCACACAATGACACCAAACACCTGGTGAGCCTGGTGACATCTGGCATAGCCTCCAGTGCCTGTTGGGTCCAACTCTTCTCACTCACACACTTCTCCTGACAGATCCCTCATGTGGGAATGCATAAATATGTATTTCTAGGGAATAATAAATATGTATTTTGGCTCAGGCCCAGCCTTCCCTCCTGAGCCATCTCACACAGGGACAGACGTGAAGGGTGTTGGTGAAGCTCCAGTGCAGCCACGCCTGACACCCTCTCCAAAGAACCTTTCCCAGCAAAGCACTAACAGAGATTTGAGAAGTTGATATTAAATAAATTCCAGTAATGTATTTCCAAGTCAGAAATTAGGCATTTCTTTTAAGAACCTTTCTCCGCAGGGTTGAACCATGGGAGAGGATTAAACAAGGATCCGCTAAGGGAGACTAAACCTACAAACATGAGGCACAGAAGCCCAGTGCTGCTGACAGATTTATAGTAATCATATTCTTTTCTCCATTATTTTATATAACCATTATTTAGAAGATATAAAAATGACAAATACCTTTAAAATTATTAGTCTTGCACAAGGTTTTCTTCTTAACATCACTGTTAGATTTGACTGCAGTGTCTCTGTCAGCCCCCTGACTTGTCTGGGATAATTCCCACCTTGGGAACTCAGCGGGGAGACTTCACCCCCCTTCCCTCCTCCTGCACCCTCTGCCAGGTTTGCCTCTCTCCTGATGCTCTGTACCTTTGAGACAAGGTGTTACTTGCTGGCTTGTTTATTATTGTTATTATTGTTTATTATTATTAATACTGAAGTGCTCAGACACAAGGCTGTGTCTGCAACACAGCGGGAATCTCTTCCCACAGAACTTGTGGAGGGGAACCCAGTGAAGGCTTTAGTTGTAGGAGTTTGAGGGGAGGCTGGAGCTGGAGCCTCACCTGTTCCACACCTCAGGGGATGCCGACAGCTGCAGCTTGACTGAGAGCAATAAAATCAGCTCCCAAATATCTCCTCAAATATGAGTCTTTTTGATTGCATAAAAAAACTACATTAAAATATATAAATATATAATAGTGATGACCTAAGAATTTATCCCGGGAGTTTGTCTCTTCCTTTTCCAAAGCAGACCTTGGCAGTAAGAGCAGCAGGTTTTGGGTGTGTGACTTCAGTTGGAGTATCTCAGTCTTCCACTCCCATGGCAGCAGGTGGGTCTGGTGGATTTTTGGCTCAGCTCATTACTCATCAGTGCTACAGGAACACACCTATATCAGACTAAGAACAATAAAATAACCTGACAGTGATAAATCCAAGAGGAGGGTGGCTCCAAGCGATCCCTGGGTTGCGTTTCCATACCTATATTAACCAGGGATTTCCTGGAGCAGGGAACATTGGTTTTAATTCTTATTCTGAAGAAACAGAATCTGAAATCTTTCTGAAAGCAAGATCTAAGAAAACTCCCTCTTCAGAAATTTTCCAGTGGTTTCCAAGCAGAAGCCTCACCAGATAGCAAAGCCTGGAATCACTGCTTGTAGCTGGGATGCAGCTGGAATCCCTTCCCAGCTGCACTGGGAGCACAGGGCCTTGGGCTCCTGCCTGAAGAAGGAGCAGCAAGCTGTACATTTTTAAGCATCATTTAATTTTAAAACATATTGTCAGTGATGTTCTGCATTATGTAAAAAACATCCAACCATCCAAAGCAAAAAAAAAAAAAAAACCAAAAAACTAAAAAACACACAGAACACCAAGCAAAAGGTGAGTAGACCCAGAGGTAGCATGAAGGTGGTATGTTTTAGAAAAAAAGCCTTTGTAAGTGACTCAGGCCTTTGCTTATCTCTTATTTGCTCTTCCACTGGTCACATCTCATACAATTTGAGTGAAGGAGTGGGAATGCATTACATGTCTCTGTTATTTTTGTGGAGTAACAAAACAAATCTGTATTTTTCCTATGCACATTATGCAGAAGTAGTCCTGCAAGTTGCTTGAACACTTACTATCTCCTGGAAATTTGAATGTTGCCAGATGAAAATTAATGAGTTTCTGGGTTGGTTTGTTGTAATCATCAGGTGTGTGATGAGGGAACCTGCTTATCACTGTTTTGTCATAGACCTGATGCTTCTTTAGTGGTAGGTTTGTGTAAAATATTCAGATCTCTTGAATTGTGTCAGAAATGAAGGGTTTGGCTTTTTAAAGAAACACCATCAAAGGTATTGGCAAAAGCAGGTTTAATTTGAATTTGTGAAAATGTGACTTTACAGAGTTGGGTGTCAGGAGTTGCTCTGTTACTGCCCAGGTTAAAGCACACGCAGGAAGATCAGATCAGAAGCCATTTGGAATGACTTACACAGAAGCTGGGAATGTAAAAGGGAGTGCAAAGAGTATGGGTGCAAAGATAATGCTGCCAAAGGGTTTAGCAGCACTGAATCACTGAGCACGTTAACATTTACAAAGCGATTCAGTAGGTTTGCTGTAGTTATAAAAATGCCTTAACTCTGGATTTGCGACAGGAACGTTCATCCCAAAATCAATTCCCATGCATGGGGGGTAAAGCCCTGTGTGCTCCTGTTTCCAGGTGTGTAAAGGCACCTATTGAAAATTCCCCTGTTGATTCTGACTGTTCCCACCCCTACCATGCACGAGCTCCTGGTGGGATCAGGGAGTGTCTCAGGCTCCACTGGGACAGTCAAGGGATGTTTCAGCACTCAGATGGTTTGGTCAAGGTTTATCAGGAGCTTCTGAGATCAGGTCTGAAGATGGGGTGGGAATGCACCACAACAATGTAGACGACGAACAGTGGGTGAGATGGTGCAGGAAGCAGACGTGAGGCAGTCAGAGCTCCACATGAACATAAACACCTTGAAGCAACATCTGGAAAACTGCTTGGGAAAAAGTAAACAGATTTTTATTTATAAGTTCTATGGCTTGGATTTTATAGTGTTTTGATGATGCACATAAATTATTGTATCAAACTAGAAAACATAAAAGAAATTCCAAAGGGGAGGCAGTTGTTCCCTTTGATAATCTCTTTCCTGAGGAATTTGCTGTGTTTTATTTTCAGCTCACTGTTGCCTTTTGCTGGCAACTGGAAAACCTGACAATGGCTTTTTATCTTTATTTGTATCTGTGGTTCTAAGCTCAAAATGTTCATTACTATTTACAGTGTTTACTATTTAAAAATACAAAATACATTTACTAAAACAACGCTATATCCAGTGCAATGCTGGGAGAGTCACTGTTCTGTGAGATTGATGGGTGGCTCACCATCCTGAAGGTTTATTTTTTAAATATGCAAAACAGGGACTCAAAGGCCACCTGAGCTCCAGGGTTTGTGTGCTGTTTGCAGGTGTCATGATGCAGGAGGTAAGAGGTGCTGGAACTGGGGACCCTGTGGCCTGGGCACTGCTGTACCCTCCCAGTGCCAGGGATTCCTCAGCTGAGCCCAGTGGGAGCCTCTCAGTGCGCCAGTGTTGGGGTTCCATGTGCTTCTTTCCAATTCCCAGGATTTACATACATCTTGTATGACACTAATGCTTACAGTTGTGGTTTACACTGAGTAACTGTTGGACAACCAGCTTCTTTTCAGGATTGGATTAATATCTCTCCATGTCTCAGTTGTGTTTTTACACCAAACACATAGGACAGATCTCCGAACCTGCGGTGTGGGGTAATTTTGACTTTGCTGGAAGCAAACGTGGTTGAATGTGAACCAAGCTGGAGACCACTCACACCAGGCCGAGTGCGCCGAGGAGCAGCGGCGCTGAATGATCTGCATGTCCAGATGCCAACATCCATTTTACAATTCTTTTCTTTCAGTTGCCCCCACAATTCAGGAACTTAAATCCAGCGGTGTGGTGCTTGGAGGGAACGGCCTGATACGGTGCGAAGGTGCAGGAGTTCCTGCCCCGATCTTTGAGTGGTACAAAGGAGAGAGGAAGTAAGTAGCCGGTGCTGCTGGGGCTGCCGCCTGCCCGCGGGAACCAGGGTGGAAGAGAGAGGAGCCACCAGGCTGGGGTTGTCCCCATGGTGACAAGTCCAGCAGCCTGGCCTGCAATCAATGCCGAGCTCCAGCAGTGGGTACCTGGAGGCATTGGCTGTGCAGTACTGGGGGAGCAGCTCAGTATCCTCGTGGTTGTATTTCCTGCTCTGGACACAGGCTGTGCTGGGCTCTGAGAGTGATAATTGCCATAACGAGCCTAACATTCAAATGTGCTTCAGTAATTACAGCCTCTTAAGTATAATAAAAAAAAAAGGCACTGAAAAAGCTACTAAAAGGATTTTTTTTTTTAATTCATCTTCCCCGGTTTCCTGCTGTGGGTTTTGGGGTGGAAAGGTTGTTTCATGAGCAAGACTTTCAACCAAATCTTCCTGTGTATGGATTTTCACCCAGTTGTGCCACTGGTAGTCCAGACCGTGGGTCTGTATTCCACAGAGCTCTGCATCCAAGAGTGGGTCCAGGGAGTGCTCCTTGCTTGAACCCTAAAAACTGATTCTGTGCTTTGGGTTTGTTTGCAGCCAGCTTCACTTCCAGGTCATTAGTGTTACGGAATGGTAACAGGCATCTCTGTAGAGTCAGCTTTATATTAAAACCAGCTCATTTAACAGGTAGATATTTTCCATTTTTAGTAGGACATTGGGTTTTTCAGCTCTTGGGTTGTCTAGAGCTTATTTCTGGTAGGTTCTCATGTCTGTGCAAAAGCAAGTGGATGTTGTCCCTTGTAACTGAGTGTCAAGCTTTTGGACCTTCCCAGCTTCTAAGTGTTGGGTTTCTCAGCTCAAACATCCCCCTAAACCTGGGAGCTGACAGGAGAATATTAATGACCCTTTTTCACAGAGAGCCATCTGTCAGCTCGTTTCTCAGCTGCTCCCCTCCCTCAGCAGGAGCTGCTCCTCCTCCCCCTTCACTTTGCTGAGCAGTTGCAGCTTTGCACTTCACCCTATCCTAAAACATTCTCTAAAACCTGACCTTTAAGTGACAGTAACTGATTTTCCTCTGTTGGTGAAATTCAGCTGTATCCTGTTTGCACAGATGCCCGTTGTGTTTTGCCTATCCTGGGCAGAGTTGCAGCAGGAATATATTTTGTGTAGGAAATATTTCAGCGCAGTTTTAGCACTCCGGATTCAATCAGCCCTTTCCAGCGTGCTAGTCACCTTTCTATTTATAACACTGACCAAATTCCTTTCCCGTGAGTGCACTCACTGCCAAGGCAGCAGCAGGAAAAATGAAGCAGAGCATTTCAGGACACCAGAGTTGTGCTTCTGTCTCAGTTTCAGTTGGTGTTTCACCTCAACAAGAATTGTATTGTCCTGTTGGGTCTTGCTGCTCAAATGTTGTGTTAAATCTAACACTCCATCCTTTTTAGGAGTTGGACTTTGATGATTCTAGTGGGTCCCTTCCAACTCAGGATATTTTCTGAACTGTTGTTGGCAGATGACTACAAAGGTGCTGGGGATCTCTGAACCGCCTTCACTTGCAGGAAGGAAGGAAGGAAATCCATACTCGCTGTTTTTTCCTTCAGTATATCCCTTTTCCCTCTGGATAATGGGCAGCCAGCACAAGATGAGCCTTAGGCAACTCAGTCATTGGTTTAATGCAAAGTTCTCAGAGGTAGCTCAGAGTAGCATCTATATTATCAGACAGATAATTTGCAGCTGTACTTCAGGACTACATTTATCCCCTAGGAGTGCACACCCTGCTGTATTTTCTGTTAACAGAATAGAGAGAATCCCATTTGCTTCAGATACTCTTGGACTGGGACTTGTATTTTTGAAGCCCTAAATGTATTTGAAGCCCTAAATGTATGTTCAGTGTCTGAAACAAGCCTTTTGGGCCTGTAAACTGTATTGTTGTTACTTAGATTAATGTAAATCCAAACCCACCATTTCCAGACTCAAGGGATCATCTTATCACAAAATAGTCATTAAAGCTAAGCATAAAGGCTGTAACAGACTGCATTGAGTTAAAAATATTAGTCTTTGAGGCAGAGAGGCTAATTCTGCCTAATCACTGAGTTCCCGAGGGCTGCTGTTTGATAACTCTCTACAGGTGCTGGTGGCCAGGGTGCGGTAAGCTGGGAAGAGACAGAAAATTTGGGAGAGAAGTTAGTAAAGGCCTCTTAAAATTATCGTGGAAACATCAAATGGTTTGGGCTGGAAGGGATCTTAAACCCATTCAGTCCCACCCCCGCCATGGGCAGGGACACCTTCCACTATCGCAGGTTGCTCCAAGCCCCATCCAGCCTGGCCTTGGACACTTCCAGGAATGGGGCACCTCCAGAGATGGGGCTTTATAAATGTGTGTGGCTTCTAAAATTGTAGCAGGATTCCTGGTGGAGAGGAGAATGACTTCACTGTGCCAACTCCAAAATCCACATCTGTTCAGTGTGTTATGTTTAGGGTTACACAGAAATTAGATCTCAGACATTAAACAGCCACAGGGAAGAAGCCCAAAAGTCACCTAAATAAAATATTAAAATATTAATTCCTTTTTCCTGCTCAAAGCAAACAAGACACACATTTGAAATAACAAAACTCATTATAATGGCTTATTATAATAAGGTGAAAGTATTCAAATTTGAAACCAAAGGCAGGCTCCCCCTGGGGGCTGGCACTGATGCATGAGCTCTGGATGTGTGGGAGTAATCTCTGGAATAAAAAGGAGATCACTCTTCCCTTTCTAACTGGTGCAAAGCAGAAAGGTGAAGGAAGACGTGGGGCAGCTGCGCACAACTTAAAATGCTGTTCCAGGCTGGGAAAGAGCTCAGTGAAACCCAGACAAGTGATAAATGTGTGTTCAGTCAATAAACGAAGCCGAGCAGCTCACAGGAGCAATTAATTTAAAAGTAAAAGCATCTGCTTCTCACAACTGCAAATGGAAACCCTCAGAACTGCTGAGTTTATGCAAACTAATGCCAGCTCCTCGCTCCATTAATTGCCTGGCTTATTGATATGCACATCTACCCAGTTCCATTTACTCCAGAACCTCCAGTCCTGGCCGCCAGCATCAGCTACTTCCAGCAGGGACGTGGAGGGACGGTGATGTGAGAGAAGTGGGAGAGGAAGGAGGGGCAGGAGTAAAAGGAAAAGGGCTGTGAGCTGGCACCCACAGACCTCATCCTCTTGGCAGCCTGGGGAGGCAGCAGGTCACCATAAGCAGACACGGTTATTTTTGAGGCAAATGTCACCCTTTACAGGGCATGGGGACAGCAAAATTACACACACACCCACACACACACACCCCCCCCCCCGCAACTGTAAAATAGTTGAAATTGCTGTAGTTCAAATTGTGGTTATGGGCCAAAGGGGTGGAGGTGGCTTGGAAAGAGCAGGCAGGAACCATGGAATCCCAGACTTGTTTGGGTTGGGAGGGACCTCAAAACTCATCCGACCCTCTGCTGTGGGCAGAGACACATTCCACTAGACCAGGCTCTGTCCAACCTGCCCTTGGATACTTCCAGAGGTGGGGCAGCCACAGCTTCTCTGGGCAACCCATTCCAGGGCCTCACCACCCTCCCAAAAAAGAACAAGCCATAGGTGGACAAGGAGCTGTGATTCCAGTACCCTGAGTTTCCCTGGGAGAGGGGCAGGGATCAAACCCTGGAAGGCAGTGGGAGGGGCCATGGCTGCAGCTCCTGCCCTCCCACTGTCAGTGGGTGTGAACCACGGTGTGATGGGTGGGTCTGGGAGTGAAGGAGGCTCTTGGAATTGTCTGCATGAGAGGCAGGAAGTGAAGGGACACTGGTGGGTTTAGAGGAACATCGATGTGCATAGGCTGAATGGACAAACCTCTACCTTGCACAGGAAGAGATGAATCTTCCAGCTGCATTGTTCACCCCAAACCAGGCACTTCAATCCCATTTCTTTTACATTTCATGCAAAACCCGGTGTGTCCATGGGATGTGCCGTGTCCTCTCCTCAACGATGGGCTGGAGGAGCAGAGTCCTCTACACCAACACAAGCAGCACAGGGAAGAGAAGTCTCCATGAGTGAGCAGCCTGTAGTGATCCAGTGGGAAGAGAGGCACTCACGTATCAGTGAGGAGTCTTCAGCTCACAACATACAGAATTGCAATTAATGACATATTTTTGAAGGTTTTTAGACAGAAATGTAGAAGATTGTATTTATTCCCAGGATATACCATTATATCTTCCAATATAGCAGGCAAAAATTGTATTCTTAATCTGAAACTCTGCTCCTGATGGGAAATATAAGGAATTAAGAGTAATAACCATAGCGAGTTTTTTAATAACGTCGTTACCCTTTTCATCTTCTTGTTTGATCAGACGTGATTTACCTACAACTCCACCATTTAAGTTGGTCATCTCAGTGCACCAGCAATGATTCTGACATGGCTTTGGGAGCAATACCAAAACACCTGCACAGTTCCTGTGAAATTTGGGGTAGGGAGCTCAAAGCCGAGTGAAAAGAGCCCTGATTTGGCGTTTTCCTGCGCTTGGTTCCCTCGTTCCTGCCCAGGTTGCTGACTCAGCACATGTTCCTAATCGCAAGTCTAATTTGCAGCCCTGTAAAACAAACTGTGGTCAGAATCCCACAGTCACATTTCTGACTCCTAATCCTCCCCTTCCACCACCTGGTGGTGGGAAAGGAGACAACAAACTCCAGAGTCTGAAAAACACTCTTAGAAAGACTTACCATAATACTTCTCTGCCCTAAAGAGGGTGTTACATTTTCAGTTGGATTTGCCCAATTCACAGTCTAAGCTCTCCATCTGAGAGCTTCTATCCCACACTCTGGCAAGGCAGGAGGGGATGTGGGTCTATTTTCTTTCAGCTATAGGACACACAGGGAGAGGCAACTCTTCCCCTCAATAGCCCCAGCTCCAGCATTGCATGTGGCCTCTCCAGTGCAGGAGTTTTGCTCAGCAGATGACACTGGCAGCTTGCAAAGAGCTGGTGGTGCTGCCAGTGGTGTCTGTAGACAAGAAAAATAAAGAGATTTAAAAAAAAATCTTGGTTATGGTATATGAGTTATAGACATTTTCTTTTTGCCTTCTAGACTGATCAATGGTCAACAAGGAATCACTATTAAAAATTATAGTACAAGATCACTTCTTACTGTTACCAATGTGACAGAAGAGCACTTTGGCAACTATACTTGTGTCGCTACCAACAAGCTAGGGACGACCAATGCCAGCCTGCCTCTCAACCGTAAGTAACGTGGACATGTGGCCAATATTCATGGGTGTTTGTTACACAGACATGGATTCAAAAGCCAAAAAGTAGTCGTGTGCTTTTTTCCCCTCTAAATACTATTGCGTTCCTCAGTACTGGAAGTGATGCACTTGGTTAATTATCCCGTGCTGCATGAGGGTTTCTGCTCTGAAAGTGTTGGCACCTTTTGGGGGTATCGATGAGTTATGGGTCTATCAAAAACTCACAGCTAAACCCAACCCGCCGTCGTGGAGTAGAGGCAGAATTGTCACAGCAACATCTTTCTGCTCAGAAGAGCAATGACAGATCCCTAAGGGACCACTGTAAACAAAGGTTAGAACTTTCCACAAGGAATTCCAATAAGGAATATCCTGAACTGAAGAACTGGGGTGTGCCGGAGCTCTGCTCACACCTCGGTTTGTTGGTCATGGGCCTCTGGTACAAGAAAGTCTGAAAGGACTTGAGCTGAAATCCTTTGAAAAAGACAATAAGCATTGTAAGAGGCAAAGCATCAGGATTTTCAGCATGGAGGTTGCCTAAAATGGATCTCAGATGTCCTGTTTGGAAGGTATTTTTATCTGTGAATTGGTAGCGTTTCACCTTTGTTGAATATTTAGCCTTCTGCTAATGGCATGCAAAGATGTTCAGAGTTGAACTCTGGTGCTGAACTGTCTGTTCTGATAGTGAATAAAACTGAAAGACAAAACTCAGAATATATCCTACATGGTTTTCTCCACATAAAGATATTCCTTACTGAGCAAAAATGTACATTTTCAGTTGCTTAAATCCTACAGTTATTGCCTTCTAGCCATGAAACTTCCTTCTAAACATATTCCCTGTATGATGTGTATTGTCAGGTTATTCTAAATTTCTGCAGAAGAGCTGTAATAGGCAGAAAACAGCACAGAGCCTTGGCTGCCATATATTTAATATTTGAGGAATCATTAACAAAGGGGGAACGACATTGCACTTACTTTAAACAAAAAATGCAAGTGAAATTAAAGGAATATTATGCCAGAAGGAGATGGAATTTGGTAAATTTGCAATTCAGAGAAGGGAAGATGAAGGTCTGGCTTCATTTGAACAGAGCAGAGCTGAATCTGTCTCTGAGCTGCTACCAGGATATTGTTAGTCTTGTATTGTGAGGGGCCATCCTTAAAAAGCATTCTGGGATGCAGAGGTTGAAAATGTCATGTATGTACCAAGTACCTTGTTACAAATCATAAAAATAGATGTTCTCCATCATGAAAGAGATGGGACATGTGAAGCAGAATGGTCTGAGAGAAAATGCTGAAATCTGGGTCTGATCCTGACATCAAGAAGGAAATGGGGGATGATGTTGGCTCAGAGGTTTGACTGAAAGACCAAGATGAAGTGTCTTATTTTATACTATGATTTTTTTTTTTTTAATATAGTCAAAACCCAGAGAAATTTCTAAAGGTGGGGATCTAGATTTTGGTTGGACGTGAAAATCATTTGGTGGAGTTTTTTCGTTTCTGATAATTTGCATTAATCATATCTAAGAATATTATAACTACAAAAAAAAATCACAGGGTGGCAACTTATTAAATGTGGATTCCTTAATTCTTCAGAGAGAATTTTCTCTTGTGAAGCTCTATTTACATTTAATTTTTTTGGCAATGATAGCAGAACATATGTTCTGGTTCAGGTATGTGCGAGGGAACTGGGAGCAGTTCCTGGCTGGTTGCAACATTCAGTAGTCAAATGTAGGGTTAAGTGTAATTTGATCATGATGTTACTTGAAAGAAGTGTTAAAAATTAGAGTTTATGGCTTATTTCAGTGTGTGGTTTCATCTGTAATTGCATTGGAAAGATACAGTCTGAGGTGCAGTTTTGGGCACCACAGTATAAGGAAGATAGGAAACCATTAGTGTCCAAAGGAAGGCAGCAAAGATAGGGAAGGGCCCTGAGGGGAAGCCGTGTGAGGAACAGCTGGGGGCACTTGGGCTGTTCAACTGGAGAAGAGGAGACTGAGGGGAGACCTCACTGCAGTTCCAGCTTCCTCGGGAGGGGAAGAGGAGGGGCAGGCACTGATCTCTGCTCTGTGGGGACCAGGGACAGGACCCCAGGGAATG
>JAYRBT010000005.1:678816-708612 GCA_036023395.1 Myiotriccus ornatus
CAGGGCAGTGGTCACAGCACCAAGGCTGCCAGAGCTCCAGGAGTGTTTGGATGATCCTCTGGGGCACCTGGTGTGACCCTTGGGGATGGTCCTGTACAGGGCTGAGGGTTGGACTGGATGATCCTTGTGAGTCCCTTCCAACTCACATATTCTGTGGTTCTGTGATTTTATATGAAATGGTTGGAATAACATCAGTGGTGCAGTGATTTGGGACCCCCACCACACATCCCACTGCCATCCTGTGGGAAACCACTACAAGTGTGCAAAGACATGGGAAAGGTTTTCACAACCCTACAGCTAGAGCACTTGAACCCTTGAGTCTGGATACCTGAGCTTCAACCCTGAGCACAGAGCAGCCCTCTGGTATCAGGATATCAGCAAGGTCTGGTATCATCACCTTGTCCAACATTGCTGGGAAGTTGCCATTTGGCTGCTTCTTTCTGCTCTTAGGTTGGGGTTTTTAATAATAATGTGTGTAGCACAGTATTAGAAAAGCTGTATTTTTTTCTTTGCACATCCCCCTATAATATATAAATAACACAGAAACTGTGCACAGCTGGGAACCTTTCTCAGGGACAGGACTAAGCCCCTTCTCCATTAGTGGTGTCTGAATTCAATGCAGATATAAAACTCCAGGATACCAGAATGAGGATTATTTCATCTGCTGTGGAGAGGCTCTGGGTTTCTGTGGTCCATCAAGACAACTTTGAGCTACCAGAAATTCGTGAAGCACGTCAGGGGGTGTCAGGACAAGGTACAAGCTGACTTTGTGTGGCTGGGACATGGACTGAGCCAAGGAGATGGGACGTTAATGGAGCTGTCCCAGAAGATGCCCGTGGGGTGATGAGGCAGTAGGAGAACCAGTCTGGAATTTGGCTGGTCCCCAGGGCCAGAAGACACGCAGCAGGGACACTTAAGAGCTGTTTCTGTTCTGGAGACAGGCAGCCAGATCAGTTTGCAGAAGAACCTGTGTCTGGGGAGTTATGAATATCCCAGATCCCAAGAACATACTGGAATTTATCGTCTCCCTAACTGAGGACTTGTTGGCTATGTCAAAGATCCAGGTATTAATAATAAATGCAGCAGCTGTAAAAGAGAAAGTTGGAGCCTTGCGGGAAAAATGCAGAGAAGCAGTGGTTCCAAAAAGTGAATAATGAATGGCAATTTGCTAATTATTAATGGCTTAGTCCTCTGGATCATCCAACTGCACTGGGTTTTGTGGGGAAGCGTTTGAAGTGCATGATCCCCCTGGAGCACCCACGGGAGGCGTGTTTGGACAGTCCCACACTGGCATCTCTGGGCCTAATTGATCAGATATTTAGGACTGCCTACGCTGGCTGTTCCCAGAATTTCTGGTACTTAAGAAGAAGAAAAATGTAGTCCTTTCCTGTAAATAAATTTTGAATTTGCTGATTCATTAAACCCAGGAGATGAGGCTTTACGGCGCAGACTCGGGGCAAGAGGTTCCCTCTCCGGGGGTGAGGAGGCAGGGGGAGTGATGGAATAGCCTTTTTTAATTAAGTACGTTTGGCTTTTAAATTAGTGCAACCTTAACTCGAGACAAAAGGCATTTTCCTACAGACAGATTTGCAAGGCCATTGTGAGGAGAGGAATTGTCATTAACCATTGGCAACCAAAGGAGGTTTATTCAGGCATTTTTCCCTAGCAGCCAAAACTGAGATGAGTCTATTGCTGCTGAAGCAGCCACATCCTTCCCCAGGTGTATCCTGTCCTCGTGCTCTCCTGATTGGAGGCCACAGTTGGTAGTGGATTTCCTTTCTCTTACCACGGCTGAGTTGTGGCAGAAGGTATTTCCTCCCTTTCTTTGATGAGGATGAAGGTGGAGCTCAGCCCCTGCTCCCCACAGTGGGATGTGGCGTGAGATGCTGCCACCACAAGCACCTGGTGAATGGTGGAGATCCCAGGCCAGGCATGGCACAGGGTTCAGCTCAGCTCCACGGCACTGGAGCTCCGGTCTGTTCCAGGTTCTAGGGTGCAGCAGATTGCTGTCCTGGTTCTGTCAGGGGTGCAGTGCCACCCCCACACCTCTGCAGGCCTGGCGGATGGAGGGTGTTGAATCTGCAGATTTAATCTGTACATCTATAGAAACCGTAAACCTACTTCAGAGACTTCATAGGTGCCTTAAATTCACTGTGACATGTGATCTCTGTGTGTCCCCTGAAGACACATTACCCACAAGTCTGGGTTCACCTTGCAGTAGATTAAAATAATCATCACTCCTCTATTAGATGTGTGTGTGTATATTCTTAAGTAAAGGTATTATTTTTATGTTCTAAAGAGCATCTTCCCTAATATTTTTAGAAATCCTATAAATAATTTGACTGCTAAGGGGCACGTTTCCCAAGAAAACTTGCAATCCAGAGGAAACATCCGTGTCCACTACTAATAACTACAAAGGAATTACTTCTTTCCGTGGCTGGTTGTATAATGTGAAGGTGTTACTGATGCCCAGGTTTATACAGGAATCTGAGATATATTGCTAATAATTATGCAAAAAATTTAAATAATGGGGAATAGCTGCCCGAATGGTCAGGAGGGACATTTGGAAGGAGAAGGAAACTGGCAAGGTGTGCAAGAGATGTGGTGGTGTTTTCTGTGCCAATTTAATCACTGCAGCCGAACACAACTGCTTTACTGAGGAAGCATCCAACTGTGAGCTCATGGTTGGTGCAACATGCTTGTAATCTTGTTTCCAACATTCCTGCATGCCGGGAGCGCCAGACCGTGCCCTCAGTTTACGTGCTGGTTGCCTTTGTACTGGTTCCTACACGGAGATTCCTAATTAAACTGCTGGATTTGTATTTTTAATACATCAGGTTTCATATCAGAAATGTAAATAAAATTAATATTCTTCCAGAAATTTAAATGAACTCATTAGGAATTGCACACAACTTGTAATAGTATGCACGTTCCTCCATGGCACTGTGAACAGTTGGTGTGGCATTGGCTGTGTCTTCTGGAACATCAGCGATGCAGAGGGATCGAGGGGCTCTGCAAAGGGGTGTCATGGCCTTGCAATGACACATCTCCTAAATAAGGGGACAGAAAACCTCTTCCCATGAGTGATTTCCAGCAGTGGCTCCTGCTGTGCCCGGCCCTGGCAATCAGTGACAGACTAGACTTAAGGGGACTTCAGAGATCTCCTCAGTCATGGACACAATTATCTTAGAGGTCTTTTCCAACCTTAATGATTCTGTCTGAAAAAAGGCACAGTCATGATGCTACTCCTCACTCCTGGCAGTTGCTGGACTTTCTTCTTGTGATCCATACTGACCCTCCACTATTGTGGTCATATTATAAACAAGCTTTTTCCCTCCTTTGGTAACTTTATATTTAAACCAAACGTTTTCCAACTCGATCCTCATGAGTCCCTTCCAACTTGGCAAATTCTGTGATTCTTTGATTCTACCTGCAGTAAGTCTCCTGATGCAGACTAGGTTTGGGCTCCATCCCTGCCCATGCTGCCCTCTCCCATCACTGACCTCTGGACTCCTGTGGGAGTTTTTCAGTGTTATCTAGGCTGTGTGTGGGCAAGTTTATCAGTAATTTATAGAGATTTAATTACAGTGCTTGAGTTGTCTCTGTTCATATATTTCAGTATCATCATTAAACTCAACATCAGCAGTTTCATCTTATTGACTGAGAAATCAGGTTTTAGTGTATTTGGATACATGACAGGTTTCTGCTCAGGTTTAGCTCAATAACTTTGCTTCGCTCACCAAATCTGACATTTCTAGAAGAAATATTCTCTCAAGGGGAATTCCTTTTGTGTCCACAGTTTCAGCTGTTGTCCAATTACCTAAGAAAGATTTTGCTATTTTATCTCTCAAGCACCAGCCTGCAAAGCAAATCAAACTTCAGTTTGCATAGTTCTGTCTCAGCCAAGCAGGCTGGTCTGCATCAAAGAAAAATTACTTAAAAAAAAAAAAAAAAGTGTATATACACATAAAGATTTAAATGAAAATTCCTGTGCTCATTAGGAGCCCATTCAAAGCCTGCTGCAGTCACCCAAAAGACAGTTACTGATTTAATAAGGTCTGGATCAAGCCCAAAGTCTCCCGTAGACATCACTGTGCAGAGAACTGGGGCCATGGACCTAATTCCTCTTTGTATCCCTTTCAGTCCTGCCCCCAGAGGTGCAGTCATTGTCCTGATCTCATTCAGCTCCTGCTGAGCCTGGTGGGAAGGTCTCTCTTTCCACATCTCAGGAGGGATGATGGACAGGGAACAGATGTGAAATCCATTCTAGGAAATTCCAAGTATTTTGTGAAGGGATGGTCACACATCGGAGCTGTCATGCTTTCTTCTGGATTCTGATCAGTGTCATGGGACACCCAGGACACACCTGTGGGGTTCCTTGTGCACCCTTCATACAGCCAAGCCAAATCTTTGCCCGGTGCATTGTCACATCTGGAAGCTCAGGAGATCCCTGGTTTGCCTCTTCCCTTACAATCTGAAGGGGATTTTCCTCTTCCTTCCTTCTTTGTGGGCTCTCTGTTCACTGGTGGTGTTTCTGGTCTTAGTCCTTGGCTTTGCTTTCCACGTCCAAGTAGGACTAATAGGACCAGCTGCTGCAGGATAGATGATCCATCATGGAAAGGACCTGTCCTGGAGGTGGACACCCAGATCCTGAGCAGTGTGTTGAAATCCAGGGCATTAGAAGAGCTGGGTTATAAATCTGGGAGTTGGTTCCTTGTGGACCCTTTTCAAAGATCAAGGTGTATTCATCCAGGGCATTTTAATTGGATGATCATGTTCCCAATGGAAAACAACTCTGAAAACTTTGAACCATCCCCAGTGGGATTCACAGACAGAGTTAAAACCTTTTTTCTCTCCCTGTTCTCACACAGAGTGGAACAAAGGCGTACGATGCAGCTGAGCAGCTCAGCCAAAGCAGGGAGCTTTCCTCACATCACAAGTGCACCTGAGGGACTAATTTCATAACATATTGCTCAGACAAGGAGCCCAACAGAGTTAAAAACCCAGCACCTTAAATTCATATTTTCACACAGAATAAGATAAATGGCCAAATCCTCCATTCATGTAAGTCGTAATAATTCTGTTAAATGCTGGGTTTGAGATCCTTCCATATGGATGGCAATGGCTGCTCCAGGTAACAATTATGGAGAGTTATGAAGAAATTTTCTCTAAATCCATTTTGCAGCTTGAGCTTTATTATGAATTATATGACAGTAAGTGACTGAGATGGGACGAGGTAGAAATAACCCATTTGAGTGAGACCAGTAACCTGTTTCTCCTTGACGTTTAGCAGAACATTTAAAGATCTGAGAGGGTATCTGTGTTTGGGGGGTGGGAAATCAAACAAAAACCCCTGGGATCTTTGCTCTGGATCCTTACTGAAGTTGCCTAATGTTTGTTTTGTTATGTTTGTGGTTTTACTTTCGATTTTTGCAATTATAACAACAGCTCACAAGGTTAAGGCACATATTCTTATTAAACTGGATAAATCAGAGAGGTTGAAGCATGTCCAAAGCTTCATCTCAAGTATCAGTCAGTCATCACAGGATCACAGAACATCCTGAGCTGGAAGGGACCGTGTATCATCCCACTGCTGCCCCTACACAGGACACCCCAACAATCCCACCCTGTCCCACTCAGAGCATTGTCCAAACAGTGACTAAAACATTCAAGGTCATCCATGGAATTTAATTCCCTGCCCCCAGAAGGAGGAGGAGCACCAGCGGTCAGAGCTCCCTTGAACTTGAGTTTCTTTTCACAGGGGAGAAAACTTTGAAGTAAATTAACTTTTTAGCAAAATTGAAAATCCAAAGAATACCATGCATAACAAATGGGATGGAAACCAGAAGTGCTATAAATAGCACTATAAATAATGATATAAATATGTTTTACAGCTCAGACTAGAACACAGACTTCTGCCTTGGCCTCAAAACTTTTGCAGAATGGAGGGCAGAGGTTCCTAAAGGTGTGTTTAGAAACAAAGGATGAAGAAATTCCCAAGTCAAAATATTAAAGATTATTACTATCTGTCTTCTATAGGAAAAGAGGTTATTGAAATAGTGGCGAATCTAGCGAAGGTGTATTAGAAAGTTTTCTCATAAAACAAACCTAGGAGAGATTCACTTACACTAGTCAGTGGCAAGTTTTAAAGTTAATGCAAAGCACTTCTTCATTAAAATATTATTAAGTGTAGAACTTCTTTCCTAACAAGTTGTTGAGACCAAAGCTCATGGGGCTTTTGAAAGGAATGATCAAGGACATCCAGAGTTTCAGATCAGAGAAGATCAGAGAATAGATTTTACACCCAAGACTTCAGCATTTGAGCAAACAGTCCAACAGGTTGGAAAATGCCACAACTGTGATAATTTATCAGATAAATTCTAGATTAGTTAACAAAAGCACTTGTTTGAAGCCAAACCTTTATCTGTAAAGTCTGTGTGCTCCTGTTGAGTCAAGTGTCTTCTAATATAGAGATACACAAAAAGTAGATACAGGTGGTCCCCACAGCTCCCATTACATTTTCCTCAGAGCTGCTACGTGATCCTAGTCTGGACAGTATGAGGTCTGGACAGTCTGTGAGCTGAAGAAAAAGAAGAAGGGAAAAGAATAATTTCTTTTTGGCTGCAGTAAAGCTAAAAATACCCTCAGAGGTTTAAAAACAAGAGCTTTTCCAGTGAGCCTACACCATAAGCACTAATTAACCTCTGTACTGAACCACATGAGTAACATAATGCTAAGGTATCTCAACAAGCCTCTAAAATCAAGAGCTCATTTAATGCTATCCTTAATTCCACCTCCAGGTTTATATGTTGAGTTTTTGCCTGGATTTGTAAAAATAAATTGAGGATAAAATCATCTTCTTCTCTGGGCTTTTCCAAACCTTCAGTGAAAAGAGTTACCGTCAAATATTTCTTGTGATATCAGAACTATTCAGAGAGAAAGGCCTATGATGAACTTACTTTTTCCCACACTATTTTATCACAGGTATCAAACCTGATTTCTTGACTTTTAAACTTTCTGCTATGAAGCACCTACAACAATACCCTAAGTTTTACTGTGGGGATGTTACTGTATAGATCTTTTCTTACAGATTGACCTGTAAAAGGATATTCATATTGTAGATTTAGATTTACTAATTTTATTCAAGAATAAAACACAAACCTCAGAACTGGATCATTTAAATCCTGTTAATTTATCTGCTTAAAATTAGATTCCAAGAAAAAGAAGAAAATGTTTAAATTACTAGGGATGTGAGGAGAGAAGGAACAAATCTCATGGATTAACTGCAGTGTAAGCCAAGGCACATCCTTATGTAGGAGCTTTAATTCAGTCAATAAAATGTCCAAACGAGCCCCTTTTCTTTGCTGATGCTGTTGCTGAGCTGTCCAGAGTGCTGCAAGAACATGGGAAAAGGTCTGTCAGAAGGGAAAAACCAACTCTGGAGTCAGGATCCAGCTATGGTTTCATAAAATAACAAAATGCTTTCCCTGGATGCAGATTTCTAAATTAGGATGCCATGTGAAAAAAAGGATGAAAGTTGCCCTGCACTGCTTGTCCCAATCCTGTCAGAACTGCGGTGTGTCACACATCCAGCATGCAGTGGTTTTCCTGCTCAAGAAATTTGGCAGCCAGACCATTTCTGTTCATAAATGAAAGGCTGATTCTTGACCTTTCAATGTTTACTCTCAACCAGCACTTGCTGGAGCTGCTCCTGGGCTCTGTAAATATTGTTCCCTCGCTGGCTGTGCAGCCTGAGCAGATCACTGTGGTCAGAACGCACCGTGTCAGTGTGAGTGAGAAGGTGGTTCAGCCCCTCATAGTCTTTGTCAACAACTGCTATAAAAAATACCCTGAAAGCTTGCACTGCTTTAAATGCAATTCCCAGGTCAGGGACTGAAACTATCACTGCCCAATTAACACGACATTTTTGCCAGGGAGTTTTCTTGGACATAAAAATACTTCCTCTTAGCACATCTGCACCTCTGTTATGGTGACAGGCTGGGAGAGTTTGGTGTTCAGCCTGGAGAACAGAAGGCTCTGGGAAGATCTCAGAGCCCCTTCTGGTGCCTAAAGGGGCTCCAAGGGAGCTGGAGAGGGACTTTGGACTAGGGATGGAGGGATAGGACAAGGGAGAATGGCTTCCCACTGCCAGAGGGCAGGTTAGATGGGATACTGGGAAGGAATTCTTCCTGTGAGGGTGGTGAGACCCTGGCACAGGGGCAACCAGTCAAAATTATTTTGGCAATTAATCTTGGTGAGTTTGTTGAAGAGATTTGTCCTCAGTGTTACAGAGGTGGACCAAAAGTCACAGGTTTGCTCCATAAAAAAAAAAGTCTCAGGAGAAGAGGTAGCTCTCATGTAAAATTTGCTTTCTGCTGTTGCAGAGAACACCTTACTGCAAAGCTGGAGCTCCAGGAGCTCCATGTCCCTCCTGTCCTGAGGAGCCCAGAATCAGACACAGCACTCCAGATGTGCCTCACAGAGCTGAGCAGAGGGGAGGGATAATGTGGTCCTTCTTAAACTCTATCTCCATCTTAATTAATCTCCTTTTACAGGAATTGTAGACATTTTATGCATTTCACTGTGACATGGGCACATCTCACCATGTAATTTCTAGAGGCTTGTAATGATTCATTTGATAGGCATTGTCTGTGGATTTTGGTTCGTCAGGGATCAGCAGAGCTGTAATTACACAGTAATTATTAAATAACTTACTCACAAATTGCTGTGCCAGTGAAAGCAAATATCAGAGCAGTTGAAGAGCATCCAGTTCCTCTGGGACAATGTTCTATAGGTACAAGAATGCAGGGATGGGCTGCTTTCCCTAAACGTGGTGGTAATGCATAGATCAGGTACTAAAGTCTGTAATTGAGAATGAGACTTTTATCCTGTGCCTGTATTCCCAGAGCTGCAAGCAGCAGGAGAAGGCTTTCACCCTATAGGAGCTTAACCTGGAGGGGTTGGGTCAGGAACCCAGATTCCCTTGGTCAGGGGAAGCATCTTCATGGGCTGCCCCAAGGTGTAATGGACCCACCAGCACAGGCACCATCTGCTGGGCTATAAATCCACTACGGATGTTACCAGTTTGGTACCTGAAGATAGTCTGAACTATTCCCAGACCTCTCCCTCTGTCCAGTTTCCTGCTCCGTTGAAACTCAGGCAGACTCCACTGTTTTCTGGTAAGTGGGGTGATGGCTTCCCACTTATCAGTGGTTAGAGAGCAGGGTTAGTTGGGATATTGAACAGAATTCCTCCCTGTGAGGGTGGTGAGGCCCTGGCACAGGTTACTCAGAGAAGCTGTGGCTGCCCCATCCCCCTAAGTGTTCAAGGCCAGGTTGGACAGGGAGCAACCTGGGATAGTGGAAGGTGTCCCTGCTCATGGCAGAGGGTGGGACTGGATGATCTTTAAGGTCCCTCCCAACCCAAACCAGTCTGGGATTCTCTGAGTTGCCTGTCCCCCTGCTTCTGTTGTGACTTCTCCTGTATCCCAGGGGATGCTGGACTCCTAACACCACGTCCCCTCTCTGAGCTGTGAGAGGGGACCAGGCAGAAACATGCATCTTGTGTACCAGGACTCGGCACCTTTACAGGACTTGCACCCTCTCCCTATTGCATCTCTAAAGGGTATTTTGCCTTATTTACTTCCAGAAATACAGCGACAGTTGTGCAGATTTAAAGAGTGTCCTCTGAGAACAAGAATATAATTACTGGGAGTCAGAGCAATGCTGATCATATGTTCCTGAGCAGCAGAAATGCTCACAGATTTCCAGAGCTGCATTATTCATGAGCTTCCTATTTATACATATGAATGAAAGACCAAGCTCAAAGGACACAGACAACTTTGTCACTTTTCTTCATTGTGTTATGGTCTCAACAGCTGTAAAAATCATTAAAGCAGTGGTTTTCTCTGAAAAAGTCTGAAATAGGGAATAAGGACCAGTGAGCAAATATTGTATATATTGTATAATACTATAACTTGAACAACTAAGTGAAAACATTGTCTTTCATGTCACTTTGATGAAAGATGTGGGAGCTTAGAAGATGTAGACGTACTTCAAATGTTGATTGAAAATAGAAATTCAATGGGTTTCTCAACATGCTTCCCGTGGTTTTGTTGCCCAAGGCAGAGAGCGCCCATGGGTGACATGGTACCAGGAAAGGGGCAGAGTTAAGACCAGCCTGCTCAGACCTTTGCCATCAAGGAAGGTCGCGTCCAGCCCTGGCAGCTGGTGGTCTGTCCTAGCTGTTCCTTTGTCCATTATGCTATTTGGTTATGCAGCTCTGATGCGTAAACTTGGTGTGGAAGAGCAGCAGGCAGGGAAGGGTTGATCAAGCCTTTAGAGGTGACTTTCAGAAAACCCCTAAAATGTTCTTTTTTCTCTTCCATGAAACATTTCTTCTCTGTATTCATTTTAATTAAAAACATGCAATTTATTTTAATCTCAGAGTGGCTTGTGTTGGGAGAGACCTCAAAGCTCATCCCGTTCCACCCCCTGCCATGGGCAGGAACACCTTCCACTAGATCAGGTTGCTCCAAGCCCTGTCTAACCTGCCCTTGGACACTTCCAGGGATGGGGCAGCTGCAGCTACAGGTTTTTTCTTTTACAAGAGTCTCCATTGTTGGTCCCTCTGTCTGTCTGGATCATCCCTGGACATTGGGGTGCGCTTTGCTCTTCAGAGAGCTTGGGAGTTAGGTAGAGGGGACACACAAGCTGGAATAGGTGGTCAGGCAACACAGGGACAGCTTAGGGGACAACAGGAAGCTTTCAAAAGATTTCCCTGAACTGATGGTGGTTAAAACAATGGATTGCCTTTGCTTTTGGGCAGACAGTCCATTCAGGATCTGGCTGCAGCCGGTCACTGAGGAATTGAGATGCTTCAGGTGTGTAGGGAAAGGGAATGTCATCACATCCTCAATGGTGCTTTTCTGACACTCATTATAGGAAAAATATTGTAAACCAGTTGAATATTTCATAGACACAGGTCCTGACAGAGGCTGCAAATTGGTTGTGCCTTTTATTATCTTTTATTTTTGATAATACTTGACAGTGTCTTGTAAGTGGATACACAGCGTGGGGAGAAATGCTTTTGGATTTGACTTCAAACAACCCCGTTTGATGTTTCTTCTCAGAATGCAAAAGTGTTGAGGTTGTCTTTGCTTGTGGAAGTTATTGTTACATTTCCTAAACTGCAACAAGTGTCCCTAGGAGGGAAACTGAGGGTGTTAGAAATCTGCATCTGAAAGGGTCTCAGTTTCTTCAGAAAAAATAATCCTTATGTGCTTTATGTAGAATAAGCAGGTTCTTCATGAGGGGCAGCTCTGATCTCTGCTCCCTGTGAGCAGTGACAGAACCAAGGGAAGGGCTGGAGCTGTGTCAGGGCAGGTTTAGGTTGGATGTCAGGAAAAAGGTTCTTCCCCCAGAGAGTGGTTGGGCACTGAACAGGCTCCCCAGGGCAGTGGTCACAGCACCAAGGCTGACAGAGCTTGAGGAGCATTTGGATTATACTCTCAGGAACAGGGTGGGATTTTTGGGGTGTCTGTGCAGGGACAGGGGCTGGACTTGATCCTTGTGGATCCCTTCCAACTCGGGATATTCCATGAAGCTGTGTCCCTGGACCCTTTGGATATGTGTGGTGCTCTGGAGGAAAGACGGAGCTGCTCACTGCTACCACACGTCACCTTCACGTATCCAAACTACCCAAGCCCATTGTTTCTTTGCAATTAATGAATGAATTCTTTTTGCTCTCCTGACACAAGTGACCCTTCACATGGTTGGATTTACATTCTCCTCCTGTAATTGCTTGGCAGGAGTTTCTTCAAGCACATGTTGTGTGGGGTGGCAGGAGGCTGCAAGTGCTGAGGGTCCTTCTGAAAACTGTAAAGATTTCACTGGTCATGTTTATTTTTCAAATCTGGAAAAATTCATTATTAATTTATTAATTTTTTTTTTAATTTGTTGCACTGTTTCATTTTTTAATACTTTAGTGTTTGTAAATACAAGTGCAAAGATGAGACCTCAAATTAGTGGATGTTCTTGTGGTACTCAAAAAGTAGCCTGCAAATGAATGGGTACTTTTGCCAAAATCCCTTTGATGAGGAAAAAAATCCCTGATTTATTCAAAATACAGGCAGTCCTGTGAAAGGTAAAGCCTTGAGCATATATCAGTGTCTTAGAGATGGGAAGCTGTTGGGAGAGTAGGGATGGAAACTGCAAACTCTTCCTGCCAAGAAAATCAAATGTGTGACCTTTAATTAAATATTATTTTGAATATTTTTAATGGAAATATAGATTTGCCTGTTGGTGGTTCACACACACACCACCACCAACCCCCACAATTAAATTAAATTAAATTAAAGCAAATTTTTTTCACACTATAAAATAGTTCATCCTACATAAAACATGATGGTTCATCCTGGAACTTATTAAAAATAAATAATTAAATCAGTCTTTAGTAGACTCCGGAGTTGAAACAATATGTTTCATATTTCTTTGCTTTTTATGGGAAAATCAAATTCCGCTAGAATTTAAGTAAATGCTCAGGTCTGGACTCCACAGAACTGACTTTTAGTGAGGGCTCTTAAAAATTACCTTCCGTTGGACTTCTTTCACTGGTGGACAAAAAAGGTGTCAATAATGTGGTTTTCTACAGGCTAAAAAATATTTGAATATTGATTGAAAAACTGCTGTCAAGCAAAAGCAAAGAGCTGCAGGTGGAGAGGGAGGATTGCCCAAGAAGGGAGGAAACTCCCTGGCAATTTCAGACCTCAAACTTCAAGCTAGGAATTACTATTTTTTAATGTCTCACAGGCATTGAGCTATTAAATATTTATCATCCTGTAATAAAAAAATAAGCCATTTACATAAAATAAACCATTATCAGGCAATTAAGGTGTAATAACTCAAACCTGTAGAAAAGCCCTAATTGTAATTGCAAAATATTAAGGGTGAGGAAAAGACACAGAATAAATTAAGGTCACGTCTCTGGCCAATCCACTTAGTTTGCACCCTAAAGATTTTTTATTAAATATGTTTTTCCATTTGCCATGGTTCTCAAACAGGCTCTGGCTTCACTGGGCTTAAAGACCTGTATTTCACAATAAATCATTAATCTTTAACAAAGTTGATGAAGCCTGGGGGAGATAACCTTAAATAAGCCCTGTTAATTATCAAAGGTCATACATGGAAAGAGTTTTTTTAATTAACTAATGAGTTGGTATTCAACTGCCAGTTGTGTGTTGGTCCAGTTATTGATTCCTCCAATACATGGGAATGAGAAATACCAAAGTTAAACAATTTGACTGGTCCAGGCTGGCATGAAAGAAGCTTTTTGACTCTCCTTTTGACAGTCTCAACAATCCCACCAATGCTCCTTGTTGTCCAAATGCTCCCTGAGCTCTGTCAGCCTTGGTGCTGTGACCACTGCCCCTGGAAGCCTATTCAGTGCCCAGTCACCCTCTGGGGGAAGAACCCTTCCCTGAGATCCAACCAAAATCTGCCCTGACAGATCTCTGAAGAATGACAGGAACTAATGGCATGAGAGCTACAAAAAACAATTAAAACATTTCAGAGTTTCTGTTCATCATCCCTATTGTAAAACAGTTTGGACTTTCTGTCGCCAAAATAATGAAGAAATTCAGTATTACATTAAATCTCAACTGCGTATAGCATTGCTTTTTATTCCCCAAACCGGAATTGGAGTGTGGCACATGGCTTTACTCATAATAAAGCATACTTTTTCATTCTTAAAAACCTCTGTCCCCCTTAACAGTATTAATTGCACCAAACACAACAGTTTCATTTTGGACCAGCTGCGGGGTGATAAAATAAGGTACAGCTGTAACAAAAAATTGTTTTCATGGCTTTAACTCTAGTCTTGTTCTGTCACAGTCCCAGCAAGGGGCTGGCACTGAGCTCATGCTGGATGGGGCTCTAGAGAACTGAAAAAGATCGTCGTCTTCATTGGGGTTTGAAATTAAAAGGCATGAGAACTCTCCAGTCTGCATTCCAGGGGCAGCTCTGTGTCTGTGCTAGGTGCTGTGGGCTGGGAGCTGGGAGAGGAGGGAGCTGGGGGTTGGATGGTTTTTATCTGGGAGTCAGATGCTCTTCTGGCTGGTTTGTTCAGTCTTAGCCTGAAACAAAGGGTTGTTCACCATTGCTGAGTTTTCTGTGGTCTCTTGGGGATAAAAAGGGCTCGTTTTGCTCTAAAGAGGCTGGGCCTGGGAGGACACCTGGGCATTGGATCAAATCTTCTCACACTGCAGGCTGCTCCCTGTGGAATCCCTTCCCTCAATTGGTGGATTTTCTCCTGAAGGAGTTGGTTTTCCTTTCCTGATGTCCAGTGAGGAGCAGCTTGAGGACAGCAAGGCTGGAAAGCTGCAGCCCTACACTGCATTTCTGAACTCATCCACCCTCAGTTTGTACCCTCTGCTCATGCAAACAGGGGCTCATGAATTGCTCTGTTCCTTAATCGTATACAGGGACATTTTGTAGGCAAATAATTACAAGTAATTGGCCTCTAGTAAACTGATAGCCAGTTTTATTTACCTGTTTATTTTTACCTGCCTATATCCTTTAATAGCTCATATTTTCTGAGGCCCTGGATGCCATGAAGCTATAGCTGTGGGTCTTGCCCTCCTGGAACACGTCTGTAATTCTCACTCCTGCTGCCCTTGCTGTCCTCCCCTCCCTGTGAATTTACTGTGTTTTGACAATTTTATGTGCAAACATATTTAAATTCCTCTGACCTCGGCCTCCTGAGCTGATTGAATTTTGCTTTAACTCTGTTCTGGCATTTTCCATTTCCATGTTGTTATGCAGAACTTCAGCCTTTAAGCTTGTGCTAGAACTGAGACAAAAATATTTTTAGGTCCTGCTTAATTTCTCTGTGAGCAGAGGGGCTCCCATTTCTCTGAGGTATCTCATCCCTTCATATTATGGTTTAGTGGGAATGGTGGCTTTCAGGATGATCTTGGATGTCTTTTCCAGCCTCAAATATTCCATGATCTCTGGGGTCAGGGAATGTACGCTGTGGTTTCCTTTCCAAGGTGCTGTTTTGGTTTTCCCAGGCATTGCTTCTTTACAGCCAATTCCTTTCACTCCCTGCAGTTTACCTGCTTGTGCCGTGGAGCCTTTTATGGGGTGGTTTCCCATTTTGTTAAGAGCCTTTCTCTGCCAGCTATTTTCTGTCTTGGATCAGAAAGGAATTTCTAGATACCATCTCTTCCCTTTGGTGAAAGACAGCGTTAAATGTCCTTGACATCAAACCTCACCTCCCCTGCCCAGGTGTCTTTAGGAGCTTATATTCTCCAAAGGTTTCCCTTTTGAGGATTAGAGCTGCAGTTACAAATCTAGGGGATTTATTCTTCCACTTCATTTAAACTCACTCAGCAGCTGTCAGATCCAGCACACACTCACCACCGCGGACCAAAACTGAATTTAAAGAGAACATGACATTTTGCCTTTTCCCGTGACAATGGGGTGGAGATTCCTGCACACATTTCTCCTGGGAATGGGATTATACCAGGGCCTGTCAGTGCATTTCTCTGTTGCACCAGGGCAGGTTTAGGTTAGATACTAGGGAAAATTTCTTCACTGGAAGAAATTCAGGTCAGATACGGACAGAAATCCCCAGTTTTCCATGTATGTGTAGCAGCCAGGAACGCTATAGCAGTATCCCTATGCCCAGGACGTTCTTGTTTCTATCTCTTTGGTCCCAGCCTGAATTAAAGCTCTGCTTTAAACTGAGAAGATGGTTTTGGCTCACACCTGCCTCCCCGGAATAGACAGCTCTGGAGATAACACAAGGTCCTGCACACAGACAGCCCCAAGTCTGTCAAGGGCAAACCAGGAGCTGCTATGAACACATTGCTGTTCCTCTGCTTTATAAAACAAATCCCAAAAGTTCAGCTCAAGGAGAATTCTCCACTGGAGTCACAAAAGTGACACAGAATATCATGGTATTCCATTATACTTGCAGATTTTTTTTCCACAAGCACCCTTGGAAATCTGAGCAGTGCTGATACTGTAGGACTGGGGTCCCAGGAAAATGAAGTACAGCCAGTCCCACTCTTCCCCACACATCCCTACCTCCCAGTGTTACTAAGAAGTCATTAATATATTTTCATTTTAATGAACCAGCCGAGCGTGCTTATAGAAAACCAGCTGGTTTTGTTTTCTCTCTACAGACCTGAACATTTTCATGAATAAAGATTTGCAAAGAGTTTTAGAACTTGAAACTAGAAATAGATTTGTCTCACCAATTCCTTGATCTAATAATGTATTTAAAAATGAGATTTTTTTGCAAGAATAATACATGGATATTACCACCTTCACTTCCAGCCTCAGTGCCATGAATCTGTGACTTTATGCCACCTTAAGCACCTATAATTAAGTCTAGATCCAAAGAGGCACGATCATAGTACAATCCCTGCTGGTTTGGGGATGGTATTTTGCTTTTTAATGAAATACTATAGTTAGTGAATATGTTAATTTACTTGATTGTTGGAAAGAATGGTGTTATTCTGCAACCAGAGGAACTTTTGCCTTTATAAAAAGTCATATTTTATTTGGGGAAATATTTATCTGTTATTTCACTTGGACTCATTTTTGCATCATATTAACCTGAAAAGTAATTGTAAGGGGGGGGAAAACCCCTCAAATTTTGCCAAGAGCGGCATGTGTGCTCAGCTATTCCCTGCACAGCCCTGTAGTCAACTTGTTCACATTTTTTTTCATTAGTTTCTTGTTATAGCCAAGATATGGTCAATGATCTTTTGAGCTTGGTAATTTTGTTAAACCTTTTTTATGAAGAGTATTGAATTGCTGCATTGAGATGGGAGTTTGCTTCCGTGCAAGATTAATTGGGACTGGTATTTCATTTTGCATAGCACTATTCAAAGCTAATAAAAAGGCCCAGAATAATGAATTCTGAAGTCAAATTATAATGAAAAGCCACAGGTGATTGTTTCATTAGGCTGGATGCAGGAGACCTGTCTTCTCTTAACTTTGTCTGTTGTTTGCATTGGTTGCCCCAGGGGAAGTAAACAACTTCCAAATGGGTTTGATGTTTCTGAAAAATGTTTTCTTCTGGAAAGACTTCAATAATTAAAAAGATGTGCCTTCTTAAAAGTTCACTGAAGCACAAAACTATTACTTTAAAACATTCTTTGTTCAAAATTGTTACCTTGACTTATATTCATGGGAGGAAATTGCCTTTGATGAAGTGAGCAAACCATTTTTTTCCAGCCAGGTTTTAGGACCTCCCAGGAGAAATGGTTTGGAGCTCGAGAACTCCAAGGGCAAAAATATTTGCATTTTGGGAGTGTGATGGTCCCGGTGCTGTTCACACAAGGTATCTGGGCAAAGAGCAGCACTGCTGTAGTTCATAGGCACAGGAGTCTGGTCGCCTGCAGGTTTGTCAGGGGCCAGTGGTGCCCAGCCCAACATGGAAATAAAACTCTGCTGTCTGTTGCATGACTGTTTGCTGTCTCATTCTGTATTTGTCTTCCATGTGTGATTAACTCCCAAATGTTCTCTTTTTTTTTTTTCCTTTTCCCTTTTTGTAGAAATTATTGAGCCTACTACCTCTAGTGCTGTCTCAAGCCCAGGTCAGTATCCACACACATTCCCGCAGGATGTTGGGTACTCCTGAGGGACTCATCCCAATGCATTGCCATGTCAGTGACCGGAGCTGGTTACGGGCAGCTTGTTGTGGTAGTGCTGGACTGTCTCCTTCTGTCTTTGTGCTGTCATTGGTGTGTCTTTCCTCCAGGCTTCATGTCTTGTCCTCTTCTCTCCCGTTCTGAGCAGACCCCTCCCGCATCTCTGTTCCTGCCATTCGGTCTCTCCTGGCTAACGCCGCGCGGGCAATTCTGTGCTCTTGTGATGACCTGGCTCTTCCTGACTCTCCCCTGGTGATGCTGTAAACATAAATGTTGGGTTGAGGCTGACAAATTTCTTGGTGTCTCATTACTGAGTGATTCGTAGGATGGATCCAAGGGCCTCTTGTGAGCTCCTTCCCATTTACAGTGCCAGAAGGTGTTCGTGGAGAGCTGAAACACCTGCCCTTGTGCTTGGCAGGTGGTGAGAAGTTCTGACTGTTCATGGTATGTCCCCATTTCCTTGGGGATTTCCTGTTGCTGCTCCCCAACAGGGCACCCTCAGTGGAGCTTATCACAGAATCACAGACTGGTTTGGACTAGGAGGGACTTCAAAGCCCGTCTTGTCCCACCCCCTGCCATGGGCAGGAACACCTTCCACTATCCCAGGTTGTTCCAAGCCCCATCCAACCTGACCTTGGACACTTCAGGGGTGGGGCAACCACAGCTTCTCTGGGCAACCTGTGCCAGGGCCTCACCACCCTCCCAGGGAAGAATTTCTTCCCAATATCCCATCTAACCCTGCCTTCTGGCAGTGGGAAGCCATTCCCCCTTGCCCTGTCTTTCTAGGCCCTTATCCAAAGTCCCTCTCCAGCTCCCTTGGAGCCCCTTTAGGTGCTGGAAGAGGTGCTAAGGTTTCCCTGGAGCCTTTTCCAGGTGAAAATCCCCAGCTCTCCCATCCTGTCTCCAGAGCAGAGAGGCTCCAACCCTCGGAGCATCTTTGTGGCCTCTTCTGGACTCAGTCAGCCTAGCACAGGCTGTTGAACTGGGGCTGCCCTGCCCAGAGCTGGTTAAAAGATGTTGTCAGGTCAGGCCAGCCTGTGACAAGATTCCCACATGCTTCCCAAAAGCGTTTCGAAGGGAAAGGCAGGAGTCTTACATACCGTGGTGTAACTGCACCCCATGGTGCAGTTAGAGTGTCAGACCCAGCAGGCTGATATTATTTCCATGTGCATGATGTAGTAAGATGTGCAGTACTCAGGTCTCCTCCAAGTAGGAGTCTGAGAAACAAGATCAGGATTATCTGGGAGAAACATGAGGAGAATTTTCCTCTGGCAAAACCTTCACCTGGAGTGTAATTTTATTTCTATATTGAGATTGCACCAAACAGCCACAACAATTGAGGTGATCCACTCCCCAGTTAAAAAATGCAGATTAAACCAAGAGTTGCAGGCAGCAGGAGGTTCCAATAGCTTCAGACTTACAGGAGTAGCAAGACAAGTGAATAAATCTTCGGAGTTTTTAATTAAAGGCTTAGGAAGGGCAATCCCTGGTGTCCTTTGTGGGGACGCTTGGGGCACAGAGGTGCTTCCTCTCTGCCTTCCCCGGTGCCCTAAACAGCCCTGAGCTCCCCAAAGCTCCGTGTCCTTTATGTCCAGGGAATCTCCTGTGACTGAGCACGAAGAGAAGTGGAATCCGGAGCAATGTAGGACCACCCCCATTGCTAACCCAGCAGCAGGAGGGGAGGGATGGACTTCACTGCAAAAAGCTGATAGTGCTTGCAGTAAAAGCCCCTTTCCTTGTGATTTTCCACGGTTTGCTTTGGACCCCCATGCAGTTGAAAATAAGCTAAGGAATTATTTTTAGAGTTAACAGAAGCTGAGAAGAAGAAAAGAGTCACTGATATGTCGATCGTGCAAAGTGGTGATAGGAGACCTCAGTCTGTGTGTTAACACTGGGGTTTGTAATTCCTTGAAAAGTCCCCTTAGCCTAAACTTATTCCAAGCTTTGTTCAGAGAGTGATGGTTTATGCTGTATGGCTGTGGTGGGAATGGCCTCTAGTAACATTTTGGGGTTTAATCTCCATAAGTGAGCACTACAACAAAGAGCACAGTGTTTCTCACTTTAAAAAAAATGATGTTAAAGTAACAGAGCTTTGAGATGTGTTTGAATTCTTCCTGCTGCAGAAATTTTTGATGAATGAGCAAAATCATATGTATTTTTGGGAGCAGGGTAGACATGGGGGAATGGAAATTAATAACATCCTTTTATAATGATCTCTGTCAATTCTGAACCACAGTGCTAAATACAGAGGTCTTTTGCCAAATATAATATAAAATTGAAAATACGAAAATGTTTGAATGCAACAGAGGGAAAATTTGGAAGCTGTTAAAGTTGTAATAGTTCTGAAGTTACACGAGCTAGTCCAGCTTTAACTGACCAAGGAGAGGAATCTGAGGTCAGTTTGCAGTTGAAAGATATCTGTTCCACTGAAAGACAACAGAAAGGGTGAGATTTTTCAGAGAAAGTTCTCTAAGCAGTTGAAAATTTAGGATTGAGTCGTTCTTCCTGGAACTTAGCCCTGGTATCAGCAGTGACATTGCCACTGAACTGCTCTGTTGGCATTACATAATTAAATAACTCTTCCTAGTCCCTCTACTTGTCTAACTTTTAGCTGATAAATAGCTGGGTAATACCATCAGTATTGCTACCAAGTTCTACAGCTGCAGAGGCAATTCAGAAGTTCCTAGAGTGTCAGAAACAGAGTCCCTCGTGTGCTGCAGCATCAGGCAGGAGGTTGGGGTAGGAGATGGGGGCAGAAAATCCCAGTGGTTCATCTGTAGCTGCTTTCAACAGTAATATTTTACTGACAGTAAAACAAGATTTATCTTAGAGTCCTAGACTGGTTTGTGTTGGAAGGGACCTTAAAGATCATCTTGTTCCAACCCCTGCCATGGGCAGGGACAAAATTTCTGGCTTTGTTTGAGTCATCCCAGGAGGTTTTAGCCACAGAGCTCATTGGATCACTGTATGTCTGTCCTGCTTCCCTCCTGCAGGAACACAAAACATGACTAAACTGTAGGAAATCATTTTTGTCTTGTGTCTTGCATTAGTCAGAACACAGAGCATCAGCATCCCTCCTGCTTAATCAAGGCTTTGCTGCTAATTGATTAATTACCACCATCCTTTACCACTTCAGTGCAGCTCCACTGGATGTTTTTCCTGGAGAAAGTTTTGCTGCTGGAAGGACACAGATCCTTTGTAGGGTTTCAGTATGGAGCCAAAGGTTTTGAAAACACCCAAAACTGAGTCAGCATTTAACTGCAGGTAGAGGAGGGAGAGTTGCAGGTCAAGGATCTTCCAGAAATCAAAGTAAACAACTGACAGGCTGTTCAACATCACTGGTTGAGTTTTTCAGTATCTTTCTCAAAGCCCAAACTGGGAAGTTACTTTTAGTTGAAACTGAGGAATCTGTAGGAATCCTGAAGGTCTTTAAGGATCCCTCACAGTTCCAAATAGGAGACAAACCATCTCAGACATAATTTGCAAAGCCACCCAGTGTTTGAGGGCCTGGTGATACACTTGTGAATTTCTCTGCTGCAGCCCTTTTTTTACATTTAGGGATTTACTTTCCTAATTTGAAGTGACAATGTGTAAAACATGTAGAATTAGCTGCAAAAAGTTAAAAAAATTGAGGCCAGGGTTGGTATTTCTTTTGTCAGGCAGCACCAGGAGCTGGAGGTACTTACAAACCTCTCCTCCTTCAGTGTAATTAGTTCACAGGTGGTGTCTTGAAAAGCCTTTGAAGATGCTGCTGAATTCTTAATGCTGACTAAACAAGTAACTGTGGCAGGTCAGAGAGAATAATTGAGGAATCTTCTTTAATTAATGATTTCACATCTGATGAGGCACTTTTATAAAAATTGGAGTTGGAGAGAGAAGGACCTTAAGTTATTTAATTTTCTCAGGAACAAAAGCGTGTCTTTAAATGAGCACTCGGGCGGGTTGGACAACTCCTTGAACTTCAGTGGCTTGTCCCTGATCTGTCTTTCTGCATATCTAATATATTTAATAGACCAGAATACCAAATCACACCTAATTTCAAGCAGGCTCTGTTTGTCTCATGGGAGGCTTTCAAACCCTCTTTTTTTTTCTCTTCTTATGCAGTTGCAAATCCCATTTTAATCAATAAATGATTTGTACATGGAAAATCTATAGGGCTGGACTCTCAGAATTTGTGGTGTTCTTTCTTGCCATTAATTTTGTCTTTGTACCTTCAAATGGAGATCTTTGCACATGGGCAGGAGAGCCATTGGTGCAGCAAACCCTGGACTGGGGACAAGCCCTGAGGCAGGAGAGGGTGACCAGCTGTGAGTCACAGCCGGTTGTGCTTCGGCAGCCAACACTCAAACTGTTCTTTCTTTCCCAGTTTTTGGAATTCCTTCCAAAATACTAAACAAGTATGAATAGATGATCCACATTTAGGGTAACAGATCCTGGATCATTGCAAATTTAACTTCTAAATCATGTTACGAACAGATGTCTGTTTGTTCAAAGAGCTTTTGATGCTTGGTGGCCACTTCACTGCCTCCCAAATAACCCCACCCTGGGAAGGGAGGAAGAGTCTTTCAGACTGTCCTGTGTCCCTGTGTATGGAGCTGATGGGTGAATCATCCTCCAGCACCCAGGAGAACCACACCAGAGGGTTTTTTTTGTCAAATATAATGAATATAAAAGCAGATATAGAATTACCAAGTAGTTTGGTATCAAACAGGAGAACAGTCTCTAAAGAACAAATACCAAGATATTAAACTTACTTGTTAATTAGATGAAAGCTTTACATTCATGGGCATTGCTGTTGCACTTCAGAACTCCAAGCAGGTGTGAAATTCCAGCGTAGTTGTCTCTGCCAGAAAGAAATTGTTTTGTATTCCCCCAGCTCAGTGCACCTGCCCAGTGAATTCAGTGGTAACGTGTTCCTGTGGGAACACGGCGCTTAAACCAAGAACACTGGGAATTATACACTGCCTGTGCTCTGGGAAATAGCTGTCTTTAAAGCATTACATACATCTGCTGTTGCAAACAGGTGAACTTCATGTTTTTAAATCACTCTGCGAAGGCTCCATCCTCAAAGCAGAATCTATGGAATTAGATAAATGTTTCTGTTTAAGCAGAATGCGCGTCTCAAACAGCTCACAGGGTGTGCTCAGTGACATTCTGCAGTGGTTAGAGACTGCATCATTTCACCAGCCTGTTTGAACATAGTAAATCATATTATTCACTGCTTGCTGAAGAGATGCATTATTTAATATCAAAAGAGCTACTTTCTATCAGCTGAAAAATGGGATTAGAACTAGGTCATTTTTAGTCCATTGATTCCTACTCTCTAAACCAGAATGTAAAATACAAGAATGTTTTTTCCTGATACTGTATTGCCTACAAGCCTTCTGTCATGGGGGATTTCAATGTTAATGAGTTTTCCCACAAATATGAGAAGGCCACTTAGGAGAAGAAGCTGCTGAATATTTTAGAATATAACACACTGACCAGTTTGCTGAAATGTCACATTTTAACCAAGAAGTGCTTTTGAGAAATGCCAGGAGAGCAGAGGAGGGACACGTGTGAAATGGCTTCTGTAGTCTGAGAGAAGGGCACAGGATGTGGAACGTGGGGAGGTGCTCAACTCACTGTTGCTGCTTCAATGTTGACCCTTTCTCCTGTCTGTGTTTTCAGTGCTGAGGGATGAGCCACATCTCATGAGCCCCATGTTTCTCCACCTCTCTGAGCGATGCTCACCCCTCTATGGAAGTTCTCAGCTCCAAGGGATCAGTGTCCTTGGTGTTAGTTGTTTGTCATTATGCAACTTCATTTAAGTTATTGTAAATAGGATCAGCATTTGCATATATAAGTGCACTCAGTGTAGGAGCCCCAGCATGGGAACCAGCACATGCTGAGGGCACAGGGGAGTCTCCTCAGCACAGCACTCACTTCACACATTTAATGGGTTTTTAAAACTTCGATATCACAGAATCATAGAATATCCTGAGTTGGAAGGGACCCACAAGGATCCTGAGTCCAATTCCTGGCCCTGCCCAGGACACCCCAGCAATCCCACGCTGTCCCTGAGAGCATTGTCCAAACACCCCTGGAGCTCTGGCAGCCTTGGTGCTGTGCCCACTGCCCTGGGGAGCCTGTTCAGTGCCCAGCCACCCTCTGGGGGAAGAACCTTTTCCTGAGATCCAGCCTAAACCTCCCCTGACACAACTTCATAGCATTCACTCTTTCTTTATAGGTGTGACATCAGTTTATTTATTCTTACTATAGATAAAAACCATGACCTCCTCAGTCCATGCCCTCGAGACATCTCCCCATCTCAGTGAGACAGTGGTACACTCTGCTGTTCGGGCCGTGGGGGAAGCCTGGCAGGGCATGGACTCCCTCAGATGGGCTGGAAACATCTGCTCTGAAGGCAGGGTGGGGGCAGAGATCCATATAGTTAAATTTCGTTCTTCATCCACAACCATGATTTAGGCCCGTGCTCCCAAACTATGCCAGAAAGCTGGGTGTTTGCACATTTAGCTCATGACACAGTGAATCTGCAGAGACTGAGCTGGGTGGCCCAAAGTCATTTGCTCCCGTGCTCTGTCCGTGGTTCTGCAACAGGTCCACAAAGTAAGACAAATCTTCTAGCCTGCAACACTGCAAGACATTGCACAGGAACTCCGGGACACTGTCCCTAGAGGGCCATGTTCATAGAGCCACAGAATCAATTAAATCATAGAATCGTAGAGTCCTACAATGGTTTGGGTTGGAAGGGACCTTCAATTTCATCTCATTCCACACCCTGCCGTGGGCAGGGACACCTTCCACTAGACCAGGTTGCTCCAAGCCCTGCCAGCCTGGCCTTGGACACTTCCAGGGATGGGGCAGCCACAGCTTCTCTGGGCAACCTGTGCCAGGGCCTCACCACCCTCACAGGAAAGAATTACTTCCCAATATCCCATCTAAACCAGCACATAAAATCCCAGAATAATTTGGTTGGAAGTGACCTTAAAGTCCATCTTGTTCCACGTCCCCCCTCCATGGGCAGAGACACCTTCCACTAGATTGAGACACCTTCCATTCTGATTGAGAAAGGAAATGCAAGAGATTCCAGAATGTGATTCAGCAGCAGGAAGAGAGCAGTCCTTGTTTTTATTTATCACGGAAGGGAATGTTTTATGTGAGTGTTTTAGCAGCCAGAATTGGCTGACTACAGTAATTCGTACAGGAATAAATATGCATATATCCATCTCGATGAGATGTGTGGCCATGTGCAGAGATTTACAATGTATATAGAACTGCGTATCTGTAACTTCAGGGAGGGTCCCAACTCTGTGTGGAATATAAAAGAGCCTCCAGCTACAGCTGGCTGGGAAGGAGCTGACAAACTTGGGTTTTTGAGGGAGAGAAGGCTTGGGGGATTAGGGGACTTGTCAGAAAAAGCGTATTTGAAATCTCCCTGAATATGTCAGTTTTAAAGAAATTCAAATAAAGGCCTGTTGAGTGTTGAGTGGAAAAAAAATTGGCTTCTTTCCAGGCTACCCATCTCATTGCAGGCAACACTTCTGCTTTTTTTGTCTTTTCCCTGTCTGAATTTCTCACCACATGGAAATCTCCATTCCATGCCAGCTGCATTTAGAGTATCTATGCAACATGGACACTTTGATGCAGTTGCCAACAATATTTCCAGCCAGGGATGAAGAACAACATCCTGAGATGATCCAGAATCCATTTCCTTACCCTGAACCTTTAAAGCTGTATTGCTCCATCTTTACCTTCTCCTTACTGCAAACCAGTTGCAAGGCTCAGTCTACCAAACTGGCTTTTAAGCTGGTTTTGGCCCTTCTTAAACTTTTCAGATCAGCTCTCAGGCAACCCAAGAAACACTGTAGGATGTGGGGTTTTTTCCAATAATCTCTTCTGGGTTAAAGAAAACAGCACCAAAATTTGTAAGTGAAAACATGATGGTTGAGCCAAGCCAATGTCCTTCCAAGTGTGTAGGAATAACAGCAGCTCTGAACAATTAAGCAAATATTTCTCTGTCATGAGTTGTCACCAATCTTAGGAGTGGTGCTGTCTTGGTTTTATCTGCTTTTGTTTAGGACTCTACAGTTATTGGAGACAGACCTTCCTCGGAATAGGAAGTGCTTGTGAAGGCACAAATACTCTGGTGAGGGCAGTGCAGAAGTCCCTGAACATCCAACAGGGCTCGAATGGACTTGGGCTGTGAGCAGACTGAGGTATTTTGCTGGTGGAGATGAGAGTGCTGAGTAAAACAGAGATGGTTTGCAGTGAGCTTGAGAAGAGCTCAAGTCTAGGCCATGTGATCTGTGTTATAGGCTTGAGCCTACCTTGTGTTAGAGACTTGCATATTGTCCTGTTACACCGTGACCTTTGCTTTCCTCCAAGGCCAGCTGCTGGTGAGGAATTATGACCTGAATACCAAAATTCAAAAATAAACAAGGATGCAGGTGATCCTCAAAGTGGGTGTGGCAGGCCCAGAGGTTTGTTCCTCTGATCAGCAGGTGTTCATAGGAACCTCACACCCACCCAGGGCACACTGTGGAGGTGGAAGGAAACATGTTGAGGGCTCAGGCTCAGTTTAGTGTGTGTTGTTCCATCGATCCAATAGGGTTGACAAGGAAAATTCACTTTGTTCCTGTGCTTTGGCACCTGTTCCTGGGCATGATTTTCATTAAGTCCACAGTTTAACTGAGCCTCTGAATCCACAAAACACTGTGGGGCCATCTGGTTAAAATTTTAAAGGCATTTTTCATCAAGATAGAAGTTTTGCAAAATATGTGACCATTTTCAGCTGCTTAGTCAGACATTTCCGTAAGAAAAAGATGTTGGCATCAGGGAGAGGAAGTATAACTCAATGGATGAGTGGCAGCCTGTCCCCTCCTACCCACCCACCTCCGTATAGCACCACTTTGGGTGATGTTGGATGGCATTGGGACATTCAGTGATGACAAAATGATTGACCTTGACATCTTTTGTACATCCCTCTCATTGTCAAGGTACATGACTCACCTTTGCATTTCTTCCTCTATCATCTTCCACAATGGCAGGGCTGCATCTCGAAAGGATTGATAGAATTTACCCTCCTTAATACCCCTGATTGCAGACGAATGATTGCCAGCCATTCAGCTCCTCATTCAACAGCATGTTGTATCAAACCACTCTGAATGAGTTTGCTGCCAAACCGAGGCAATTCAGGAAACAACTCGGTCTTGGAATCCCAAGAGCATGTTCACTTGAACAAACAGGGTATGGATTTTGTAATGGGAAAACAGGGAGTCGTTTGAATAATCTGCAGTAAATTGTCAAAGCAAAGTACTCTGGTTATCGAGATGTGTCAGGAGTAAGCAATGTCTGCATTGCTGTTTGTAAGGGTTCCAAACCCGAGCATATATGTCTTACCCTCCCACATTGCACAGTCATATTTAGTGTTCAGTTCTCATATGGAATATCCTGAGTTGGAAGGGACCCACAAGGATCAGCATGTCCAACTCCTAAATGAAGAAGGATCTGTGTTTTACAAAGAAATCCCACCTGTTAAATGCAGACTATCACTATTCAAGTCCAGATTAGTCATTCAAAAGGTGTCTTTCTCTGCTGCGTCGCCAAGACTATCGGAGTTTGTTTGAAGGCATCCAAAAGTCCATTCCTGTCTTCCCAAGAGCCCTTTAGGCAGGTATGGCCTGGGATATGCACTTAAAAGGAAGCGCCCTTAATTCCCAAAGAGGATGGAAAAAAGGAAAGGTGAACGGCTTTCAGCATCAAGTCTGAGATTTACCTACTTTATTACAGAATATATCTCATTTCCCCTTCTGTTTGTATTTTTTTAAGAATACGCCATCCATAACTACTCTGAGAGCTGCTCACGTTCCTGCCAAGCGCCACGTGCTGTTTTCTGTCTTGTCTTTCTAAATCCTTGTTTTGAGCCAAAATCAATGGCAGAAAGAAATTGCCCATTGCCTGGCTGGGAAACCTTCCTGGGAGTCTGTGTCCCTCTGGAGCAGAGAGACATGCACCATGTCAGGTTCATCTGATTGCACCCCAAGAAGAGCTGAGACACAGATCACCTACAAGTGATTGCTGATAATACAAAAGAACCTTTTTTGGGGCTTTTTGTTTTCCCTTTCAAAGGGCACTTTCATTAGGGGAGGGTTAAATTGGGTATTAGGAAAAAGTTCTTCATGGAAAGGGTTGTCAAGCCCTGGCACAGGCTGCCCAGAGCAGTGGTGGAGTCTCCATCCCTGGAAGTGTTCAAAAAATGCGTGGATGTGGCACCTGGGGACATGGTTTAGTGCTTAACGTGGAGCTGGTGGTGTTGGACATGATGAACTTAAAGGTCTTTTCCAACTTAAGCAATTCTGTGGTTCTATGATTAATTAGGAAGGAGCTTCCCACAGAGGCATCAATGCTGGGGTTTTTTCTCTTCCCACCAAAATATTGTACTAACTGATAGAGATTTTCAAAGCCATGACACGTAACAGAATCTTCATGCCTAAAGCTCCTGGTCAGCTTTGAAAAATCTCAACTACTGGGGTTTTTTTTCCTCTTCTCTATGTAATAACATATGCAAAGCTGAGCCATAATGTCTCCAAAATCCTCTGGATTAAGCTGAAAAGCAGGTGGGGAAAGGCTGGTGCGCAAAAGGCCTCCAATGCAAAATCCTCCAGCGGCAGTAAAAGCTGCAGAGGAGAAGCAGCATCGGCCAGGAGGGGTGAGAGGCTCTGGAAAGGGACTCCCACAGCTCAGGGACATCCAGAAGAAAGACAACCCAAAGTGGCTCCAGAGGTGAGGGGTTTCATCCCCCCTCTCACACGCAGCTCCAAAAGCTGAGAGTCCTCCCAATGGCCGTGTCAGCTCCTGCTGCAATCCCAAATCATTCATCAGAGGGAACAGTGAATAAGGATGAATGGAATCATGGAATCACAGAATCACAGAATTGCAGAATCACAGACTGGATTGGGTTGGAAGGGACCTTAAAGCTCATCCAGTCCCACCCTCTGCCATGGGCAGGGACACCTTCTGCTACACCAAGTTGCTCCAAGCCCTGTCCAACCTGGACTTGGACACTTCCAAGGATGGGGTAGCCACAGCTTTTCTGGGCAACCTGTGCCAGGGCCTCAACTCTTTGACATGATACCCTTGGTTAAAGTGTGGAAATCTGAAAGTACTTTGGGAAAAAGAAAATCTGCACGTTCGTGAAAAATACAAAATTCTTGACTCCATTATACGCGTTTTCTGTGTATTTTGTGACTGGACTTTCTATGATGTTTGTTAAGTTCCCTGAGCTCACAAATGTTGAGCCCCCACAATTGAAGCAACACCTTTAAAGCAGCAGCTCATGTCCCTACACAAGCAAGAGGCCCTTTGCCTCGAAAGATTAACCCTTGTTGCAGCCAGAGGAGGATGTCCTTGAAATCCATGTGCTCACCTCGGTGCTGTATAACATGCAGCTGTTTAAATTCATTGAAATGAGGACTCCAGAGCTGGCACAGAGAAGGGAAAGAGCTACACAGTCACAAAAAAACAATTAAAAGAAAGCAGAGTCAGACAACAGCTATATATGATTTATAAGCTTCACTTTCTCTCGGAATCAAAATCTTGCATATAAGGACAACTTTAGGCAGAGATAGAGAACCTTGGGCAGCACAAACTCTTAAGGAAATCATTATTCATTATCTCTTCCAATCAGATAAACAGTACATCAAATGAAACGAGGAAATGTAGGTTGTTGTGGATTCCCAAAGCTAAATGAGTTCCAGAAGTGACTAAAAAAAAAAAAAAAAAATTCTGTGAGATACCACATCTGTCTTAGCAGTTCCCAAAGCTACAACTATCTCAAGGCTGGCAGGGATAAGACGCTTGGGCAGTTATAGATGGGATTTGCACAGGAAAAAGAGAAAGTAAGTTATTGGAAAGGAAAACAATATTTGGCCAAGTGCTGCAGGGAAAAGGGGTTGGTGCACTCAGAATCACAGAATATGTGAGTTGGAAGGGACTCACAATCCCTTGGAATCATCGAGTCCAACCCTTAGCCCTGCACGGGACCATCCCCAAGCATCACACCAGGTGCCCCAGAGGATCATCCAAACACTCCTGGAGCTCTGGCAGCCTTGGTGCTGTGACCACTGCCCTGG
>JAYRBT010000005.1:708712-770389 GCA_036023395.1 Myiotriccus ornatus
TCCCTGGGGTCCTGTCCCTGGTCCCCACAGAGCAGAGATCAGTGCCTGCCCCTCCTCTTCCCCTCCCCAGGAAGCTGTAACTGCAGTGAGGTCTCCCCTCAGTCTCCTCCAGCTGAACAGCCCCAGTGCCCTCAGCTGTTCCTCACACGGCTTCCCCTCAGGGCCCTTCCCCATCTCCATTGCCCTCCTTTGGACACTCTAATGGCTTCATATTTTTAATTATATTGTGATGCCCTAAACTGCCCCAGTATTCCAGGTGAGGCCACTGCAGTGCAGAGCAGAGCGGGACAATCCCCTTTCTGACCCAGCCGTCAATGATGGGCCTGAAGCCCCCAGGACATGGTTGGCCCTCCTGGCTGCCAGAGCACTGCTGGCTCATTGCCAACTGGCCACCAACAGGACCTCCAGGGCCCTTTCCTGGCACTGCTTTCCAGCAAAAAGTTAAATGCATGTTTAATGATGAAAGGGGAAACTGTGCTTTTATAATTAGTGGGCTGGACTCACTCACGGAAATGGCTTCTGTCGCACAGACCCTCCTGCTGTGCCGTGGCTACATCCCCCTAATGGCAGGCAGGTGACAGGAGAGATGGATGCCCTTCCTTGAGTGAGTCCCCGAGAGAGACACATCACTCGGCTGCAGGATGACAAACTATATGCTCAAAGTGACAAATCATTTAATTAAAATTTACAAGTGGTTAAATACTGTGTGACCCAAATGGAGGCCGTGATCATGAATCAGTGTGGGAGGAGGAACTCAACTCTTGGGGAATCGATAGTTCACAGCTGCACTACCTGCACACTCTCTGCATTCCTCATGTGTGGGGAGCACATTGCTGGCTGCTGGAGAGGGTAGCTCAGAGAAGATCTCAATCAAGTTGAAAAGTAGTAACAATTTTACTTAGGCAGTGTTTGAACACTCTTGAGTTTCATGAATAGTTAATGTCACGTCAAGTGTTCAAGAAAAACGCTCTTGTATCTTAAGAGCAAATAGCTCAGATTTTGATGACTTATGTTTTTTCCTTGCATACACAGCCCGGTGGAAATTGCAATCATCCTTCATGAAAAGGCTCAGCAAGTTTTACTATAGGAGAGGAAGGGTGGCCACTGGATTTACTAACTAATGTAGGAAATGTAAAACTGCCAGGTAACCTGCTCTTTTATTGATGCTGTTGAGCACATAATGTGCTGGTAGTTCTGTAAAAATGTGTGTTAGAGGGATTTCATGTGCCAGCGAGATGTGCATTGCTTTCATGTAGATGACTTTACCCTGTGTCCTTCAGTGAAAGATGCATCCCATGAAAAAGGACAGGATTGAGCATTATTGACAGACAAGACAAACCCAAGAGATAACACCAGCCTTGTCAGCTCACAGGATCACAGGATCAATCACAAAATCACTGACTCACAGCATCTCTGAGGTTGAAAAAGCCCTCCAAGATCATCGGGTCCAACCTGTGACCGATCCCTACCTTGTCACCCAGCCCAGAGCACTGAGTGCCACGTCCAGTCATTCCTTGGACAGCTCCAGGGATGGGGATTCCACCACCTCCCTGGGCAGCCCCTTCCAATGCCTGACCACCCTTTCCAGGAAGAAATTCCTCCTGATGTCCAACCTGAATCTTCCCTGGCACAGCTTGAGGGGTGTTATGATTCAAGGTGCCACTAAACCTTCTGAAATCAGTAAACAGTTGGACTTTTTGTTATTTATTTCATCCATCACCTTACTGTAATCAAAGCACTATTGATGATTAATTCCTTGGCTCTTAGCAAGGTACAGCAGTAAACTTGCATGGATTATGGGGGTTTTAATTTATCTATAAAACAAGAACAATATATACACTATGCAGAAGTATGACCAAGAGAAACCTCTAAGAAATGCTTAAGAAAATCAGCAGAAGAGCTGAATAAACCCCACATCTTAGAAATCATATGAAAAGCAGTGGAAGATTTGTTTAAAGGTGTCAGCTCCTTCAGCAAAAAAGTTACTTCCTCATACACAGTCACCAAAAACTGTGAGAAATCATGTCCTAACTTGCTTAACTCAACATCCTTTGTCAAGAGCAGAAGAATGATGTTGAAACCATCCAGAAACTGGAAAGTTCAGTATAAAAAATTATCATTCACAGTGCATATGACATTGCCTCAACGTAGCAGAACCAACAGTCTTCATGATATATGAGAACTATCAAAGGTTGCCACTGAACACAGAGATTTAATGTGCTGCTTAATTCTAGAGCTTATTTACAATGTCACACGTCACTTGGAGAAAAATGGTTCTGACAACCAAACATTTAAAATATAGGAAGAATGTTTAACAAAAGGTCAGAAGTACAAATATTTTACATATTAACTACTAATAAATTCATTTCCTCTAAAAGTTAGAAGGATCAGCAAATGTCTTCAAAGCCATTTGCAATATTTCTGCATGAGACCCAACTCTAATTATCAATGGAAGTTGTAAATAATTGTCAACTATGCAGATGAGCCAAAAAATCTCTCAAATTAAAGTAAATTAGCTCCCAAGTTGAATTTTTCTGTCACATTAAAATGCTTTTCATTTTCTCCAGTGTGACACTTACAAATGAGGGCCACATTGTCAGGGAAGCAGTTATTGTAGCCTGCCAAAATTAGGTGCGTAAGGACCTGAGAACACTTCACTTTCAAAACAACCTGTGGTTCTCAGCAAGAGATTTTATCACTCCATAGTTTTGCTGCAGCATCAAACTTCTGAAGTGGAGAAATTTATCCAGCTTGGACCTTTTCAGGTGACTCAGAAGTTTCTATACCACTTGGTATGGGAATATGTCTCACGGAGAGCCTCAGTCCTTGGCTCTTCTTGGTTCTCCTTCACAGAAGAACTCTTCCAGCCCTCTTGCTCTGGAATATACTTGAGAACTGGGCTACACACCACAGCCCAGGGATGGGGGAGTGGGAATGGGCAGCTCTTGCTTCTCCCAGTGCTTTTTCTGGTACTTTTCTAGTCTTATTCTCAATGTCCTCGTAACCAAAGCTATGTTTACCACGTCCAGATCATGACCCTTTCTCCTGTTTAATTTTGGACTTCCATGCAGAACCAGCATCAGGCTTGTTTTCTATTTCATTTTCAGCTAATCAAGGTTGGGTTTGCTCGTTACTGCAGATGAACACAAAAGTGGGGCCAGAGGAGTATCACAGATACGGGGATAAGGAGGTGGTACTAGCCTTGAACAAATCACATCCAAAACCAGTCATGTGATCAGAAAACTGCACAGTAGCATGAAATAATATATTATTTATTTGTGATGAACGTACAAGTTTCCTTTAAAATGATCCCTTCTAATTGTTATCCCCCTCCACCTCAACAGTTGTTGCTATTCCACGTCTTCCAGACAAGACAAAAGGGTTTAGACTCATAAACCCAAGATGGATTTGTGATTTCCTTTGTCCTGACTGTTCCAAAAGCAATGACTTGGAGGATTCTTACAGGGTGAGGGACAGGTTGAACCTTACTCTGGCATCCCATCCATTTAGGCTGGATATCAGGAAAAGGTTCTTCCTGCAGAGTGTGGTTGGACACTGAACAGGCTCTCCGGGGCAGTGGTCATGACCCCAAGGCTGCCAGAGCTCAAGGAGTATTTGGAGAATGCTCTCAGAAACAGGGTGGTATTGCTGGGGTGTCTGTGCAGGGCCAGGAGTCGGACTGGGTGATCCCTGTGGGCTCCTCCAACTCAGGATATTCCGTGGTTCTCAGATATGCTGGTAAGACCTGTTGTAAGAAGCTCTGGTGTGTCTCCTAGGACATGGGAAAGTGGTACTCATCACATTAACAAGCACATCTGCCTGCCAAGAACTTCTGCAAAATAAGCAAGAATCTTTTTACCTTTGTCTAATGAAAACTATGTATTTACAACATTTTAACACAGGTTTTCAAATCTAAATTAGTTTAAAGAAATTGAAAGCTTCAAACAGAAAGCCTGTCAACCACATCAACAAAAGAGTCCATATATGTGCTCCAGAATCAGTGTGTTCATCACTCTGCAGATACTCCAAAAGTCACCTTTCTGAAGCAAAGCTTGGAAATGATTGTGATGCCCATATTTAGTCACCATAGTGTAGCCCCAGGGTGGGGCAGCTTAACTGCCTGCTAGGCTGAGATTTCCCATGAATAATAGCAATTAGGTTTGATATCAGTTATAAAGCAGCACTTTAAAGAAATGGAAGTTTCAATTGCTACATCATTTAGAAAAGTCTCTAAAACTGATTTCAGGGTTCATTCTAAAGAGTGAGTTTCTTTCCTCCTTCTGACGAATTTTGAGTTTTTCCATACATAAACTCAGAAAAAAATGGTTTTCTCACCAAATCTGGGGCAAGAAAAACAGTTTGGGAGTTGTACATTTCTTTTGTGAATTACAGCTTAAAATATCTCAAAATTAATAGCTCAAATTCTGTATTTATTCAAAACTTGTCTCTGAGTCTATGTATTTCTCAGAACTAGGACACCTTTATACTGACATCTTGGGAAATATCACAGAATCCCAGACTGATTTTGGTTGGGTAGCACCTTAAAGTCCATCTTGTCCCACCCCCTGCCATGGGCAGGGACACCTTCCACTATCCCACGTTGTTGCAAGCCCCATTTGACCTGGCCTTGGACACGCAGGGATGGGGCAGCTACAGCTTCTCTGAGCAACCTGTGCCTTATTGAATTGAATTATTTCTTTTCCGGCCAAAACATTTCCCTTAGCCACTAAGTTCAGTATGAATTTTCCTCAGTCCCCTGGAATTCAAGCAGCTCCTTCCCACTGTGGCACATTCAGCTTTGAGGTTCTTCATTAAATCCCAGCTCAGGTTACCTTGGGACAGTCCCCGTGTTGTTGGTCAGTGGTAGAGGACTTGGGGAGAGGTTTTGGTCTGTGGGTGACCAGGTGCAGGCTGTGTCTGCTCTGGAGAGTTGTGTTCAGGCTGCTCAGAGCCAGTGATTCCAGCTTGGCTGATTTCTCCTGTCTCCTTTGGTTAAACTGGATCAGGTCATGATCCAGTTAAGCACAGGTTCATCCCAGGACTGAGGCCGGCATCTCCTCTGTCTGTTAAAAGTCATCTCATTCCTCCAAGGCTGGTTCACACCCATCACTCCAGAATTCCTAAAAGATGTTTCATTTTCCCAGTGTAACAGAGAGTCTCAACCACACAAAGAAATGGAACATGACTTGAGTAAAAAGGATGATATGTAAAGCCAGATTTTATTCTGTTCCCTCACAGTACTTTTCCTCATAAATACTTCTCTGGATTATGAAATATTTCTTGCAGCAGGAACCAAGTCCATCAAGGCTGTACTATTTCATCCTCTTAAACACCGAGACACCCTGTGTTCAGTACCTGCTTCATTTATCCCATCAATGCCTGAGAAGGATTCTTTCCTTTGCAGTATTTCATGGAAGAGGTTTTTATTTGCTATGATAGAGTTTATCTCTGTCTGAATGAAATTCTGTTAAAGATACACCATAGAGTAATATGTAAGGCTTTAAAATTGGGTTTGGTTTTGGGGCTGTGACTAATGTCATATGGTGTGGGAATGACTGGAGTGAGGCAGTTCTTTCTGAGCAACCCCAGAGCTCTGAGTCAGTGGTACCCAGAGACATTTCATAGAATGCTGGACTCAGTTGGGTTGGAAGGGACCTTAAAGGTCATCTCGTTCCACCCCCTGTCATGGGCAGGGACACCTTCCACTATCCCACGTTGCTCCAAGCCCCATCCAACCTGGCCTTGGACGCTGCCAGGGCTGGGGCAGCCACAGTTTCTTTGGGCAACCTGTGCCAGGGCCTCACCACCCTCACAGAGAGGAATTCTTTCCCAGTATCCTATCTAACCCTGCCCTCTGGCAATAGGAAGTCATTCCTCCTTGTCATGTCCCCTCCATCCCTTATCCCAAGTCCCTCTCCAGGTCTCTTGGAGCTGCTTTAGGCACTGGAAGGAGCTCTGAGGTCTCCCTGAAGGCTTCTCTTCTCCATCACTGAGCAGGTACAACAGGAGGCTGTACAGTCAGAGGGACCAGAACCTACAGGGAGTTTTAGGTACCGCTGAGTGAATTATTCCCCATAAATGGGGACTTTTCTTTAGGCAGCTGTACATTAAAATTCAAAATGTAAGTTCAGAAACAAATCACAGTTGGGTGATAAAGTTACACTAATCCCCCTTCATTGTGAAAACAGTGGCAATATAAAGTGCTTTTTGGAATGTATTCCAGTGCAGCAGCAGCAGTTTTGTAACAACTCAAGGGTGTACTACACTGAATAGCAAATGGGAATAACTCCTATAGGTCTCTAACTATGGGATCACTAATAATTCCATGCTTAACTCCTTGAAAAAACACACACTGATGCTGAGAAACACAGCAATTCCTTTGCCACGTGAACAGAAAATGTCCGAAGTCAGTGTTTGTGAGTTGTCACATCTTATGCCTCATTATAAACTATCCCATGTGCCTCCTTTTTTTTCCAGTATCTTAAATATTCTTCAACAAGAGCATCCCTTTAATTAGAATTAAAAGGTTATATTGCCCTTTTTTCAATTTCTACCCAGATTTTGCCAATCAGTCTGTAACTTTACATATCATCACATTATCATGATTTTTAAAGTATAAATTAGATGCAAAATTTACTCACCATTTGTAAGTTTTTTTTGCTCAACCATTTATAAGTTTGAAAGATTAGACATGTTTGCTTCTCTAAAATGACACATCTAGTTTTTTTCAATTAAATGTTTGGATGTGAACAATAACAACCAGGTTTAAACCTGGATTTGTATGAGAAAAGTCAAATTTATGTGGAAAATTAATGAGACTTTGGAAGCTGGCAGAAAGGAGGACTGAACTTCTGGGGGGAAAAAAAATCCCTACAATTTCAGGGTTCCATTTATTAGCACAGTTTTTGAAAGTAAGGGAGAGGCTGCTGAAGGTTGGTTGTCCCAGGCAGGTCTCAGGGCAGTGAAGTGAGTGAAAAGGAAACAGGAGACAGCAAAAATGCAACAGGTGACCTGACCTAATGTCCTCTTGGCACCACCCCCACCCTTGGAGCGGGGCTGCTGCTTGCTGCTGCCCTCCGATGTCCTCCCAGCCCCCAGGATCATGTTTCCGAAGTGTAGTCTAGATCTGGAACTGCTCCCCTCTCCATCCTGAGCATGGGATGGTCCCCTTGGAACAGGGAGAATTCCAACTGCAAGAAACATGTTGCTGGTGACTCAGCCCAAGGGACCGGAGGAGCTTCGTATCCATCCGTAGATATTAAGGTGCCCCCACTTATATTTTGAGAGGTTAATGACTTTGGAAATGCTTTGTTCCAGAGACTTGTTTGAGAACAGGAATGAAGACACTTAAACTCTTTTCCCTGTGGTTCTCAGCGCCATCAGTTCCGGCTGCACTGTCTCTCCAAGCCTAAGGAAACGCAGCTGTTAAATGTTCATTAAGTAGGTCTGGTTGGAGCAACTGCAGGATGTGTCTGGCAGGTCCCATCACACCCAGAACTCAGCAAAAATCACCTGACTTTATAATTTACATTGCTGGGTGTATTTTTAGACAGTTTTAAATGAGTTTGTTGCTGTTTACAGTATTTAACTGGAGTTTTCTGCTGGTAGGAGGAATGGGAAGGGTGACTCCAAGTATTGTGGAAGGCAGGGAGGGAAATGTGTGTCTCCTGCTGCCTCCTCACTCAAGTATTTCCACAGCCAGGGAACCCCAATTCCCAGGCAAAGATCCCCACAATTAGGAAATTACAGAGCTGGTGGCTATGGTTACCATGTTTTAATTGCTTGACTTTTGTTTTCATCCTGTAAATACTTTACTTTTTGTTTTAACTCAGTCAAAATCAGTATCAAGAACCAGTTTTAAATTAGATACAGGGCATATCCCAACTCAGGTCTTCATGAGAAATGCTTCTGTCTTATTTTCTGTGTATACGCAGAACTACACACACTGGGATAATATTTCACTTTAAAACATTGCTGGTGGCGTGTCTCAAGTGTTTAAAATAGTAAGCTTTAGTATTTTAGCATAACAAATCGTAGATTTTTGCTTCTGCAGTTCTAGCAATAATTTTTTATTCTCTGTTTTCCTATGTTACGAGACATAAAATGCCATTTTATTCCTTTAAATTAGAAATAAGGACAAATCAGCATCACATTTTACAATTCCTGCCCCTGAGAGCAGCCCTTTGTGGACATCAAAGAGCAGGGCCTGACAATACCCTTCTCTTATCAATAACATCAGTCTCCTGGGGCTCTTCCTGCCAGCACTCACATCTCAGAAGAGGATAAAGCCACCTGCCACTTCTTGGTTTTATCCTCTCCAGCTCTGGCTTATCCACCGGGCAGAGTTGCTCTTGGACAACTTCTACAATATTTCCTGTGTCCTTTCTCAAGGATTTTCAGATGGATTTGTCTCAGGAGTGATGAGCTCTTCCAGATTGAAAATATACCAAAGCAAGATTCTACCCAAAATTACATCCACGCAACACAGGGAATGGCTGCCCAAGCAATAACTGAGCCAAATTTGGATGTTCCCTGGACTGAAATATTTGATGTAGCTCATGCTGTGGCTCATGTCCAGTGTGTTGAGCATCGTCATCCAGCAGTTCCTTATACTCAGTGAGAAAGTTTTCCAGTGCCCCATGAGCCATCACATACGTGTCTCACTTTTTGGGAAGCACTGGTTTCCTCAACTGACTTTCTTTGCTGGGATACAGAAACAGTTTGACTGTAGGTCCCTTATAAAATAATCTCTGACAAACCTATACATTTATTTAAAATATAGAATCCTTGTGCATTTCACAGGTGCTCTGGGGAGGTTGGCCTGGGCAGTGCTGCACACTTTCAGGGATCCCTGAACAATTTCAGAGGTTCACAGAATCACAGAATTGTTCAGGTTGGAAAAGCTCTCTGAGATCAAGTCCAACCATTCCCCTAGTACTGCCAAGAACACCACTAACCCACATCCCCAAGTGCCTCATCCACATGGCTTTTCAGTCCCTCCAGGGACAGGGACTCCAACACTGCCCTGGGCAGCTGTGTCAAGGCTGGACAGCCCTTTCCAGGAAGAAATTCCACCTGATGCCCAACCTGAGCCTCCCCTGGCACAACTAGAGGCCATTGGCTCTCATCCTGTCCCTTGTTCTCTGGGAGCAGAGCCTGACCCCCACCTGGCTCCACCCTCCTGTCAGGGAGTTGCAGAGAGTGAGAAGGTCACCCCTGAGTCTCCTTTTCTCCAGGCTGAGCCCCCCCAGCTCCCTCAGCTGTTCCTGGTGCACCAGACCCTTCCCCAGCTCCGTTCCCTTCTCTGGACACATTCCAGCCCCTTAATGTCTTTCTTGTCCTGAGCAGCCGAAATTTGACCCCAGTATTCAGGGTGTGACCTCAACAGGGGAAATTTTTTGTTAAAAAAAAGCATGCCAGTAACTGGAGAGGACCTTCTCAATCTCCACATCCACCTGTCAGCCGCCACAGCCACAGTCCAACTGCATTTCAACATTACTAAAATCCTCAGCATTTTCCAGTGTTATTATCATGGTCAAAGCCCTGTTTAATCACAGCCTCCATCTGGCACACACTTCAAAAGGGCCTCCTCCTTCAGATTTATCTCTTTGACTTCACTGGTGAATTTTCCATCACAGTGAATTTCCTGTCTCTCAGCCTGGAGGATGATTGCATTTGCATAAGACTAAACAAATTGGTGTCTTTACTGAGTCATTTTTAGACAAGACTTTAAGGTTTTGTTCTCCCAAGGTCAAGGCTTTCTCCAACCCTCCTTGGCCTCTGAGGCACAGGGGGATGTTTCTCATCTTGACAAGCTCCCCTTTGGTCGGAGCCCTGTGAAGCCTGTTCTGGAGCTCTCCAGGCTGATTATCTCCTCTATCACCCATTCCCTTCCAGCAGATCTTTTAGAGACTGTCGACCTTCTCCTGCACAGCCATAAATCCTCAACTAACTTCAAGTGTAACAATATGTAGAGATGTTATCCCAGGACTCGGCTGAGCCTTCCGAGGCCCATTATCTCACAATCTTCTCTTTTAAAAGAACATTTTTGACAGCCCAGTAGTTTTCATCTTTTTTTTCTTCCTGCTTTGACCTTGAGTTAGTTTATTCCTTCCTTTGCTGGATATTTTAAATGTTGCATGAAAAAATCCAGTTTATTAAGCCTTTCCTATAGTAAATGATTAACCTGAATATAGTTAAATGAAATGCTTATTAACATCTCCCTGCATAATCCATTTAACAGAATTAGTCTTGCTTATTCAGACAACCTAAAGGGGTCTGTGCTTTTGTCTACACGGCATCAGCATTAAAGCTTATAATTATTTCTGGTTAATGCAGCCCTTGGTGTTAGGAAATGCTGGTTTGTGTGTTCCAGCACAGCACTTCTCCTAATCTCTTGCATTAATTAGAGATACTGATATAATATTACTTTGTTCCTTTCTATTCAGCACCAGGAGAGATGTCTGAATATAATCCTATCTGTGCTAAGGGTGTCTTAAATATTTTCACAACTGCTAGCTGGTATAAAACATTAGGATTATGTAGAATAATCACTAAATTAGAAGAAAAGAGAGCTTGATAAGAGCACGTGGCCATCCTAGATGTGCACCTGGGACTTTGGGGTCGGTCATGGGATTTTTCCTTCCACAGGGCTGACCCTGCATGTAAATGATGAGATGCTGTTTCAGGTCCCTTCTAACCCAAACCAGCCTGTGAATCCATGTTCTCTTCCCAGCTCTTCAGTGGTGCTGCTGTGTCTGTGGCTCAGCTGGATGTTTCTCCCTCACCCAAAGGGATGCAGCTGCTCAGGCTCTAAGGAACATTTAATGACTTAACCATTAGCAGGAAAGAAAATTATTGCCCCTTCATGACTGAAGCTGACATTTTAAACTTACTGTGTCTTCTAAATCCTGGGTCATTTTATATTTCAGACATCAGACTTTTCATCAAGCTCATTTTTATCTTCTTCTAGGTGGAAATTCACTGTCTTTTAAGGTGTTTTAAAGTATCACTACCAGGACTCTGAACTGAATTTGCATCACCAGCTCATAAAATCACAGAATCACTGAGGCTGGAAAAGCCCTTCCAGATCATTGAGTCCAACCATTCCTCAGCACTGCCAAGGCCACCATTGACCCATGTCCCCAAGTGCCACATCCACATGGCTTTTAAATCCCTCCAGGGACAGGGACTCCAACACTGCCCTGGGCAGCTGTGCCAGGGCTGGATAGCCCTTTCCAGGAAGAAATTCCACCTGATGCCCAACCTGAGCCTCCCATGGCACAGCTTGAGGTCATTTCCTCTCTCCCTGTCCCCTGTTCCCTGGGAGCAGAGCCCGACCCCCACCTGGCTCCACCCTCCTGTCAGGGAGTTGCAGAGAGCCTGAAGGTCACCCTGGAAGCTCCTTTTCTCCAGGCTGAGCTCCATCAGCCACTTGTGGTGCTCCAAAGCCTTCACAAGGGTTAGCACAGGGGGAACCAGACCGTTTGACCTTGGTTTCTATTACAGAGTCACCAAGATTTTGTTCTGGAGGAGGATCTTTAACTCTCTGGAGCCCAGCCACTGCTCCTTCCCCTCTCTGTGCGCCAAAAGCTTCACAGGCTGTAAAATCAATTTTAAATGTCATGCTCTGTTGTAATGGTGGTGACAGGGATTATGTAAAAGCCCAGGATAGCTTCAGATGTAATCACAGACTCAAATAATTCCAGCTTTATTTAATGCCTAATCACACGTACCTGCACCATTATCTTCCTCCACGAATATTAAGACTGTGACTGTGTGTGTATGTGAAACAATGACATGGTAAGATTTCACAGAGGGGGGAAAGCAGCTGTTTTATGCTATTTTCAAATGTTTAAACCTTTTCATTTATTCCTAAACTAAGGGCTTAGTCTGACACAGAGAATCACCAAAAATACCACGAAAATTAACAATCCAAGAACTAAGTGCCCTTGCACATGCAAATGCTCATGGAAGCAAGGACTGCTTATTACTTATCAAAATAATTACTCCTTGTAGATTAAGGACTGAGCAGACCACACTAAGAACCTTTAAATTTGTAAATTGTAAAAGCTTGTTTAGTTTTTCAAGTTTGTGAAACACACAAAAAAAAAAAAATCTGTGGAATTTTATTAAGTTAGGAATAGCAAAAAATTCAGGGAGCCACAGGAAAAGTGATTCAATACTCTGAGGTGGAAAAGGACTGCAGAAGCTTATTAATTTTTAAGACCTTTTAAGAGCCAAGCACAATATTTTAAGCTGTATGTCATGCAGTAGGCTTACTGTGACATCATAATTGATAATTAAACTTCTCCAGATTTGCTTCTCCTTCAGGTTTCTCTCCCATCAAATTCCCCTGGTTAGGCAGCTCTGGGAACCATAACTCTTCTCTATTATCTGCCCAAGTCAGTGTCTTTTTCCCTCATTAACTCACCTCGTACCTTTGTGCTGAAACAATCCAGGTATGATTTAATAAGCCATAGAAAGACAGTGCTGGTTCATATGCAGGAAATCAGATTTACATAATTTTCCGCTGGCTTTTACAGCCACCATAGTTCAAATTATCTTTAAGTTGAGGAAACTCTTTTAATACCATAAAATGAAACAGCACCTGTGCTTTGCTCCAGCAGCCTCACCTGGGTCTGGTAATAAATTAAAGGTTGATTTGTCACACTGACTTCACCCAGAAAACCCCTTTTTAATGAGAGGAGGAGAGTGCCCTGTCCTGCAGTTAGTCACGGTTATCAGTTGCTAAACTAAGCTGCAAAATCAAGTTTAATCTTGTTTTGTTTTGGTTTTATTACCTGAACCTTTCTGCATGGGGGGAAACCAAATGGGTTTTGGTTGTATCACATATATTAATGTCATACATTAAAAACAGAGCTCATAGCACTGGGCTTTGTACAGACGGAAAAGGGATGTTTCTGTTCCAGTGTTTGGACTTAACAAGACCTGGAATTCAGGATTATATTTTTCTTGTATTTTCCCTTTCTTTACCTGTTAGTTTTCATTTATGCAGGAATTTGAGAAAGACTTTGTGGTAATTAAATAAGTACAGTTTCATCAAAGAGACTGGAAACACATAGGAATGTCTTTTGCTGAGCAAAATTGTCAAACTTTGGCTCTTAGGCAGGAAATGAGTTGCTTTCCAACAGAATTAAATCTAGTCCCCTCTCATTGCTTTCACTGTAGATCTTAATACTTGGTAACTTAGAAACAGATCAGTTATTCTGATGGTTAAAAATTAAACACTCATCTGACACTAAGTTTTAAATGCTCGCCTTAAAAACAATTTATCCTCTTTAAACAAACAGGAATATTCCCTGAGCAGGGTGACAGGGGTGTTGGGCTGCTTTTCCACTGTTTTATCTGTTTTCAGGAGAATATTTCTGTTGCCCTAAGTATTATCTTCGAAGAATTAATGAAAACTAAGAATTTGGTGGGAATTTTCACTGAACCCCTTTTCCTTCTCTCTGCAGCTCCCAGTACAGCCCAGTACGGGATCACCGGTGATGCCGAAGTCCTCTTCTCCTGCTGGTACCTTGTGTTGACACTGTCCTCCCTCAGTAGCATATTCTACCTGAAGAACATCATTCTGCACTAAATGTAAAGACCCATAAAAGGCTTTTTAAGGATTCCCTGAGAGTGCTGATGACTGGCTCCAATCTGGTAGAGTTTGTTAAAAGCAGCGTGGGATATAATCAGCCGTGCTTACATGGGGATGATCGCCTTCTGTAGAATTGCTCATTATGTAAATACTTTAATTCCCCTCCTTTTTTTTTGATTAGCTGCATTACCTTGTGAAGCAGTACACATTGTCCTTTTTTAAGACGTGAGAACTCTGAAATTACTTTTAGAGGATATTAATTGTGATTTCATGTTTGTAACCGACAAGTTTTCAAAAGCATTCAGTCATGGTCTGCTGAGTTGCAGACTGTAGTTTACAAAAGAAAAAAGGATATTGCAGTAAAAATGTGCTTCTTTAAGGCTGCAATACAAACATTCAGTTCCCTTCTAGACCACCATTCTCTCCACATTTACACAGAAGCATTTGTTCTTTTTTGAGTAAAAAAAAATCAAATAATATTGCCTTCAAAGTACTTCTTCAAAATATTACACATATCTAGATTTTCTTCTAGCATGATATTCAGGTTTCAAGAACGAACCTTGTATTATAACTGCATTGTGCAGTACTGCTTTTGTTCTCTTCCCTTTTTCCTGCAAATTCAGCATGGTTGTGCCTTCATAAAACACGACTTTCCTCTTCCTCTCCAACAAATCTGGAATGTGTTTTGGGAAATGCTAAAGCATCCTTTTGAGCATAAGAAATCTCTAGCTGAGGATGAAGGTGCTACAGGCTACAAGGAGAACCTCCTCTTCCATCTCCAGGGGTTCCACGAGCTGCTCCAGACACAGGGTTTAGGTCAAGGGTAGCACCAAGTCCTTTTTGTTTTTACCTCCACCACCACTAACCAGCAGGTGATCTCTGTAAAAATTAGTTTTCCCATTACAAAACAGAACAGAAATTATTTTGAGGCATCTTTTGAATGTAGGAAGGTTTCCTGTACTCATCCTAAATCCAAATTCCTACATGACTGTAAATGGCAGAAGCTGAATTGTCCCCTTTTGTATTACTGGCAAAACTGATAGGAATTGGTATTTTTCTTGCACTTAATTTTGTACTGGTTTGGCTAATTTAGCAATGATAAAGGATGCTTTTAAATCTTAGATATCTGAAAATACATGAAGTATCAAACAGAATTTTATATATATACATATATCTATTAAAAGGAGGTTGCTCCAGTAATGGTACTGAAGTGCATGTTGCCGTCCACGGTAGGATCATCCTTCCAGGCAGGACTTGTGCTCACACTGTGCAGGTCCCTCCCCCAGCAGGGCAGTCCCCACACACCATTTCCTAGTTCTGCAGCCCATGAGAATCAAGTTTCAAAACAGTGCTTAATGTTGCTTTTATTTTTTAACCCCCCTGGAGAGTGTTAACGTGAAATGTGCTCACAATTTACACCTGATTACAAACTGCCATCTGTGGGGCTTGCTGGGGCATGACTGTGGCCAACAGTCCTTGAGTCTCAGATGCCCTGGTGACCCCAAAGATCTTGACTTGCTCTCAAACAACTATTGATGACACAAATAACAAAACCGTTACCCCAGAATCCCAGACTGGGTTGGGTTGGGAGGGACCTTGAAGCTCATCCAGTCCCACCCCCTACCATGGGCAGAGACACTTTCCACTAGACCAGGTTGCTCTGAGCCCTGTCCAACATGGCCTTGGACACTTCCAGGGGTGGGGCAGCCCCCACTTCTCACCATGATCATTCCCATGTTCTGTGTATGAGCTCCAGTAGTGGACACAAACATTACAGTACAACATTAATTCTCCTCACAGCAGGTTTTGGCAGAGAGCAGCACCAGCTGAGCCCTGGCTGTACTCAACAGTCCCAAACGCAGCACAGATACCCCATTTTTTTGTCAAGGAGGACTCTGAGTTTTGCTACACTCAATATCTGCTGTCCCAATGTGCAGCCATAATATGCAGTGAATCTGTTGTAGTTGCTGATAAAGGGCATAAACAGAGGTATGTTGACACCAAAGAGATGTCCTGGGTCACTTTGCAGGTTCAGTGACAGACCAAACTGTGTTTCCCATTATTTGCAGCTGTGTGCTAAGCAGTCGCTATTTTCAGAAATGTGGCAACTTTAAAACCTGGAATAACATGACAAAATCCATTCTGTACGGAAAGAGTACAAATTCAACTCAAATTATATTGTACACAACCCTGATACTCTGATCTCTATTGTATTGCAGCTTTAAAGTGCTCTATTTTAGAATCCATTCACTAGAAACAGTGGTGCTGCAGGAAGAATCGTGGCAGTACAGTTTGATAAAGAAAAAACCAAGGATAGGGATAATTCAACCCATATGCCTCATCTCGTGTGGAACTGAGAGGTGGTTCTATGCTGTGGCTGGATCAGATCCTGCATTTTGGTAATATGTTGCATTCCAGGGATCCCTGATATCTGGAACCTGATCTTTCCAGCAACAGAACAGAACGAACAGCAGCTTTATTAAATATGGAAAGATAATACATAGTTAAGTGTTGACTGTTTGCATTCGGACCAGGTAGAACCCACTGGATGACAGGTACAAGGTTTTTAGTCTATGTTTGAATTTTCACTTTGGGGGGACATAATTATTGTCAGGTCCAAAAAGAAGAAAAAAAAAAAATCCAGCCAAATTCCCAAATATCTCTAGGTGCCAGTGGCATTCCTTAGGTGACACAGGGATTGCTGTCTGAGGGAGCTACGGGGGTGGGTGGATGAGGCTGCTGGGATGGGTGTCCTCAGGGTCTGTAGAGTTTGGTCTCCTGAAGGTGCTCTGAGACTCTGCAACCCCAATCATGGCTGGATTGGAGCTGGAGGCAGAGTGGATCAAATAAAGACACTTGGTTCTTGGTGAATCCGTGCTGGATGCTTGGTGAATACCTGATGATTGTACAGGCTGGGACTTACCGGGGTGTTCTCCCAAAATGGCCGGGATGCAAATTGAACACAACATTCCACATTTTAGGAACTGTAGAATGAGAGAAGGCCCCTTCTGGGTTGGAAGGGGCCTTAAAGCCCATCTCGTTCCAACCCTGTAATTTGTGGGGTGCACTTTAGCCAACTGTTTGAGTGCATGTTCTTCAAAGTTCTGACCCATAATGTTCATATCTGTCGGGGAAATCTTATTCTATTTATTCCCACCTTTCAAATGCAAAAAATAAATGGCTTAGCTGGATGTTTATATCAAGGTTGTTGTTCACACTGGAACCTCCAAAGTCTGGAAGTTCCTCTTTGTGCAGTAACTCGAGGCTGCCACCCCTGAGGCCCCAGGGCCACGCAGAGCAGTGGTGCTGCTGGTCAGGAATGTGATCCTAATACTCGATGAAAGGATGTCTCACAACTTCTGCAACAAATGCAGTTTGTTTCTCAAGGGTTTAGAACTTGGCAGGATCTGTCAGAGCTAGACAGCTTTTTTTAAAACTGTTCGATAGATATTTTTTTTTCGAATTGTTGCTGTTTTTAAGACACAGGAGTGTTAAAACCCATCACAGTGACAGCTGCTTTTTTGCACATTTTCTGAGCAAGTGTTTTAGATAGACAATGGCAAATGTTCTGCTACCAAAACCTCCACTGAGTCCACAGAACTGTGTTATGAAGAATGTGTATACCAAAATATGTATTTACATGGATAAACAATATGCCTTAAAGACTAAATATGCATTTACTTCTAAGGCTGGGTCAGATTTGTGCCCAGTCTGGAGGTAAATAATCCGTATTTCACAGCTGCCATGGAAGGCTTTGTTTCTTTGGAGAAAAAAGGGGGGAGAAAAAGCATTTCTTTAAAAAGAATCTTAAATAATTTTTAAATTCTTGCATAAATTGATACATGTGAGGAAGTTTAGAAAAAGTATGGAGTTTAGCCTGACACTTCAGCACTGGCAATGCAGGGTTTGCTGTGTGGGCTGTGGTGCCACCCAGAACCTGGCACATCCCATTTGATGTCCCCTTGTACACTCAACTCCCTCAGGTGGCCCTGAGCTGGGGCAAAGTGAGGGGCCTGGGTGCCCCCTCATCCCTGCAGGAATGGGGCCACCTTCCCACTCCATGCTACTGCTGGCAACACAAAATCATTAAAAACAACAAAATTTTAAAAAAAAATACAATTAAAAAAAAAAAAAAAAAAAAAAAAACAACACCAGGAATTAAAAATTTTCCACTCAGCCTTAATATGGAGAGCAGAGAAATCAGTATTGATGTGGGAGGGAAGAATTTGCTTTGAATTTGACCAGCCATGAGCACAGCCATGGCAGGGGCAGACCTGTGTGTGAGCTGGGTTTGGTCCTTATTTGTATTCGTCTGTTGAGCTTTGAGGGCAAGGGAGGGGATTTATGCTGTAATCGGCAAAGTCCATAATCTAACTGGAAACAGCCAGGCCAAGGCACTGGCACAGTCTGGGGATGGTTTGTGAGGGATTCTCAGTAAATCCTGCTCCAAGAGTTCTGTCTGAGCAAGGGCAGGGGAGGTTTTACAGGGGCACCTTCAGCACTGAGCACATACCTGTTTGTTCCTATCCCCTTATGCCTAATTCATGAAGAGCTCCAAGGTTCCTTTTTATTAGAAAATTCTCATGTTAAAAAATGCAGAGATCAGCACATTTGCCACTTCTCATAAGCTTAGTTTTCAGTCATTCATATTTTAGGGCATATTAAGCTTCCCCATCACTGGGTAGGATGAAAATCCGCATTACAGGATGGTGGGGAGGGGGTGATTCCCACCCGCTCTGGCTGCTCTGCCTTTGTCTGGGAAGGAGCTCAGCGAGGCTGTGGGATCTCTGAGGGGGAGCTACAATGGGTGCACATCAGTCCCCAGCCACTCTGCAGCCATGGCACAGTGCTGGCTCCACAACTCCTGACTGCCAGAGTTATCCGAGGTTTGGAGTCAGTTTATGCCAATAGCCATCCCGGTGATGGGAGAAATGCAGGAGGGACTTTCTCTTCGGCTCCCTCCCTCCACAACACTGGGTTCTCCCATGCAGTGAACTTTGAAGCACCCACACACATCCGTGAAAACCAGCACAGTTAACAGGGATTTCCTTGCAATCCCTCAGCGCCTCAGCCCGAGGCAGTGGGAGGCAGCTACACCTTGGCCTCCAGCAGCAGAATAAATTACACTTCTTCAGCAGCCAGAATTTAAGGACATGGAGGAGGGGACAGCAGAGTGCTGCTCCAGCCCCGACAGCCCCAGGACTTTCCCCTCTTATCAGCCAAATATTAGAGTCCTCATTATTCCTACCCACTTCTTCTATGCTGCCAGATAACAAACTGCCTGTAATGATGATGAATATTCTCCTCAGTATCTAGAGGGGGAAATCTGTTCTCTCCTAATGCTCATTCATCCCTCTCTTTATTATTTTTCAGCCCAAACCAAAACACAATTCGCACATTACACACCACGATTTTTGTGCAATAACATCATTTTCCCACTTCTCAGCCCCATTAGAGTCAGAAGCATGTCACTCCCATTAACCTCCACGACAGCGACTTAAATGTGAACCACAAGTGAGAATAACCCTCCAAGATGAGCTGGAACAGCAGCAGCCTTGTTTTCTGGTGGGTGGCTGAGGGTGAGATGGCAGGGCCAGGCTTCCCTCCCTCTATTCTGTATATATGTATCCAGGTTTTTTATATAAAACAGACTTTCCTTTCCTTCAGGGTGGTTAATTCTGGCTGGGAGGTGCAGCCATTCAGATGTGTTTGATATTTTGGATGTGTCAGTCCAAGTGGAGCCGTGGCACAGGCGGGAGAGCGAAAGGTGGTGGGAGCTGCAGGACAGGCTGGCTGTACCACTTGAGCCTAATGAGACAGTTCCCGGCAGGAATTTGGGCTCAGCAGAAACTGTGGGAGGCAGCTCAGTTCATTAGGCTGTGAAAGCTTTAAAACCTTCAAGGAACTGGTTCTCCTCTCCCATTTAAGTGAATTGCTGAAAGCGCTGAGTTGTTCTTCCACAGAACTTCGAATTCACTATTTCCTTCATTATCCTTCACCTTTTTACATGTATTACCGTAAGAAAAACCAAGTTAACTTTGGAGGAAACTACTGCAAATTCACCCCCTCCAACCTTTTAAAAACAGAGAGCCTGGGAGGCTGGGCCAGGGGAGCAGTGGGTCTAATTTGCCACTATATTCTATATAAAGAGGATTTAATGTCTGCTTGCCAAAAATTACAGATCATAAATCCCTGTGACTCATTTCTAAATGACTTTTAGCAAGACAGGTGCACAAATGCTCCCCAGCTTTGTGTTATGGGTAGCAGAAAAACAAATGGTGTGACGGGGCGAGATGCCTTCCCGTGTGCTGCTCCCAAAGCCTTGGTCCCTGTGTCTTGGTCCTCATCTCTTGTTTCCCTTCTCTTGGCCCCCATTTCTTGGTCCCCATCTGTTGGTCCCTGTGTCTTGGTGCTTGTCTTGGTGCTCATCTCATGGTTCACGTCTCTTGGTCTCCATCTCTCAGTCCCTTCTCATCATCCCCGTCTTTTGGTCCTCATATCTTGATCCCTGTCTCTTGGTCTCCATCACTTGGTGCCCTTCTCTCCCCAGCCACAGAGAAGGGGAAGGCAGGGGAGTGGGAGGAGGAGGCTGCAGCTCTCAGACTGAGCTCCCAACCCATAACATGGACCTTAAAGCCAGGCATCAGGCAAACAGTCACCAAAGACAACAGGGTGTCCTTCCTTGTGCACTGAGGTCTGAGCTCCCACCCTCTCTAACAAGAAGAAGGGCTCTGAGTTCAACCCAAACAAACCCGAAAGCTCCGTGGTGTCCTTCTGACTTAGCCAAACTTCCCTCTCCAGGCTGGACACACCCACTCTGCCACTCTCGAGGGGGGGGTGTGGGGACAGTGCCCTTCCATCAGCTGCAGCAGGGCAGGGATGGCTGATGAGACACGGTGTGGAAAAGACACCTGAGTTTTTCCAGTCTATCCATTTTTGTCGTGGGAGCTTCAATAAGTGTCTCAGTCTCTGTTTCAATGCTTTAAGCACCTTTTTGCAAAAGGCTACGATGTAAGAGGGTACATTTAAGAAATTAATTTCCCAAAGTTAATCATGCTCAGTGACTCGACTCCGGCACAGCCGCTCCCCCGGCAGCTGTGTCTCCTCAGGAAGCGCGACGGCGGCAGCACAGTCAAGAGGCTCTGAGGAGTCTCCTGGCGTGGTATTTCTCTCCAGAAGATTGCAGATAAGACACTTAATTCTCCTGAAAAAAAATCAGCTAAGGGCTTTGACCTTCTGTTTGAATGCAGAATTAGCACTCCGGGAAAGGTTAATGAACAGAAGGGAGTAGGGAAATTTGCACTGAAATACTCCTGAAATGGGTTTAAACACGTGCAGGTCTCTGGGCAGGTCTGTGGCAGAAGGAACTGCTCCCCTTTCCCCCATGGCCACCAGAGAGGCAGCCTTCTCAGAGAGAGGGAAAGGGAAAAGGAGGAGGAGGATTTCCTTCCAGAAGATGGGAAGAGACAGGGTTTCACTGCAGGTCTTACTCATGGGAGACTTGTCTTGGTTCTCAGCTGAGACCCCCACGGAGAACACGAGACCTTGCTCTGGGCATTCAAAATACGTTCATTTTCCTGACAAACTGATCTTTAATTACAATTCATTTCTTTGCTTCCTCTTGAAGCTGATGCTTCTGCAAAGTAATTATTTTGCCATATGGTGAAAGGTGCAATAATTGCTGTCGGGCTCTTCCTCTCAGACTTGGCATCTCAGCCCCTTTAGCAAGGATCTCCTTTATGAGTGTTGATTTGGCCAATTCAGGCAAAAAACTACACAATCTTCCCCCCCCACTCCTGCAAACTTTCTCAATTTCTAATTCTTCTCCCACCCAAAAATCATGGCACCACTGCTGTAAATGACAAATCATAATGGTAAATACTTGGGTGAGTCCTCACAGGAATGGCAAGAATTAAGACCACTATAATTTAATAATCACTTACTGTGTTCATGATCTGTGTCATCAGAGGTATTTTACCTGTATTTAATGCTCATGCTTTTAGCAAAACCTGGGAGTTGTGACAAGTGCTTTAATACACCAATAGATTATAAGTATTGTGTGAAGAAATCCCTTCTACAGGCTGAGGCAGAAAAGCAAAATCAAAACTTAACCCAGTGGGTTGTGATGCAGGTACTGCTCAGTACCAGGCCAGAGACTTCATCATGGAATCATAGACTGGTTTGGGTGGGAAGGGACCTCAAAGATCATCTAGTGATCCAGTGCATTTGGAAGGGTTAATAAAACGAGTATTGGGAAAAAAACCCCACATTTGTCATTTGTTAAATGTCGAGAGACACCATCTGAAGACAAAAACTAAGGCTTGGAGGGAGAGAGCCAAGTATGTGTATAATTATCCCTTGAATATTCAAAATATTGTTATTAAAACAACTCTCAGGTCCAATTCTAGTGCAGTGATCACACCCAGTGTAGAGACAAGTAAAGAATATATATTTGCTCTATAGCAGGATGTGTTTGCGCTCCCGGTGTGGTAATGGCTGCTCCCCTGGCACCAGGCAGGGGGACACCAGTTATCCTGCAATCCCAAATCCCTCAAACCCTTAAAATCCCTCTAAACTGCCTACAAACCTCAAACCCCAAGGTTTGAGTTGGTGAGTAAGGGACAAAGAGCAACTCGCATCAAAAATGAGACTCAGGGAATATTCTGGGAAGCATTAGGATTATCCTCAGCTCCTGTCCTCCACCTTTTCCACTGGGGCATCTTCCCCTTTTTTCCCTGCTCCAGGATAAATTTCTGGGAATAACAGAAATAGCATCCTGTTGGAGGGAACATCCTGTAAAGGCATAACATCCAGAGCAGGAAATAGCATCCAAATGTCAAATTCACATTCAAGGATGGGTATCCCATGCCATTGGAGGCTGGAAATAGACCTACTGAAGTGTCCCTCAGTGATGGTGGAGCCCACCCACCTTCTTGCCCACACAGGGCTCTGTGGCAGCAGAGAAAACCTATCCCAGTGTCCTTGCAAACACATCCCAGTGTCCCTGCAAACACATCCCAGTGTCCCTGCAAACCCATCCTGGTGTCTCTGCAAGCAGCCCCTGCCTTGTCCCACCTCCCCCAGAGGAAGGTGATGCTCTCAAACACACAGCACCCAACTCTTATCAATAATTTATGCAAATTCACTTAGCAAAGCGCTCCCGCAGATGTTCTTAATTAAACCAGCCCAGCCCGAGCCCACATGAAGCAATAACCCCAGAATGCCTCCCTGCTCTCATATGTTCTGAACCACCGCTGCAGGATACTCCAGGAATATTATTTTTGTAAGAGTAAACCATTTGCTAAATAAGCCACCTGTTAAATAAACACTCCCACTCTCCAAATATTGTTATTTTGTTTTCCAGACTATGCACAATCTGGATTTATTTTAGATGAAAAAAGATAATCACTAAAGCAGAAAACCCCCAAAAAACAGTATTTTGACTATTTACAACTATCCATCTTGTGTGCACATCTGCTCCTTTGCAAGCTGGCAGAGTTCTTCCATTAGAAGAGATTCACAGTTCCTTATTCAGCTGGGAGCTAATGAATTTCCTTCATCAGGCCTCAGCACTCTTTCTTTTTTTTAAACTTCTTCAAGCCTTGAATTGCTCCTCACTCCCCTGACTTCCCTTTCTGTATCTTCTCATAGGGACAAATCCCCATCCAAAATCACTTTAGCAAATTTGCCACAGGAGTAAGGGCAGAGTTTGTCTCCTGTTCCATCACACTTTAAAAGCCCAGCTCACCCTTGTCCCACCTCAGACTTGTCTGTAAGGAACGTTCTGCTGCACCACAGCCCCTGGAAACCATGGAATGGAATGGAATGGAATGGAATCGTAGAATAGGATAGAATAGAATAGAATAGAATAGAATAGAATAGAATAGAATAGAATATTGCAGTTGGAAGGGACCCTACAACAATGATTTAGTCCAAGTATGGGATGTTAAAAGCCATCACTGCCCTTGGAGCTGATCCCTGGCCCCTTATCTCCATTGTGATGAATAAGTTAGGTCAGACAGAATTGTGGAATTGTTTAGGTTGGAAAAGCCCTCTCAGACCATCGAGCCCAACTGTTCCCCAGCACAGCCAAGGCCACCACTAACCCACGTCCCCAAGTGCCACATCCACACAGCTTTTAAATCCCTCCAGGGAGGGGGACTCTACCCCTGCCCTGGGCAGCCCCTTCCAATGCCTGAACACCCTTTCCATGAAGAAATTTTCCCTCATCCAAACAAAACCTCCCCTGGCACAGCTTGAGGCCATTTCCTCTTGTGCTGCCCCTGGTTCCCTGGGAGCAGAGCCTGACCCCCACCTGGCTCCACCCTCCAAGGAACCACAAGCACCCTCTGAGTGGTGTGTGCAGACATTTACCAGGGATTTTAAATGACTTCAGGGATTTTCTGTTCTCGTATCTGATCTTGTTGTCTCAAATAATTACTCAGCTCAGGCAGAGGTTTAGGGATCCCTGGGGACATCCTGCTCCTGCTGTATCTGCACAGAAAGCTTGGCTGAGTTGGGGAGAGACTGTGCAGGCTCTTACCCTGTGGGAATAATGGCACATGAGAGCAGCCCCATGGAAATCTGACTGATTGGCAGTAAAAGCTGGGAAGGTGATCATCTAAGTGCATAAAACGTGGCCATAAAGGCACTCTGGCATTATGAGCTCAGGAAATTGCAGGCACAGAACTGGCCCAAACTGCTTTTCCCAATCAGCCCCATTATCCATCCCCTGGTCTCTCTCACAAAGAGCCTTTGTGAGCACAGTTTTTTGGGGCTGTTTTACATGTTCACATATATTTTCCTGGTCTTTGACACTCACCACCTAGCAGCTTGGCTCCATAACCTGTAGTGGATATTTCTTCTGTGCCTTCTGAATGAGGCAGTGGCAAAATCCTCCAGAAAGTCTCACGCTGTCCTTAACGAGAACCCTTTCTTCGCCCAGTTTTCACCCAGCTACAGGTTTACCTGGATCTCTTAAACACTAAACCCCATCAGCTCATGATGTTTTTCCAGTTGGTTTTATATATCTTACTCTAATGGAGATTCTGAGCAAATTTCACAAAGCCTGTGTTACCCATTTCACCTCAAATGCAGTTCATGAATTAATGGTGTCTGTTAATTGGGCTGCTAATCCCTCTACCAGAAAAAAAAAAATTAAAACCAACCTAAAAAATATCATAGTGCTTCTAATTTTTAGGTACCATGCTGTAAACATGTTTAAAGATACTTTAATAAATGAGAGGCTTTAATTCGAGCAGAGCAAGTTCAGTATATTCATATACATATAATAGATATGTGTAGGATAAATGAAGAGAGAGTTGGACCCTTTTAAGACAGACCCTTTCCTCAACTCTCCATCTCAGCCTTTTCCACAAAGAAATCCAGGATTCGTTTCATTCAAAGGATAGACTTTAAATTTCTATACTCCTGTCAGGGCAGCATTAAATATTAAAGCCAGATATTAAAATTTCAAGGAACCTAAATTAAACCTGAGGTATTCAAAAATAAGTGTCCCTGAATATTTCATGGTAAAGATTTTGTAATTAACTTCAGAAATCTCTCATATGAAGAAAGTGAGGAGCTACTTAATAAAATGTGACCATCCCAGCAACCTTCCAGAGGGCTGCTCTCCATCCACTGATGGATTTATGTTTCTTGGGCTCTGTGACATCTCTATGGCTTCCCAAGGAAGCCTTGCCAGCCCTTTGTCTTCTCCAGGCTGGAAAACCCCCAGAGCATCCCAAGTGTCCCATCCCTCATGCAATAAACAGACTTGTGTGTGGAACCAAAGGGGCCAGGACTCACCAGAGCAGTTCACCAATTTCAGATTTAATGAGAAAACAAGGAGATGTTATTTATGGCTCCTTTAACTTTGAATGTCCTGTGAAAGACTCCTAGATTTACTGAGGAGGAGGAGGAGCAAAACAGCTCAAATCAGGACAGCCTCTGTAAGCAGGATCTCCTCCATTATTCAGAAGGACAGGCTGACATCCAAGGAGCAATTGCCCATTAGTGTCCTCCAAAGATCTTCCAGCTGGACCACTCTCAGTTTCCCACCAGCATCAGATTGTTTACAGCTAACACTGATAACATCTGCTCCTGTCTGCACAGAAAGCTTTGGCAGAGATGTCCATGCCAGCACAGAGCTGACCCAATATTTCAGTGTCAGCGTGGGAAAGCAGCTAAAAATACCCCAACAGATAATATAACAATTTAAATGTGGGTGTCTGTCTGAGCTTGGGAAATTAATGTGTATTAAAATGGTCTGAGAAGATGCAAAAAAATAGTAACCAGCTCTAAATCAGTGCAGCAGCAGCAGCATAAGGGCATCTCTTCCTCCCTTCACCTGAGTTCTTGGGGCTGTAAAACAACCCTGTTTATAATGCATTTCTTTGAATTCATTATATAAGAATTAAAATTTGTTACTCTAAAGGCTCCAACCCATGTGCCTTTTTGTAAAAGGAAAGTTGCTTTAAACCAATGTTGTGCCAAATTTTTACCTCTCTTGGAGAATTTGAGTGCAGCAAATAAGGCCAGTGATGTACAGCACAGCTTGTACCAAGCCAGAAGGCCCTGGGTGCTGTCCTAGGTAGCCAGCTGACAGTCTGTGCATGTTAAGGCTGTGGACTAAGCCTGAGCTACTGTTTAAAACTGCATAATTAACCATACATAATTAGCAATGCTCTCAAAGAAGCGGGTTCCTGGGATCACCAGCACCATTTGCTGCCTCTTCTCAGCCCACGTTTGCAGATAAGGGGGATCCTTCTATTGAAAGCTCTTATACCTGTGGAAATCTAATAGAGATCAGTGTAAATAGAATATAAAAAGTAAGTCATAGCCTTCAATCACTGTGAAGAGGCTTAAATGCCTTCCCAAAGGAGAATATTGGTCTACGACAATGGGCAGAAGATAAAGAGCAGATTCAATGGTACAGACTGTAATTTAATATTCACAGTTCATCTAATCAAAGTAAACACATCCTTTCATAGGAACATGTAAAAGTCATTGAATTATTGCGGAAAAGGGAAAGAAAGTTGTGAACTTAGTGGTGAGACAAAATAATTACCAGCCTTCAGAAGTTACAAAGGAGGCTATTGGGGCTTGAAGCCATCTGTGGAGGAGATCAGCTCAGGGGACGCCTGGGAACAGGGGAACACCTCTGCCCACCGTGGGGCCACTGGTCCAGCAGTACCTTGAGGATGTGAGACAATTTTAGTTATTGCTCCTTAACCTTCTCCAGTGCACTTTTCTCATAAAATGTCTTGTGGCTTCCTTAGGAAAGCATGGAATCATGGAATGGGTTGGTTTGGGAGGCACCTCAAAACTCATCCAGTTCCACCCCTGCCATGGGCAGGGACACCTTCCACTAGCCCAGGTTGCTCCAAGCCCCGTCCAACCTGGCCTTGGACGCTTCCAGGGATGGGGCAGCCACAGCTTCTCTGGGCAACCTGTGCCAGGGCCTCAACCCCTCACAGGGAAGGATTTCTTCCTAATATCCCAATATCTAACCCTGCCCTCCCTCAGCTAAAAGCCATTATCAGAAGACAGAGTAAACAAGGGACCCAGCAGGGGGGTGGTGACTCTTCCAGACCATTCCTGTTTGTCCCCAGTGCCATCATGGGAGCCGTGGCTCCAGTGCAGTGATATTGTGGGAATGTTACAGGACAGGGCAGGACCCTGGCAGGGACAGAAGAGCACGAGGGACAGCTGTGACTCTGATTTATATCTTGGGGGGAATTCATTCGTTGTTCATGCAGGACTTACCAGGGCAGCAGTAAATCAGTTTTCCTGATAAAGGCAGCAGCACTAAAGAATTCTGAGATCTTTTGCCAGACTGGAAAATGCAGCCTCTGTCTTCCTTCCCTCCTCAGCCCTGCTTAGTGCTCACAGTGCTGCCTTTGGAAAGGGTCAGGGGGAGAAAACAGAGCAGAGAAAAACCTTGAAGGCATCATAGAATAGAATCACAGAATATCCTGAGTTGGAAGGAACCCACAAGGATCATCAAAGTCCAACTCCTGGACACCAGGTTCATGCCACACTGCAACAAGTAACTGAATATAATCCTTAATTTTCCTATGATAGTTCCAAAACAGTGAGTTTAGAGTTTGCAGGCCATGTTTATGCCCTTTTTCCTTCGTTCTCAGGTGGTGGGCAGCTGTGGTTTTATTTTGCACCAAGTTCTTTCTCTAATATTCATCCCCAGTCATCAACAAAATAAGTTAATAGATGTAGGCGACTGTAATGACAGTAAATGCTGTGTGGGAGGCACCATCCATGCTGCATTGTCGGTTCCTGTGTGTGAAATTAAATATCCTATTCCAGGCAAATGCTAATATATTCCAGGAGCACTTTTCCATAAACAAATTTTAAAAAGGCAGTAGAATAAAAAGGTGATATTAATCATATATTGAAATATTCTGGTGGGTGTGAGGTTAGGACTGTTTTTTTTCTGGAGGGTCTCTCTTCCTATTGGCATGAAATGATCTGAATGAAAGAAACATCCAGGGTCACACCACTGCTGCCCAAAAATGGTACAGTGGCATCAACCCTCATTTGTGAACAGGATGTTCTCTGATAAATGGGCTTTGCTGTTGGACCCAGGGCCATGTGACACATTACAGTCTGGCTTCTGCTGAAAAATTATGTGAAAGACAAAACATAAAATCATCTCAGAATACCAGATTGGGTTGGATTGGAAGGGACCTCAAAGCCCATCCCTTTCCACCCCCTCCATGGGCAGGGACACCTTCCACTATCTCAGGTTGCTCTAGGCCCTGTCCAACCTGGCCTGGGACACTTCCAGGAATGGGGCAGTCACAGCTTCCCTGGGCAACCTGTGCCAGGGCACCCTCCCAGCGAACAATTCCTTCCCAGTATCCCATCTAAATCTCTCCTCCTTCAGCTCAAGGCCAGGTCTGGGCTCCTGCAGTGCAGGACAGAGCGTTCCCCATAGGTTTAACAATCACTGCCTATCTTTGAGAGATTGTAACTATTGATTATTCCTCTGCCCTGATGGGCTTTGGATTTTTCTCTCCTGATTTATACGGCAGCAATCAGGAAGCTGAGGATACAACAGCATATTGAGCCCTGAGCAAAAACACCTCAGGTTCTGGTGCATCTTGCTTATATTTTAATTACTCCACTAATACAGGGAGGATTTTGCAGAGCAGTGCCCTGAATAACACCTTGGTTTGGAGTCATATGTTCTTCATTCCACAAAATATCTTTCCTTGGTGATGCAGACCACAAGGCTTAGCACATTAGCATATGATAAGACAATTTAAAAGAATAAATAAGCTCAGCATTAAGCAGCCAACATGACAATAACACCTGAGTGATGCAGCAGAGATTTGAGCTAAAAATAGCTTAGAAAACCAAAAATACTTGCAGACAAGTAATAAAAGTGTGTTTTTAAGGTGATTTATTAGGAATTATGAAGTAGTCCTGGCTTTGTGCTGAGCTGTGAACAGTGAAATTGGAATAAACAAAATAATCTTGCTGTGTTAATAACTTGCTCTAAACTCCCCATATGTATCACACTCTCGATGGTTGCCAAGTGAGGACCATGACTTAAAGGAGAGATTCTGTATAAAAAGGAAAGTGCCAGGGGCTGCTCCAGGAGGTAATTCCACCCCTCCAGCTCAGGACTTGGCTGTTCTGGGTTGGAGAGGAATAAACAAGGCCATGGCATTCCTGGGAACATGGCAGTGTTGGGGAAGACACCTTTGGAAGGTGTTCTCAGAACATTCTACCAGGGAAAATAGACACTGTTTCCACAAGGAGAGGAATTAAGAGCCAATTCCACCTTGCCTGTTGGAGCTGATCCCTGCCTGGAACACCACAGAGAGCCAAGGGGAACATTGGCAACCTGGAGCTTCAGCAGCTCTCCCTGGAGCTCACAGGGGGCAATGGCATGGCCTGGCTTGTGGGTTTGAAATAAAATAGAATACAGGAAATTAAATGAAATCATATATAAAATAAAATAAAATCTACAATTACATTAAATTCAATTACATTAAATTAAACAAACAAAACCCCCTCTCTGCCCAAGATCCATTTCAATGTGCTGGTGGAATTCCACACGTCACATGGCCAATGGCCATTCGATATTTCTAAGGTGCTCACTCTCATTATAGAATCAGAGTCACAGAAAGGTTTGGGTTGGGAGGGACCTCAAAGTTCATCCAGTCCCAACCCCTGCCATGGGCAGGGACACTTTCCACTGGATCCGGTTGCTCCAAGCTCCGCCCAATCTTGAACAGCTTTTGCTTCACTTGCTGACCATGCCACGCTCAATGATGGTCTTTCCAATACCTCTTGGCCAGGAAAATGAAGGAAATGCCAGTCTCCAACTCTGAGTGTTTCAGGGTGAATTTGGAAGCAGAGATCCTGGTTCAGAGATCCTGTCCCCACCCCAAGGCTTTGTGGGGTACATGCACTGAGAACCATGTCACCGGGCTGGCTCTGAATTGCACCTCTGTTCCAAAATTCCCTTTCCTTGCCTTCCCTCTGCTCTGAGCCCAAAACATTTAAATCCTCATTGTCTGGTTTGCCAATTCCCATCAGTGATCTTTGTGCAGCAGCTCCCCAGGTCCCAGCACTCAGTGACATGTGGGAGCACACACAGCTGCCAATAAATACATCAGATATGACAAAGGACTTTTATAAGCAACAGACTTTCAGGGAAGAGAATAAAACATGCATTAGAAATCCTGATGGTCATTACTGCAAGAGGGAAAACAGCTTTCCCAGGGATTTGATTTCATTTTTTCTTCCTAATGGGCCTTGCTCTCTCCCCATCAGCAACAGACAATGTTGAATATTAACAGTTACTCAGCAGTTACCAGGTTTAGATTTCTTCATGACGCCAGTGATTCCAATAACTTGTTGCTCCACTCCTGTATCATTTCTGTGATAAATATGGATAGCATCCGGCACCAAAGCTCCCAGTGATGCTGCAAAAGGACCAGGGAGGGTATTTTGGTTAATTCAGTCCTGTGCAGACTCATGAAAAACTATGTCAAAGCATCATCAAAGAGGGTTTTGCAAAATAGTTGTTCCTCAATTTTTTCAACAACAAAATCCAGTATTTTTGAGGATCTCCACAACATCTCAAGCACAGAATCACAGAATCAGAGAACTGTTAAAGTTGGAAAAGCCCTCCAAGATCATTTGAGTCCAACCTGTGACCGATCCCCACCTTGTCACCCAGCTCAGTGAGTGCCATGGCCAGTCATTCCTTGGACATCTCCAGAGTTGGGGACTCCACCACATCCCTGGGCAGCCCATTCATTCTGTGAAAAAACAGATTTAAATGTGTCACTGCAGATGCTGCAGCTCCATCTGCCCTCTGTGAACCAGAGTCAAATGGCATCAGAAGGGGACAGGACAAGGACCAGCCTAGACATTTCCAATTAAAACAGGAGGAGCACATTATTCATAAAGGTCTTAATTATTGCTACCCATGCAAAACAAACAGTAGATGACAGGATGAGTTCTGTGAGAGACGGAGTAAAGCTCATTTCTAGGACAGGAAAAATTTATTATGAATGTGTTTGAACACAGTAAAGCTGCTACAACCTTCTGATTATATTTTTCTACCAATCAGGTCTAATATAGAATCACATAATTCCAGATTGTTTGGGATTGGAAGGGACTTTAAAGCCCATCCAGTCCCACCCCTTGCTATGGGCAGGAACAACTTCCACTATCCCAGGTTGCTCCAAGCCCCACCTAACATAGCCTTGGACACTTCCAAGGATCAGGCAGCCACAGCTGCTCTGGACACATAAGAGTGTGGTATATTTTGTACTACACCCAGGAAGTGGAGCATTCTTGCATCTGTTAAACTTATTTGCATGAGGGGTGAGGATGTGGAGCTGATACTCCCGACCTAATCTCCCTGTCAGCCTCTGAAAGCTTGAAAAGCTTGAGAGATAAACCCCAATCTGAGCAATCACGCAACAGCTCCCGATTACACGGCTCAAAACACCCGATCAAAGCACTTGTATGAGCAAAGTCACTGCACTGTTAATGCCTCCCTTTCAAAAAATTAATGCACCTGAGCGTGGCACCGACACAGGTCACAGAGGCAGAGCCCGTGTAAGCTCCAGGAGCTCCCACACAGCGCATCACTGCGAACTGTTTTCTTCCGTGGCAAGTGCTAATTCCTAAGGTAATGAATGGATATTGAATGTACAGTGGGCTCGGTGTTCCATCTCCCCAGTCCCTTCGTTTTGGCAGGTTTGATGCGGGTGGCCTTTCCTCGGCAGGGGTTTGCTGTTTAATTACAAGCTGGGGGAGCTGGGCTGTGCAGTGGAATCGCTCCGTAGCCAGCGCTCCCTGTAACAGGGGCTGCCTGCTGGGAGCCGGCCAGGGATCACCCAGCAGGGCCCTCTCGAAATCACTCAGCAGAATTACAGTGCTGATGGCAAAGCTACTTACGGGCAAACAGGGTCAGGGAGGCATTAAGAGGCATCAAGGGGAGCCTGGCAATACCCACCCGCTCGGAACACAAAGCTTCCGTGGCAGGGCTGGTGCTGAAAGCAAACATTTGTACAGCCCTTCACCCATGGAAATCCAATCAGTGCTGGGGAATTAGTGCTGGGTTGTAACGACGGATGAGGGGATGGCTGGGATGGGTGGGATGAGCACCTGCCCGAGTAGCACTTCCTTTGTGTTCCAGTGGTCTCACTGCTTCCCTGCTCAGTGCTGTACAGGCTCTGAGATCCCCTGTGCCCCCTCTGATCCCCTGCGGGCAAATCCCAGAGTGTCCTGGAGATCTCATTTGACAGCCCATGGTGCCGGTCCCCGGCACGCTGACGGAGGGAAGAGTCACTTCCCAGTTAGCGCCGCACAGCCAGTGGGATTCCCAGGTGGAAGAACCTGAGTAAATTGAAAATGTTTATTAAAATGAGCCTCAAAAGAGAAAAAAAACACACAGGAAGGACTCAGCAGGAATCTGACCCCCTGTTTTTTTCCTGGGACCCCATTCATAGAATCATTAAGAATCACAGAATCATTAAGAATAACAGAATCATTAAGAATGGAAAAGGCCTCCAAGATCAAGTCCAACCATTCCATCATATTGCCTTGGAAATCCTAAAAGGGGACTCATTTTACATAAGGTTGATGAATGAAAACAAATATTTTCCATTCATTTTAATCTCTTAAATGTTAAAAAATAAACCTTTTGCAGAAGACCAGTATTCTTTTTGTTGCAGAGTAAATGATTGAGGTGAATCCTCAAGTATAAAACAGTTTTTTCCAAAAGAATATTCTAAATGGCACCTGCCAAGTTTGATATATGTGATGTAAGAACTAACAACCTATAATAATAAAATGGTCTTATTAAAATAAATACAAAATCAGAGAGGTTTAATGAAACGCAGCCAAGTGCCCTCGGTGGCTTAAACAAAGCAAACCCTGCCAGGATTTGTACCACAGAAAGAGAGGGTTGGCCCAGGGTGTTTACTTATGAATCTCCATATTCATTCACGGTAAATATTGGACTTCCCTTCTCATTTCATACAGAAAGTGAGCTGGAACCGTTACAATAAAATATGTGAAAGAATAAAAATCAACCTGCAAATGGAGGTGTTTGACTGGTGTCCAAGGGCACAGTAAAATAGGGTAGTTAATACTGAGCAATTACAAAGTGTTTCCACCAGTTGTGCTTATTGTGACACACTGGTGAACCAAAGCAAGGAGGGAGGCATGACATGAATAGAAACAACTACAGATATGCTCATTTCTATGAAGAATATCCCAGACACACTCCTTAAGTGTAAAAGAAATAATTGTTATGTGCTTTCCCAAACCTCAGTTTAGTTAAGTAAATTTATTCTAATTTTATTAATTGTCAGACTGAAAAAACCTCAACCACAAGAGGAAACTTAACAGCTGACTTATAATGAATTTCAGGACTGTAAACATTTAGCTTGAGGTATTGGCAAATGTCCCAAATAATGTTGTATTTTATTCCAGGACAAATTATGTAGCATCCAGATAAAAGCAAAGCCAACTCCTGCCCATGTTTGAGCATGGGCAGTTTTCTCACAGGTGAATTGTTTCCTGAATTCATAGTAAATCCAAGAATAATCGCAGGTTTGGGTTGGAAGGGACCTTAAATCCCATCTGATTCCACCCCTGCCATGGGGCAGGTACACCTTCCACTAGACCAGGTTGCTCCAAGCCCTGTCCAGCCTGGCCTTGGACACTTCCAGGAATGGGGCAGCCACAGCTTCTCTGAGCAGCCAACTTGGAAGTGTTTCTGTAGAATGTGCAATTCACACAATCTCAGAGCCATAATTTCACTCCATTCTGGGCAATACCCATCCCCCCTTTCTCTGCCAAAATTCCTGCCTCCAGCCCAGTGTTCAGTACCTGTGTGGAAAGATCACATACTGTATGTGCTTGTTTTCTGGCTTGTTTAGAACTGAGAACAGCACAAGCCAAGCGAATCCAAGGAAATCAAACCCATGGCAGTCTCTGGTCACCCTTGCACTGCTGCAGGAATCTATTCCCGTGACTGGTGAGACTCCAACTGCATCAAGTTCCGCTTAAACTCCATCAATCAGCAGCAGCCGTGCAGAAGGCACATTCCCAAAGCTCCTCGGGGGGTGATGGAGCAGTCAGGTCCCCACCTTGGCTCCAGGGGCAGCCAGGGCTGGGCATTCCTCACCTACCCAGCCAAGGCCGAGGGCACATTCCTTGTGCAGCCATCGTTCTCTTAGCCTGACAATCCACCACGTGGTGCTCTCTCCCAGGGAGGATCTGACCCTCACTGCCAGGAAGGATCTGGTCCCGTGGCAGTGGTGTGGATGCACAGGGAGAGGTGGGGTGTGCAGAACTCCGAGGGACCCTGAGCCACCAAGAGGACAAAGCCATTTAACACAGTAAATGCACAATGGTTGAGTGAGTCACTTTTCCCTACTTTCCCATTACTCCTGTTGAGGATTGTATTTGATTACAGAATCAGGTTGCAGATTGTACATTGTGTTACGAGTAGCAAAGGATACTTATTTATATATCTATATATATATTTTACTGGTTTTTATTCATTTCTAAATAAATCATCTCAGATGCCAGGATACAGTGAGGATTTTAGGTTTTAAAAAGTGGTTTACAGTAACTAAATTAAACAGATGCCTTATTTGTGAGGATTGCAGGATTTTTTGGAAAAGAAACAAGCCCCTATCCCAAGGTCCCTGCAGGAATCCCAGCAGGAGGTGAGCTGAGGTGGGGAGGGTGTTTCTGTGTAAAGCCAACATGGCACTGGGACAGGACCAATCTCTGCAAATGAAGTTGATGTTTGAAAGGAGCCTTGAGATCTCAGGCTTGGGTAGACATTCCCAGACCTGAGCGTTAGCCTGACCTCTCCTAACCCTCAGGAAGTGGCTGGTGCCTTTTCGGGGGGTCTCAAGTCAAGAAAGACCATTCCAAGCAGAATTCTACAGTACATGGAGTATCTGCCTCCATGCCCACACAGATCATCCTACTTGCAATTAAATATAAAACCTCTTTAAAACACATGGATATTTTTTTCCAAAGTCACTCACTGACTTCCCTATCACCTCCCTGCTGTACAATAGGCAGGGACAAACCCACTTTTCCAGAACTCATTCCTTAGGGTAACAGCAAAATTTTTCCCAGGATTAAAACACAGCGACACTTCCTTTTTCTACATTTGTTTCATTAGCTTAACCTCAAGTTGACAGAGTCCCTAATTCTTCCCAGATCTCAGCTACAGCCTGTAGGGACGAGTGTATTTATTTCTGCATCTGTTCCCCAAATTAACTCAGAAAATGATTATGAGCAAAGGGTTCTTGGTAGTGCCCGGGGAAGCTCTTTTGGAACATTCCATCCAAGTGATCCGCCGGGATCATTCCTCACACAACTGTTTCCTCTCCTTTTATGTTCTAGTAATTGCGAGGGGAATATAACACCACTGCAGGGTTCAAATCTGTTCTGCTGGAGTCCATGGCAAGACTTCCATTGACTCCAGTGGATCCAGAATTCCATGAGCTGTTTGTTATGCTGTCAGACAGAGCAGACCTTGTGGCTCCAGGGACAAACTCCCAAACCACCCACTGTGGTGTTATATTCCCAAATCCTCTGCTCTGGCATTGGGAACATCCTTGAAAGGGGTTTCATTGCAGATGTGAACCCAGCGAAGGGTTGGTGTGTCATCATGGTTAACACTCACCACGAAGTACCCTCTGGAACCAGGATCCAATACCAACTTTTTCCAATGTACAGCATTTTAGGATGCATGTAGTACCTTTAGTAGCCACAGATCTGCCATTTGGGGGCTGCAGCCCAGTAGGATGTCCCCGTGTCCCTCGCTTCGATGTACTCTTGTATGGGTTAGAGAAGATGGCCTCTGTCGTGCGTTGTTCGTGAGCTGTTTCTTATCCCAGAGAGGTGTACGATGTAAAATACGTCAGTGCAAAGTGTATATTTTATGTGAGAGGAAAATACATTTTAATAAAGGTAAAGCTTTGTTTAGCTGTAAAAAATGGCAACTGTTCAAGTGTACAGTAACTTCTTACTAATGTATGAAAATCTGTGATATTTTTGATTTGATTGTATTTGTATTGCCCAAATAAAACATTTTGGCTGTATTGTTCCTAACTCTTACCTTTTCTTTCTAAAGGAGAAAGTGTATTTATTCCACAATAATTTACTTTATTCAGGAAAAAAAGAAAAAAAGGAATGACCAAATTTTCCATAGTTGCCCTGAGTGGATGTCCCTCTTGTATTGCAACCCCTAAAATGAATTTCTAAATTGATTTTTCCGCCTCTTGCTGTTTACTGGTAAGGAAGAAACAATTCTTCAGCTCAGGCAGAGCTATTGATGAGAGTCCTCGAGGGCTCCATGAGGGAAACCCTGCAGAGACAGGGCTTGGCTGAGCTGTGATATGTCGGGCGATGGTGGCATTTACGCCGCCTTCTGTTACTTTTTATTCTTTAAGGGAAAATATAAATGAAAAAGACTCAACTAGAAGTCCAGGCAGCACAAGGCAGCTGCATCCAAAGCTAAAGCTGTGAAAATGGCTATGCAAGGGAAAAGAAGTAAAAAATAGACATAGTACCATTATCTTGTTAGTATTATTATTTTTTTAGTATGTATGGTGTGAAGAGATTTATATTTGTATATGTATAGTATTAGTACCTAGGGCTGTGGAGATGCTCCAAGGGCTGGAGCCCCTCTGCTCTGGAGCCAGGCTGGGAGAGCTGGGGGTGTTCAGCTTGCAGAAGAGAAGGCTCCAGGGGGACCTTAGAGCCCCTTCCAGTGCCTAAAGGGGCTGGAGAGGGACTTCAGACAAGGGCCTGGAGGGACAGGATAAGGAGGAATGGCTTCCCACTGCCAGAGGGCAGGGTTAGATGGGATATTGGGAAGGAATTCTTCCCTATGAGGGTGGAGAGGCCCTGGCACAGGTTGCCCAGAGAAGCTGTGGCTGCCCCATCCCTGGCAGTGTCCAAGGCCAGGTTAGACAGGGCTTGGAGCAACCTGGGATAGTGGAAGGTGTCCCTGCCGGTGGCAGGGGGTGGAATGAGATGAAATATAAGGTCCCTTTCAACTCAACCCAGTCTGGGATCTTGTGACACTCCCAAGCCAAGCATTTTGCTGGTACAGGCTGGTCAGACAGCAAACATGACTAATAAAATTTCAGAAGAAAACCAGTTCCCCTGAGGTTTCCTGATCCATAAATCAACACAAGACAGCTCTGGGAGGTGGAGGAGGGACAGAGGCAGCACCCCAGGAAAAAGCAGCTGCTTTTTCCAAAGGAAATCGAGCTGATGAAGTGTCTCCTCTGTACCCACCAAACACAGCACTGCAATCACCCAACACAAAGATACCTTTTTAAAGCATCAACTACATCAACCACGTTTCCAAGGCAACCCTGCCAAGACAATGCTCCCGCTTTAAATGTTTCTGTGGAAGGAGAATAATAATATAATAATGGGTCTCATAAAGCCACTTCCATTTCCAAAGGGTCTAAAAACATCTCAGAAACATTTACACACTCCAGAATCACTTCACCTGACGCTGAACTGCAGCTCCTGTGGGGTGGAACACTGGGAGCAGGGAGGAATACACGGAGGCAGCTCGGGAGGTGGGATGAAGAATATCCCCATGATTGTGTGCTGCTGGAGCAGGAGCTAGTGGCAGGGATGGGGGAACATGGCTGCATGCTGAGATCTGTAAGACCCCAGGAGATGTGGAGCAGCTGCATCCCAAATGAGGCTGCCTGGATAAATTGATAGTTCAGAGGGAGTTGAGGCAGGCTGAGGATAAAAACTCTGAGGAATGAGCACCACAGCCTGATGCCACACATTCTGAACATCTGCCCCTTTGATAGCCCTCACAATATATCACAGCATTAATTATGCCCAGGCAGTGCTACACAAAACCTGGGAGCATCACTCCCTGCAGTCTCTGCTCTGCCCAGTGGAGCTGGGGGGGTTCCTGCATCATCTGGCAGCAGCACAGCCCCAAATCTGATGCCTCTCCTACTGTCTTGCCAGAAAACAAAGCTGGGTGAGATATTAATCATGGAGATGCCAGTGGGGGTTTCCTTATGATTTTCTTCATCTGCCAAAAGAATCTTCTCTTTATCAAAGAGGTAACAAATGACCTGATTTCTGCCCAAAGTGACGAAGTTAGAGGTCTCTGAGTTTGGGTCGTGTGCAACAGCCAAGGATTGGTATTAGCCCACAATTTAGGTACCCACTGGCCTCTTGCTGACCTTCCCAGAATTCCTACTGGAGAAGCAAGAGGTTGTTCCACCCCTGCTGAGCATAGCCACTTCCACAAGGAGAAATAAGTTTAGAAAAAGATTGAAAAAAGAAAAAAGCCAGAGACACACATTCAAGGCACAGGAGGAAGCCCCTGAAGGGCTGAGCTGCTGCTGGCACTTCAGAGCCTGTAACCTGGAACATCTCCAAACCCTCTGGCCATGCTGCTCCCAGGGACCAAGGGCCCATCCCGGTGCCAGTGGGTCTGAGTGGGAATGTCTGCAAAGGACAGTGTCCCACAGGACAAAACCCTCCTGGGCACCACAGCACCACCCTGAATTTGTGAGTCCTACACACAGATGTGTGAGTGCTGCTCCTCAGTCTCGGGGAGATGGATTTCATGGAGTACCCAACCTGAAACAGTCAGTAACATTACAGCCTTCCCAGGGAGTCATTTCTTCCTGTCTGCAAGTTAATGAGTTGAAAACAAAAAAAATATAATCTCAGGCAGCAACAACAACAATATTTATCTAAAGCACACGATCTTTCCAATTGTTAGGTTTATTTAACTCTTTATAATGCCAATGGGTAAAGTCAGGCTGCTTATTTCAGGGAGAAGCACAAGTTTTTCCAGACTCAATTGGGATGATGGCTTTGTTTAAATCCCTTTGGTTTTCCCAGAGTCGCCCTTACCTGCTGAGCGGAGCCTTCTCCACTACAGAAAGGGGAAACAAACTGAATTTTAATCAGAAGGTTTCTATTCTGATCACTGCTGGTCTCCTTTTGCTTTATAGTTACCAATAAAACCTTAAAGAGACGATCACTGATGGATTCATTGTGATTGATTGCACCTGCCCACCCTCTTGCATTTTAAGGGGCCTCATTACTGGATGTTCAAGAATTTAATTTCAGAGCATGTGTAATAAACCTTGTACTTGGCCACCTAATTGGTTCAGCCATCGCTTCTGTGCCTTGGCTGAAAAGCCAATAAAAGGAGCACAAAAAAGAAGAATATTAATAGTTCTGACTTTGTAAAGATAAGCTCAGCAGCTGGGTTATGCTTTAATTAATACACGGAGAGCAAAGAATGCTGCCTTAAAAAGAGATTACTATCAGATTAAAGAATACCTTGCAATTACTTATTTATTTGTTCATTTTTGTATCTCACACACATTTAGCTCTCTGTGTCCCTCACAGATGCTTTACCTCTGAGCTTGAGAACCCTGAGAAAAAGAAAACTTGCACATTAAATTCTGTAGAATGAAAAATGCACAAGAATACTTTAATCATCATCTTTTACTAGAGGATCCTCTCTAATGATTCTTCTTACTAAAAATTAAATTTATTATTCAATTTCTCTCACCAAAGATATTTGTAGTCAGATGGGTTTGGATGCTCTGAAGTGTTAGTGGTGATAACTAAAATAGAGTAGCTCAAGTAGTTTGGTCTGCAGTGAGTTAAATGTGGATAACATGCCCCAAAATATAACCAAGAATTTTGCTGCAAGATACTTTTAGGTATTTTGGCTTCTTGCATGTGGCAATTCCAGTGAGCACATGGCCTGGAGTCAGCAGCTCTTCCTGCTGCTTCCCATACTGGGAATGCTGGTCTAGGTACCTGCTAAAAGTCAGGAATAGTGCTAAACCTCACTGATTGTTTTCATGGAACAGAACAGGGAGAGAGATCCTGTGGGATGGGCAGGAACCAGACCCCTGATCCTCCTGGACCAGCTGGGGACAGACAGAGACCTGTTGCTCACACCTTCCCTTTTTTTCTAAGAAACAACCCCTCTGGAAAATGCATAGTCTTGCTTTTCCTACCTGCAAATGCCAACCAGGAATTTTAATGGGATATTTGACTTGCTTGAACAAATGCAGGGTTCATTAGTTGTTATTTTTTCCCGGTGATAGGCAGTGGTAAATCCCACACTAGACTTTTGTGACTGTGTCTAATAAATGTTGCCTAGAGCCCTGGTGCTGTCTTTAATAAGCACAAATCTTGCTGCTACGCTGTTTGCTTGTTCTCTCTTCCAAAAAAGAAAGAGCTGCTGATGGCTTATGCTCCCCCCATCCTCCCTTTGTTGTCAGAAAGGCTCATTTTTTCCAAGATATGGGAGCTGAACAGATATTATTTTCTATGCTTTTAAAAAAGGAACAAAAACAACACAAAACCCCCTTTGTTTTTATTTGCTGACTCTTTTCTTAAGACACCCTAATGACAGTAACAGTTTGTAATGGTGGTGTGGCCGAGAACCTGCTATCAGCACAATAGGCACAAAATGCTGCTTTGTGGTGCCTGTGGATCATTAAAGCTCCTCACATGCTGCAGGGTGGAAGTTACTGATGGTTCCAGTCTCCCTCCCAGCGTCAGAGATCACCTCTTGAAAGCAGATTTCTTTCTCTAGTGCTTCATGGTTTTATGGACTGACACACTCCAGGAAAGCTCCAGAGGGCAAATCCACATCTCTGAACCACTTCCACCTCAACAACAACAACGCGCCTCTTCCCATTCCTGTGACGGGAGTGTCCTGAACAATGTGAGCTCCCAGAGTAGGTTTACAGGACAAAGATGAGAAGGATGAAAGTTTTTACTCACTGCAAAATGGGCTTCTGGGCTCTTTTGCAAAAATTGTGAATTTTTTTTAGTTTATTTACAACATTCCTCAGAACACAAGGGAGGAATAAAACTCTGGAGAAAAGTGGTGAGCCCATCCTGCAGGGCACAGTCCTGGTAGGACTGCCCATGGCAGGAGTTTGGACAGAGATGAGCTTCAGGGTCTCTGCCAACCTCAGCCATTCCATGACTCTATGAACATATGGAAGAAGGAAATGTATCTTCATGTTGACTTCCATTATCTTGTATTCTCCCTGAACTTGCTTTATGCTCTTTCTTGCTGTTTGTAAAACCTTCTTTATCAAAAACCCAAAGTTCAAGGCCAAGGTCACCCAAACAACTCCCTCTTTATGAGGGTGTGCTCTGGACACTCCACAGTAAAACCCATCTCCAGGAAAATCTAATTTAATCCATTAATGGGGATCCATAAAACAAAGCCACGCATTGTGCAGGCAAAGTTATTTACAGCCCTGGAATCATACTGATTACAACAATAAATAATACAGGATGTATCTCTGGGAAATAATATAAAAGCAGTTAATCCACAACAAAGAGAATGGGAATGATTCTGCTATTTCTGTGAATGTCAGTGTGTGCAGTGAGGGTGGGGAGGTCCTGGCACAGGTTGCCCAGAGAAGCTGTGGCTGCCCCATCCCTGGAAGTGTCCAAGGCCAGGCTGGACAAGGCTTGGAGCAACCTGGTCTAATGGAAGGTGTCCCTGCCCATGGCACTGGGTGGAACTGGATGAGTTTTAAGGTCCCTTCCAACCCAAACCCTTCTAGGATAGTATGATTCCCCCAGTGCAGGAACTTCCTAAGGGCAGCCTTCACAGTTCCACTTTTTAAAGCATTAAGTCAATTTATTTTGTAATAATTTGGGAAAATTCTGTTCTCCTTCATGTGGGTGAAGCTGCCCCTGGCCAGTTCAGACCAGTAGAATTCGGACTCTTCCATAGTCCCAGAATGGCACAGCAATATTTCAGCCTAATCCAGGTCCCAGGTCAGTCAGTACCAACTGCTCCAACCCCTGTGCCCTTTACTCAGGCTTTCCATAGCCCAAGTGCCCCCTCAGTGCCTGAACCTGCTGCAAAATGGGGAGAGCAAAACCCAGAGCTCCCCTCCCAGGATTGTTCTGCATCACACAGGAGCAAAGAAGGAGGGACACAACTGCTGTTGCCTAAACCAGATAAAATCAAACCCCTTGGGGCACTGCTGACCAGCTGAGGAATCCTCAGCAGCCACTGGCTTTTTCCTGAATGGAAGCAGAATCATGGAATATCCTGAGTTGGAAGGGATCCACAAGGATCAGCACCCTGGAAAAGCCTTCCAAACCTGCCATTGCCAGGCTGTGCAATGTGCAAGTGAACAGTTCCCCCTGCTGCACAGGGCTGTGCCTCCCACAAACAAAGCCTTCTCCAGTTTAATGGGTTATCCAGGGAAGCACAGGCCTGGGAATGTCTCTGCATTAACTTGGGACAGATACAGTGGCACCTCCTGATCGTCACAGAGATCACATCTTTGTGTTTACTCCCCTCAATCCTGCTTTGCTAGTCTAAGACTAAATATGATCTAGAATATAGTGTATCATGTGTTGGTATACATGATAATGGTGTGTATTTCCAGGAAAACATCACATTTCAGAAAATGTTTTAGGGAACTGTTCATTGCACACAAAATTTAGGATTTCTAGAAGCAGTTTTTGTGCTCACAATGTGTGAGAGCACGGGGCTGGGCCAGGCTGGGCAGGGGCTGCAGGACCTGCCCCAAACTCCAAGCAGTTCAGGAGCTCAAAAGTGCAGCATTCAAATCTGGAAACTCTTCAAACTGTCAAAATCAAAACAACATGACAACTGTTCCCATCACTGGGGACTGTCCAACCTGGCCTTGGACACTGCCAGGGATGGGGCAGCCACAGCTTCTCTGGGCAATCTGTGCCAGGGCCTCAGCACCCTCACAGGGAAGAATTCCTTCCCAATATCCCATCTCACCCTGCACTCTGGCAGTTACATGGTTAAAGGTTGTCTGTGGAGTCAGAAAGGAAGTTCATTGTCACTGGAGAGAATTTCAGGAGACAAAAGCTGGATTCCGAGCTCACACACATCTGTAACCCACTGCCAGTGATTAAAACTATCTTCAAGCTGTTTGTGGGAAGAGCAGAGATTCCTATGATCAGGAGGACCCAGCCCAGGGGGAGAGCAAAGCCTTGGCTGATCAAGGCTGTGACTGAATCTCCTCAGGAAATGTCTCCCACAATGAAGAATGCACATTTTTCACCTCATTCTTCACTTTCGAGTATCCTTTCAATCCATGGGTATATGCCCTTCCTCAATGATTTTTTTTCTTTCTTCTTTTATCAATATCTTTTGCTTTAGCAATCTGAAATTCCTATTTTTATCTTTCAAAAACAGCCTTTCTGATACTGTGCAGGATTCTGAGTGAAACTGATAAACCCACAGAAAATCAGAGATAATGGTAAAATTTGCCTTATGTATTTTTATTCTTCTCTCCCTGCCAAGTTTGAAATGTAAATTGCAGAGACCTGCACAGTGTAGTACTTAAAGCCAAACAAATGCAGCTTCAAGTCAAAAATCTCTTAAGAGCCAGAACACGCTACGAGGATTCCCAGGCTCAGGCTCAAGCTCAGAAATGCCACGGAAAGCACATTTCATCCAGAATGTGACATGTCAGGACAATCTATGCAGCAAATTAATTCCCATACTGGCTGTGTGACATTTATCTCAAGTGCCCAGTTCCCAGCTGGCACTTTTTCCCCCTTATTATTGTCCATATTCAGTGCTAATAAAATTTCTGATATTTTTTTATATTCTGTATCTCATTTGATTTCAGTCACCAATCTGGGGATTTCTATTAGTGATTGTTTACTGGAGATTCCATGTGTCAGAGGGTTACAGGTGAAGTGGAAGCCATAACCTCAGTCATCAAACCACATCCTCTGATTCAGAAGGGGTGAGAGGAACCACCTGGGGGTGCCTCAGGCAGGGGAGACATGCCATGGTGTCACCTACTGTCATTCACTAACTACAGAAATACACTGAGGGGATGGAGAGTGTCCAAAGAAAGGAACAATGCTGGGGAAGGGCCTGGAGCACCAGGAGCAGCTGAGGGAGCTGGGGGGGCTCAGCCTGGAGAAAAGGAGGCTCCAGGGGGACCTTCTCACTCTCTGCAACTCCCTGACAGGAGGGTGGAGCTGGGGGGCAGGTCGGTCTCTGCTCCCAGGGAACAAGGGACAGGCAGGATGAGAGGAAACAGCCTCAAGCTGCACCAGGTTGGACACCAGGAGGAATTTCTTCCTGGAAAGGGTGGTCAGGCATTGAAAAGGGCTGCCCAGGGAGGTGGTGGAATCCCCATCCCTGGAGCTGTCCAAGGAATGACTGGACGTGGCACTCAGTGCTCTGGGCTGGGTGACAAGGTGGGAATCAGTCACAGGGTGGACTCGATGGTCTGAGAGGGCTTTTCCATCCTCAGTGACTCTGGGATTCTCTCTGTGACAGACAAACAAGGACTGTCCAGGGGGTCCAGCCTCTCACCACAGCTGCTCCCCGTGGAGGGGAGAACACTTACGCTGCTGCCAGAGAACACAGGTCACATCAGGGCAATGATGGGGTTTGAACAAAAATTTACCTCTGGCTTCTAATCCTGGATTCTGTTTCAAAACTGGGATGACATAAAGATCAGAAGCCACAGCTCTTATTTCCAGCAGCCTTCTGTGCTCTTTTGGAGATGGAACAGTTCAACCTTTAAGCTTATCCCACACCTGTATAGCTCCGTCTCCTTTTCTAAGGGTACTTATGTTCAAGAAAAACAAATCCGATTTCTCTTCGCCTGCCTGTGACGTTCTGCTGCTTAGAAATGCTTAAGAAGAAAGGAATCATAAAATCTTGAATATACCACACAAGAACTGTGTGTAGGACTCCAGTCACTCTCAAACAGACTTATTTTTTTCTCTCAAACAGAAACTCCTAGTAAGGTACAAGAGCATAAAAGGAGCAATACCAGATAACACAGAGCTGAAAAATTGTTTCTCTGAATATTAGAAGAATGTACTTACGACAAATGATCCTTCCCTGGTATTGTCTGCCCCAGAAAAATGTACCAAAGGCTGTTAAGTTACATCTAAGATTTTTCTTACCCAGACCTTTCTCTAAAGCAGAGCTCCCTGAAGACATGGCTGGTCAGGTTGCTCCATGTGCTGTGTGCACTGCAAGGGATCTGTGCTATGGTGGTGCCCTTATTTTAAGGTTCTTCAATCAAAATGCAGGATGGAAATGCAGTATAGCTGTGGTTGCTACTCTTGTGTGACATCTCTGCCCTCAGGCCCAGTGTTGGTGCCAGGCACTGACGTGTGACAGACGAGATGTGAGGGATTTCACAGGAGGAAGACACTCACTCCTGTCCAGCACAATTGTTACAGCTCAGGGATATTCAGCAATCCATTAAATCCAATAGTGGACATGGAATCATAAAATTGTTTAGGTTGGAAAAGCCCTCTGAGCCCATTGAGACCAACCATTCCCCAGCACTGCCAAGGCCACCACTGACCCATGTCCCCAAGTGCCACATCCACACGGCTTTTAAAGCCCTCCAGGGATGGGGACTCCAACACTGCCCTGGGCAGGTGTGCCAGGGCTGGACAGACATTTCCAGGAAGAAACTTTTCCAGTGTCCAACCTGAACCTCCCCTGGCACAGCCTGAGGCTGTTTCCTCTTGTCCTGTTCCTTGTTCCCTGGGAGCAGAGCCTGGCCCCCACCTGGCTCCACCCTCCCATCAGGGAGTTGCAGAGAGTCAGAAGGTCCTCCCTGAGCCTCCTTTTCTCCAGGCTGAACCCCCCCTTCAGCTCCCTCAGCTACTCCTGGTGCTCCAGACCCTTTCCTAACTCTGTTCCCTTCTCTGGACACACTCTGGCCCCTCAATGTCTTATTGTGAGACAGTTAAACTATATCAACATCTCCTGGAGCAGCCCCGGAGGGCTCAGCTTGCACACTCTCTTCACAGGAGCAAAGATTTACACCTGGAGTTATCTACAGGCATTAGTTTTCTTCTCTGAGTACCTTTGACTCAGCTATTGCTGCAAAGAGCTGAGGCAAAGCCTGAAGAAGAGTTCCTGCAGCCCCATGGCACCAGCTGACCTGACACAGAGCCATCGGTGGACCCTCATTTGCTGTCCTTCACAGCAGCCACCACTGATTTTAACTCTTGTGTGTCCATGTGCCTGTGTGTGTTTGGCACCACATTCCCACCTGGAGCAGCCCAGCTCGTTCCAGAGGAACGCAGCACAGTCAGGCTCATGGAGCTCTTCACACCTCTGTGATCTTACCCAAACTGAGGAGCAGTCTGAGAGTCTCCTCATATCCAGGGCACGGTGCAAAAGAGACACTGCAGAGGTCACCGAGAAGTTGAAATTCTTTTCCAGCACCAACACGAGCCCGGGAGAAAAAAAACAAACATAAAACTCAAGATGAAGAAAAAACAGTGCTAAAAAGATCGGACAACGTTTCCTTCTCTTCCTTTCCTTCTCTCCCTCCATAAATCATTTGGTTTATGTAACGGAGAACAATAAAGCAAGCCAGATTTAGAAAACATTTTTTCCCGTCAACGAGCAGAATGATTGATGCTGTGGAAAACCAACATCTAAGTAGAAAAAAAAGCTTTCAGGGATGATTTACTGAAATCCACCAAACAATTGGATTTGGTTGCTGAAAAATACCAAGTCTTCAGGCTAAATTAATTAATAAAATATTTGAAAATGGCCTTGAATAGTTACAACTGAACAGAAGGGGCGCGAGGGGGAAATGGCATGAGATTGTCTTCAATTTTGACTCACTCTATGTATTATGAAAGAAATTATTTAAGAATAACAATGCAGCCCAAATATCTCAAGACAGAAGAGGAGCCCTGAACAGAGAAACCTTATCAGGTGGCCTTGGCTCCTGTATGACAATGTATTGGCACAGCACTAGAATAATAATTCTCTGCTGATTGTAACAAACCGTTTCTCTCAGTCTTGTGTTCCCTTCTCCGCAGGAGATAAAGCCCCTGTGAAGTGCTGTGTGATGAGCATGTAGTGCCTGCAGTGTCTGACCGGATGGGGCTGCACAGGGCCCCTCGTGCCCAGCTGTGCCCAGGCAGGGCCTCCCTGAGCAGGGTCAGACCCGAGGCTGGGGGGGTCTGTGTCCCCTGTCCTTCTGCACCAGGTCTGACACTGCAGCCTGAGCGCAGCTCAAGCTGTGCTTCCATGAGGGAGCAAGTGCTGGGACAGGGACTGGGCAGCACTGCCAGCCCCAGAATGAGGGACACACCTGGGAAATGCCTTCTCTCTTCACTGGGCATTGTTAAGGACATTTGTCACATCCTTCACCCAGCCACCGGTATCATGTTGATTTAAACACAATCAATTAAATCCTGAACAGGTTTAGTAACTGTTGCTGCTGTGATGCAGTGGAGGCTCTCCTTAGAGAGGAGAAAAAAAAAGAAGAAAAAAAAAAGAGGGAGAGTGGTATTTTTATTCTAGATGCCAAGTCTGGTGTTCCCAGGTCTGTAGCTCCATGGGCTCCAAGGCATGGAGGTGGAAGAGGATGCCAGGAGAGGCAGGGCAAAGACTGGCCCTCACTCAGCCAGAGAAGGGGAGACATGGTTCTGCCTGTCTTGGTAGGAATGCTTATTAAACTGAGGTATTTGTTCTTGTATCTATGAGAAACATGTGCCTTCCCACTTGGCTGGGAATATTTTGGGAGCTGCTGAGCCCAAAATTACTTTTCTTTTCCATGCTCAGATTTGAAGCCTTGGCAACACACAAACACTCCGTTTATTCTAACTCTTTTCCAAAGATCTTGCCTGGTTGAAAATATGTTTCATAGGTTAAAATATATTTGAATTCAGAGTTGCCAGATCCCAGTTTGTTGTGACCCAAACCATCCTGTGATACAGAAGATCAGCAGATCCAGAGGCTCCCAGCAGGAACAATGCAAGGATGTGGGATCAGCACATCACTGAACCCTTTTGGCATTAAACCTCACATGTTCTCATTTGGAATTGGCTGCCAGGGATCTTCAAACATGTCCTGCTTTGGATCCAGCCCCAGGGATGGAGGCATCTCTGTTGTGCCGGGCACAGAATGACTTCAGAAAGGCTGGGTGAGTGTCAGGGTGTTATAACATTTAAACGTTGTAAATGTTTTCCATTTTTTTCTGTTGTAAATCATCACATTGAATCATAGAAACACACAATCACAGAATGGTTTGGTTTGGAAAAGCCGTCTAAGATTATCAAATCCAACTGTTCCCCAGCACTGCCAAGGTCACCACTAACCCATGTCCCCAGGTGCCACATCCACAGGCCTTTAAATGTCCCCCAGGGATGGGGACTCCACCACTGACCTGGGCAGCTGTGCCAGGGCTGGACAGCACTTCCCAGGAAGATATTTTCCCAATATCCAAGCTAAACCTGTCCTGGCATAACCTGAGGCCATTGGGGTCCTTGCCTGGAGCCTGGGTGATGCTGCACCTCCAGAGACACCGTTTGTCACTCAACTCCCCTGGGTCTGCAGGACTTTTATCCCCGTTAGTGTGTCTTTTAGAAAAGGATTATGTGCTGTTTTTCATGAGATTTATACCCAATCTCCATCTCTGCCAGGTAAAAAGAAATCACTTCACTTTGCCTACACCAGTCATATGTGGATATTAATCTCCAGGAGTCTCCACACAGAGTTTATCACCTCCAGGTATCTGCCTTTAATACACAGAGCAGTGAATCATAAGTGGCTAAAATCAAAACACACCGAAAATAATCCTTTTTCCCCTCCTCCTCCATCTCTTTTCTCCCCAGCTCATAGCCATGTAAGGTGTTAGGTGTCCTGCCTTTGAGCGGGAATTTTGTTTCCTAAAGATCTCCAATTTTCAGATTCATATCTCCTGATGTTGGTGAGAATGAAGCTTGAAATACAAAGATGCCTTAAAGGCAGGATTTATATTATTTTAACTAAGACCCAAAGAACAATATCTACAGTTTCTCAAGGATAAATGATTTTGAACTTCAATACTTTGTCTGGGTACATTTGAAGAACATGAAACATTTTCCAAAAAACTATTCTTACAGATAACTGCCACCCCTAGCAGAAATCTTTGGGGTTTGATGAAAAACATTCATATTTCTCCCCCACAGATGCCCAGGCAGCTGTGTGGAAAATCCAGCCGTGGTTGAAGCCGCTCAAACAGAACTGACAGTTCATCCTGTGGACAAATGAAACAAAAAGAGCTAATCCTGGAATAAAGGGATGCAGATGATGTACATTTTAATGGGAAAATACAGATCAAATGAAACAACAAGAATATAATACATGCAATGAGAATTAATCAACATTTTCAGAAGTCCAAAGCAGCGGGTTTAGTCTGAGAAGTGTATTTAGGGCTGATTATTTGCTTCAGAGGTGTTTTATCTGGTGAGATCACAGAATCCCAGACTAGTTTGGGTAGGGAGAGACCTGAAAGCATATCTTGTTCCATGGGCAGGGACAACTTTCACTAGGTCAGGTTGTTCCAAGCCCTGTCTAACCTGGCCTTGGACATCTCCAGGTATGGGGAAGCCACAGCTGCTCTGTGCCAGGGCCTTGCCACCCTCACAGGGATGAATTCCTTCCTAATAAGTTTCTCCATGTATTTCTCACTCCTGTATTTGAATGCACACAGTTTATGATAGATTTCAATGCATTAATTAAAAAAAAAGATTCATTATTCATTTTACCTCCTTTCAACACATCCTGGGACTGTTTTTAATTAATCACTAAACCCCTTTCTCTGTACAACTGCAATTTGCCTGTATTTGAGGCTAACCCAGAACACAATCAAGTCAGAACAGCTTGGTGGAAGCAGCTGCCACAAAGGAAGTGGATTCTCTGCTGTGTTTGAGGTAGGGCTGGAAATTATGAGTTTGCCATGTTTTGGGAAATGAGGAAGCCCTGACCATGCAAGAGCAGAGCAGGTCCCTCCTGCCCTGTGCATTCCCACACACACGCGGTGCTGAAGCTCATCCCACACAGCCTTTATCAGCCAAACAGCTCATAAACTCCAAAATTTATTTATCAATTCCCACCAGTGATGCTTAGGATCTTCTGGGAACAACATTTATTTTCATTTTTCAATAATTTTTCAGCAATATAACATTTCCCAATGTTCACAGCACCAGTAGCAACTGCAAATGCTGGGGAGAAGCCAGAGTCCAACCCTTCTGGTTTAGCACATTGGATATATTTTCTTGTTCTCAGCCCTGACTCAGCCCATCATGGTCCTGACCAGAATCAAGGAGTTAATGGATTAGCAATGCAGGAACAGCTAATTACTGGAACAGCAACATTTTCATGCTTTGGGATATCAGAGGTCATAGAGAACATACAGAGAAATAGATGTGGTTTTAAATCAAGGCTTTGACGATGAGCTCATTTCAGGGAGTAATTATCAGTGTTAGTGCACATCACAACAGGAAATTATTGTGTATATGGGGTAAAACTTCAGTTCTGGGAGACACTTCAGCCACACAGCACGTGGCTATTGCAGTCAGGTGGCCTTTACAGAATTATGGCATCATGGAATCATTTAAGTTGGAAAAACCCTCTCAGACCACTGAGTCTAACCATTCCCCACCACTGCCAAGGCCACCACTGACCGACATTCCCAAATTCCACATCCACACGGCTTTTAAACCCCTCCAGGGATGGGGACTCCACCACTGCCCTGGGCAGGTGTGCCAGGGCTGGACAGCCCTTTCCAGAAAGAAATTTTCCCTATATCTAACCTGACACAGCTTGAGGCCACCATTCCCTCTCTCCTGTCTCTTGTCCCCTGATCTGAATATTGGAATATTACTATATAAATGTCAACATTCCTATGAACAGTAATCAGTGAGAGATAAGATGAGCATGGGGGACTGTTCTAAAGGCGTTACAGGGAGATAAATGGAAATACCAGGCATTGCTTTCCATAAACTACTGCTGGAAGCTCAGTCTCTAAGCTGGGAGCTGGTGAGGTACTTGGCTTGTGCTGAGGTTTGACAGCCCATCCCTGTAACATGAAGAGCTGCTGTTGAAGCAGAAGGAGCAGTAGGAACCAGGGGAGAAGAAGAGGGGAAATGGAAACAAAGGAAGAACAGGCCCCAAGATGTGAGAGTAATTGCAGGCAAGAATTTTCTCATCGGAAAAGGAACATGAAGAACTGCACAGGACAAGATTTTTTGTTCTGAACGTACTCACATGAAACCTAAAACTACTCAAATCTTTACATTTTTATCAATGGCTTTAATACATTTTGCCTTTTAATTGTATAAAACCATCTTTTACAAGAGTATCTGTACTTTTTAAAATAAACTGTGGTTTTAAATTTAAAAAACCCTCAACATCACATAAAAAGCTACAGATGGACGTTTTGTATGCAGTTGTTTGAGTCCTTCACCCACTAAGCACATCCTCACCAGAGACTTGGTGCACCTGCTGTTTTATATCTCTGAATATTTATGGTCCATCCCCGAGGCAGCACAGGCAGGGCTGGATGGGGCCATCATAGCACAGGAATGCAACCTTCTGGAAGGGGTCCCAGTCCCCAGGCCCCACCACATTCCGCCAGCAACAACTGCATCCCACCTGCACAGGTACACAGGATAGCAGCACCAGGAAGGAATTTCTCTCTGTGAGGGTGGTGAGGCCCTGACACAGATTGCCCAGAGAAGCTGTGGCTGCCCCATCCCTGGAAGTGTCCAAGACCAGGTTGGACGGGGCTTGGAGCAACCTGGGATAGTGGAAGGTGTCCCTGTCCAGGGCAGGGAGTGGAATGAGAGTTCTGAGTTTCTGTCCAACCCAAACCATTCCAGGATTCCATGATACCATCAAGACATGATGCAGGTCCTTATAACCATTTCAATAGGTCTTTCTGTACTCACATCCCAAGTAATTAGAGCCACGTTGATATTGTACGAAGGACACACAAGGTCCTCCCCCAGATCCAGTCAAACCCTGTGCTTTCCCCTGCTCTTCCAAGGCTGGAAGCTGAGGACAAAAGTGCAAACCCTCAATTTAATAGCTTAAAGCCTCTTGTTTGCAATAAGAAGGCATTTCCATGCCCAGGGAGACACCACAGGCACCCCTCTGTCCCTCTGGAGGCTGCAGGAACAAACCTGGCTTTGTCTGGGGAGTGTGGGATCAGCAGAGTCTGAAAGGCATAAACAACGCCCTGAGACTCCCAATCCACAGGAATGACTTGGGGAATTGTTCTTCATCAATCAAAACAACTCAGGATTTTAAAAAGAAGTTTAAAAAACCCCCAAGAGTTGGAAGAACAGCTTAAAAAAGGAAAGAGAGTCATGGAATCATTAAGGTTGGAAGATCTCCAAGGTCAGCAAGTCCAACCTTGGACCGAGTACCACCATGCCCACTAAACCATAACACAAAGTGCCACATCCCTCATTATTTGAACATTTCTAGGGAATGGTCAAGATGGGTCGAAACTGAGAAGGAACTGGCCAAGAGCAGTGGGAATGGGAGTGAATATATACAGAAGAGTCCTTCAAAAATTCAAAATCTGGCCACTTTTACCGCTATCACTGGACTTACTCATTTTAATCAGGAGATTTTAACCTTCAAGAAAGAAAAAAGCCCTGTATTTTACCTCAGAAATAAATCATATTTTCAAAGCCATCTGGGCAGTTTATTTTTATCTGGAGTGTGTTGCTGTGCAACTAGGAGAGGCAGCACAAAACCTCCCTCCAATTCACTCCATTGAGTTATCCAGATGAGTTTGACTGACTCCACACCCACCTGCCCACATCCTATTTATTTCCCTGATTTAAACAGCCCAACTCCACCATCTTGACCTTCCCCTTGCAGTCCCTTCTCCTCCGCAAGGCTGTTGGAGATGGGGAGACAGACGAGTCCTTAGGCTGGGTATTAAATCTCAAAAGCACCCTTGAGTCTAATTTTCCTGACATTGTTGCACCTTTCCACATAAATCAAAGGGACCCACAGGGTCTTGGGGAACAGAAATTGGTTTTCTGAGATGTTTGGATCCAACAAGCAGAATAAAGATACAGTAATTAAAAAATACATCTGACAGCATGCACTGCTAAATAAAAATATAACATTGAAATGGCTTGGGACAAGGCCTGTAGGGACAGGAGACCAAGGAAATGGCTTCCCACTGCCAGAGGGATGGGATGCTAGATGGGATACTGGGGAGAAATTGTTCCCTGTGAGGGTGGTGAGGCCCTGGCACAGGTTGCCCAGAGAAGCTGTGGCTGCCCCATCCCTGGAAGTGACCAAGGCCAAGTTGGATGGGGCTTGGAGCAACCTGGGATAGTGAAAGGTGTCCCTGACCATGAAACAAGATAAGCTTTGAGGTCCCTGCCAACCCAAACTGGTCTGTGATTTGATGATTCTATGAATGCCATTTCCTGCAGCTTTTGGTTTTACTTCTTCTATTTCTTTTTTCTTTTAATATAAGATAAAATCTGAGTTAACTGTCTCTTTGCAATGTTTGTATGAGAGGAGAGTGGTTTTAGGGATGGTGGGCAGCCAAGTGAAGCCTGTCTACACACGTGCAGCTGCTGAAAAGCCACTTCAGACATGAGAATAAATCTCTGGGTTGTAATTTATTACAAATTCTAATGAAAATAGAGAGAGGAATTTTTATGTCTTCCTTCTCAGCATATGTAGAATTTTAACATGAGCATTTTATTAAAAAGCAGCCAGAGTTATGAATCATTCATGGCCACCAAGTGACTCCCACTCGTTGGCAGAATGACCCACACTTGGCTTCTTCACTGGCAACAAATAAAGCAGCTCTTAATGAACCCAGACAGGTTATTCTGAAGGCGCCGAATAAGCAAAATCAGGTGGATTTTTAGGATTCAAACAAAGTTATATATTTTGTCAGGATCTCACTGGTTTTTTTTCCTTTTTTGAATAATGAATGGAGTTGTTTTAAGGTAGTGTTAATGCTGGGAGTGCTGGGTGAAGGGATTCAATTGAGAGCCTGTCACAGGCCTCCCTTGTTTCCCTGACAAGAGTTGTCATGTTCCTGTGACACCTGATGTGCCGAGCACGGCTGATAAATGGCTTAAAGATGAAATTGTCAGTCTCCATTACCTGGCACAGCAATTACCCAGCACAGGGCCTGGACTGGGCACCCTTGGGTGCCTCATGGGGAGAAGGAGGGTGGGGGGTGTGGATGCAGCCTGATGGACCACAGAGCCACTTCCCAGCCCAGCTCACAGGGTTAGTGTTGCCAAATACTCAAAAATCAGGATAAATAAAACTCTCCAACATCTTCTAACACTGAAAAGTGTTAGAAATCACAGAGTCAGAGAATATGCTGAGTTGGAAGGGACCCACAAGGATCATCGAGTCCAACCCATAGCCCTGCACAGGACCATCCCCAGGAGTCTCACCATGTGCCCCGGACTATCATCCAAAAGCTCCTTGAGTATACTTACAGTTTCAGTATTTTTCCCAAAATGTGTTCTTGCAGGAGTAGCTTATGACAACTTTTTGCTAAACACTGGCTAAAAGTGATTTAAGGCCCAACACAACACTTATGATGAATTAAAATAATTAATTAAAAAGTTAATTAAACCCATTAAAAAATCAGGAAAGTTATATTATTTTCAACACGGGGATCATTTCTTTTGCTGGGGTTCAGCAGAGAGAGAGGGGAGCGTGAACACAGAGGTGAAGGAAATAGGGGAGGTAAGAGAATACACAGGCCAGGCTGGACAGAGCTTAGAGCAACATGGTCTAGTAGAAGGTGTCCCTGCCCAGGGCAGGGGATGGAACTGGAAGGGCTTTAAGATCCCTTCCATCTCAAACCATTCTGTGATTCTGTGATTTCATGACACATGGATACCTTTCGCTTTGATGGCAGAAAGCTGCACAGGGTCATAGAAATGAGCCCCCAAGTGTTGAGTTGGACACCTCCTGGGAAGTAATTTAAATTGTAAAGTTTCCAGCTGACAGTGGATTTTAATTCCCCAGATCCCAGCAATGATACTCCCTTGCTTTGCCACCTCCAGTCCCAGTGACAGCAAGAGGAACATCTGAAACCCCCATGCTGCTGGGATTGCTTCCTTAGTGTCCCTTGGATTTCTGGCATTTCAAGGGAGACTCTGGGAATGGCTGTGCTGTAACCATAGCAACGCGGAGAGTTTGCACAGCATTCAGAATTCCTGTTGTTAACAAAAAGCAGAGTTGTAACATGATAAGGAATCAGAATCACAGACTGGTTTTGTTGGGAGGGATCTTGGAGACCAGTGAGGTTCTATTTCTGTGGGGATGGAGATGTACTGGACTTTGCTGTAAGGTTTGGAGTCAGAAAAGCCAAGTCTGATTCCACAGACCTGATTTGGGTGGAGACCTTCCAGAAACCCCTCCTGCCTACAGATACAAATTCACACCTCTGCTTCAATCAGTGTCTACTTCAATCACTGTCTACTTCCAGGAGTTTGTGTTGAGCTCAGGATCTGATCCAATCTCATGGAAAAGTGTGATTAATACACCTCAGAAAGTTTTTGGGGAAAAAAATTCTGTCTTGTGGAGGTGCTGAGCTGTGAGCTCACCAAAATCTCTCCACCTCCTGAGCAGGAGACTTAGCCCCTCTCTGGAGTGAGCTCCAAGACTGGATTCATTTGACTCCCTTTGGTTTGATTTGAGCCTGATGTGAACTGAAATTGCATTTGGAAGTCCTTATTCTATTTATAATGCTAACTTAAGGAAAACAAAGTTTACTTGTGAGTTTTCTTCTACACTAAAAGAAAGAAAAGGGGAAAAAAGCAGATTCTTCTCTTCACTGGCCATTCATTTCCCTGGAAATAGGGCACCCTCACAAGGGCATCCTGGAAAAAGAGAGACTGCACTGAAATGGGCAGATCTGTAGGAGAATTGTCTGTAAAAATGAGGACAGGAAATTGCTTTTGCATCCTGGTTGGTGAGAAAACTCCTGGTTTTCCTTGGACGTCCCGAGGTTAAGGACACAGGGATGCACCTTTAGGAAGTGACCCAGCAAACTATGGAGGATCCTCCGGACTGTTCACTCTTTGTGGTCGTTCAGCTCCTTACCTAAACCAACATCTTAAATGTATTTAATTGTTTCATTTTGTTAAAAAAAACAATTGGAGAAGAAGCAAAATATTCCATGTCAGTGAGATGCAAAAGTGAACTCCAGGGGGAAGGAGACAGTTCAGCAACCAGAGGAGCCAAACGCTGACTTCAAAGTCCTAAACAGGTGCAATTCCATGGCCTTTAACAAGAACATGGCTCAGAAGAGTAATACTCTAGTTAAAATTAGTACAAAAATTTGTCAGTACAGTTTCTTTTAGAATTGTTCCTTATCCTTTAAATGTACAGCTGGCACACTTCTATCGACTGGGATCTGTGTGAACAGATCATATCACTTGTTTAAAGAGGCAGATTGCCAAAGGAAGAGATACTTTGGCAAATACATTTCATTTACATGTACAGAGTACAGAATTAAAATTGAGTGATATGAAGGGGTTAATTATTTCTGGGACCAAGTTACACTTACTTAACACCAAATTTCAAGGAGTAAATTTGAAATGTGTAAGAGTAACCTGATCTGCAAAGCCTTAAATGATGAACCTTTTCCAACATAGCTTTAAAAAATATATATATTAGATAATTTTACATTCCTCACCTTTATTCCTACATTAAATATGAATGCCCATTAAATGCTTTTGCTCCCAGAAATTTGTATTCAAAAGAAGCTTCTCTGAACCACAGTAATTAATGTCAATGGGGGCATGATTTATTCTGCATCTCACCTACACAGTGTCCAAATACAGCTTTGAAAATGATAAATATTGGCTTATTTATGTATGTTTTCCTCAAACACATCACCGTCCTTTGGGCAGCAGGTTTGGAGAGCATTTCCTGCTTTTCCTGATGGGAGTCTCATTCCTTTAGTGCCAGGAGAGCACAGGGAAAGGGGTGATGCTCATCCCTCTCCAACATCACACACGTATCATCTTTTGAACCAGTCCCTGCTTCCCTGCGCTGTCAGGTGGGAACACTGCAAATGCCTTTTATGAAAGGTACCAGAGGAAGGAGGTTCCGTGTGCTCACACAATGACCTGCAGAGATCATGGTTCACCAGAAACTTGCTGGAAAAGGAACAAATAACAAGTCTTAGGGGATTTTTTTCTTGTCCGACAGACTCCTGTGATTCCAGAGAGGAACCCTGCAGTCCTTTCCTGAAAGACATCCCGGTGGGTCAGAAAAAAGAGGAGGTAACAGAGGAAAAACTGAAAGAAAAATAGCAATGAGCAACCACAGAGCAGTTCCTCAGATAACCATGGGATCAGACTGGGTTGGGTTGGGAGGGCCTTCAAAGCTTGGTTACTTCTCCCAAACAATGAAGAAAACATGACTTTATTCCATATCTGCTCTGAAGACTAAGTTTTAAAATAGAAACCAGACCTCCTGTGGCTCTAAAAGAAATTCCTCCCCTGAGCTTCCAATGTCAGGTAAATCATGGGCAAATATGTGTTTGGATCTTCCTGTCAGAGGAGTGAAGTGTATCATGAGGCCTGATTTATTCCTGAGGAGGAGTACTAAAAAACTGCCTGACAGGTAGAATTTGCTGGAGACAATAACACATCTGTATCAAATTGTGATTGCAGGAAAGGCAGTTGTCAACAACCATTGGAGAACGTGTTGTATTGTTTGGGAGTAAACATTTAATGATGAAATATGATCCATTCTCATCATCCCTGCACACTTGACTACTGAAATTTCCTGTTATCCCTCTATCACAGGCTGCTGGTGGATGTGAAGGCTCAGAGCGGAGCACGTGGGCAAGGTGTCAAGGCTTCTCTTTCTCAAAGCTGAGATGGTTTCACACACTGCTCAGGCAAAGTATTTCCTGTTACTGCCTTACCAATGACATGCAAAATACTGAATATCTGGAAGAACAGAAAATAACATAGTTAGTAGCAAAAAATAGAAGGTTTATGTAAAATCAAGACTTGCAGATCCAAGGTAACGGGTTCTATGATTCTGTTCAACTTCCTTTCACTCCTTTCAGCATCTTCAGCAGGAGGAGGGAAACAGCCAGGAATGATCCACCTCCGCTTTGGAAATGCCTGTGGCTTGGGCTGTGTGATGTGCATGTGACAGGAGTTAGAGGGAATTCAACCCAGGCTGAGTCAGGGCTCACAGGGAGGGCCTGGTGGGGGTTAAACCAGTGGTTGTTGTGGCTGGTTCCTTCACCTGAGCCTACCCTGAACCCAGGCAGAGACTGAAACACCTCCACAAGGCCCTTCTAGCCCCAGGCTTAAGGGATTTAGTGGCTATTTGCCAACACTACTGTAAATAAATATTTCAATGATTATTTTTAACATTTATTTTGTGAAGTTATGTCCTCTCAGCAAGCTTGAATCATCCTTTAATTATTAAATCACCAAATGACGTGTAGTGTCTAACTTTTGGAAAGGTCACATGTTGAAGGAAATCTTTCCTCCAAAAGCACAATCAGCTTGAGTGGCATGGAATCATCACAGAATCCCAGGCTGGTTGGGGTTGGGAAAGGCCTAAAAGCCCATCCAGTTCCATCCCCTGCCATGGGCAGGGGCACCTTCTACTATCCCAGGATGCTCCAAGCCCAGTCCAACCTGACCTTGGACACTTCCAGGGATGGGGCAGCCACAGCTTCTCTGGCCAACCTGTGCCAGGGCTTCCCCACCCTCATAGGGAAGAATTTCTTCCCAATATCTGATCTAACTTGCTTCAAAAACTCGATGATCAAACATCTGTCACACCTGAAAAGTGAAACAAACCATGGAAGACCAACTCTCCAGATGCCCTGGTGCATCCTAAAACTTTCCAGCACAGCATCCCTTGGATTTCATGGAAAATCCCAAGCCCGGGAGTGTCCTGGGTGGCTTATACACCTGCACTTCCCAACACTGGCACCACATCTTCCGCATTCCTTATTTAACCAAGGACCTGTCATGTTGAGATGTTGAAATCCAGTCAAGCCCTCCCTGTTCCGTGTCGTTCACTGCCTGTGAAATTACAGCAACACAAACAGGGTCTCACAATAGTCACACTGCACCTGATGGAAACACAATGCACTCCTTTAGCTCCAAGAGCTCGAATTATTATTATTAGTGTGTCTTGGAAAGCATCAACGATGTATTAAGTGCTTTAAAGTGATGCTTAAAAACCTGGGAGCCCCGAGCTGCCGAGTAAAGAGCGTGGTATGAACACAGCACACAGGAAGGGATGGGAAGGGATGGAGGAACAGAAACTCTGTTTAATTACCTGGCTTTGATCTTCCTGCCCTTTGTAGCGTTTAGTTTTTCTTCAGGAAACTGATTTTCAGGGCTTGTTGGGAGGAATTGGCTGTCTAGAGCCGAGCCAATTAACCAGTTTTCTGCACATTGATTCATTCTCAGCTGCTCAGTTTCATTACGTTAAAATGATGGCTGATGTATTTCTCATTTACTGGGTTATTATCAATTCCTTACCCTCGTTTGAAGGCCAAATGTACTGTGATAGAAACAGGAATCCAATAAAAGTGTTCACAAGCTATTGGGAAACGGGGGAGCAGACTTTGAAATGGAGCTTTGGATGAGAGACGTGGACAAAGAAGAGCAGCACAACAAAAATCTAGGGTAAAGCTTGAACAGCAGATTGTGTCTGGTCACGGTGTCCCTCCACACTGAGGGACTCCAGGTCCCACCTTGTCCACTTGGGCCTTGCTTTAGTCATAAATTAAAAGTTTTTGGTTATTTTTCAGTTCCCTGTTGGCTTTTCAGCTTTCAGTAGAAGCTGTGGTTGCCTCATCTCTGGAAGTGTCCAAGGCCAGGCTGGACGGGGCTTGGAGCAACCTGGTCTAGTAGAAGGTGTCCCTGCCCATGGCAGGGGGTGGGGCAAGATTAAGGTCCCTCCCAACCCAAACTATTCCAGGATTCTATGAATATTTCTGGTTTGGAAATAAATTGAACAAACAGAGATTCCAGAACCACTCTCTTGGCACACACAGGGAAACACATCAAAATTACCAAGGATGCCCAGCCAGAGCCCTCCTGGGCAACTCCTCCAGCAGAAAACAAACACCACTAAATACTCTTCTTATTATATTGTGGTAACTTTTATAATATTTAAACATGAAATTATTACTGGTTAAAGGCAGCTTTGGCTGTGCTCAGTTTTAAACAAGGTCTGTTCTGGTTCATTTCTCAGACTTGATGGTCTTCAAGGTCTTTTCCAACCTTAAAAATTCTATGATTCCATGATTCTACGATTCCATGATTCTACGATTCCATGATTCTATGATTCCACAATTCTATAATTCCAGGATTCTATCATTCCACAAGTCTATGATTCTATGATTCCATGATTTCAAGCACACTGAAGTTCAATTCAACTCTCACTAACAGTCAGATGTCAATTTTTCCTCCAACATTTCAGCTTTTTTGTTATACAGAAGGACATCACAGAAGCAGCCCTTCCATCACTCATTAATTGATTCCCTAAGACCAGACAGTTTTGTGTCCCTGATATTACAGTTTACGACAGATATTCCCATTTTTGTGACAGGCTCTTCCCTCAAGGCATGAAAGAATGAATCAGCTCTCAGGGCCAACGTCGGAATTGTTCCCTCCCTCCAGCCCTCCTGACATCAGCAGAGCCTCCCCCAGGAAACCACAGGAGCAGCTTCGTGGTGCTTGTTTGTCAGTAACAGGCCGAGAATACTGGGAAAATCCTGATCAGAGACATGTCCTGGATGGTCCTGGTGCATCCCAACAGCTCCTTGTCCTGTGCCATGTACAGCCCAAAACAATCTTGTGCTCAGTTCCCAGTGCCCACCACACATGGGCACACTGAGGTTATTTTATATTAGACTTACCAATATATTGGATTTAAAACATCTCCCCTGAATTCCATGGAAAAGCATGGAAACATACATTCCTCAAGTGCCACCTGCTGTACTGACTGAAGCAGGACACGGGAGCAGTGAACTCTTCCAGGATTTCACAGCCTTGTTCCAAACTCCAGCACTTCTCTGGCAGCAGGGAAACACAGGTTCTGTCCTTCATGACTATTATGGACATTCCCTAAGTTCACAGCCCCTCTGGCACAGCAGATGCCCCAGCACATTTTTCCACACTGGTTTATACTTCTATAAATAACCAGCAATAACACTGTCACCTTGCCTCATGATGTGATAAAAACCATCTCCATACCCAGAATCCAGGTAATTTTTCCACAGGATGTGGCTACGAGAGAGAATGAAAACTGCCAGGGAAGTAGCTTTTGCTATAAATAAACATTTTGCATGGATGTAATTACGTAATGTTGGTCCACCTGAACACAGCAGATTTTAGCAGGTCATTCCCAGTCCAAAAAAGCAGGGAAGAGGGATCAGAGGTGGTTTGGAAGGAGCTGCCAAGAGAGCAGTGTCCACTCCGGGCACACACAGGGAACAAGGAATGGTGTCCCACCACTGACACAAACCCACCAGCAAACCATGGGATGGGTCAAAATAAAATAATATTTATTTAAATAACGAAGTTCCTTGGACACTCTATCATCAATAGTCATCCCAATGTGTCATACAAATATCAGGAAAGGTTCTTCCCCCAGAGGGTGGTTGGGCACTGAACAGGCTCCCCAGGGCAGTGGTCACAGCACCAAGGCT
>JAYRBT010000005.1:774784-792189 GCA_036023395.1 Myiotriccus ornatus
TACATACATATACATAAATAAATACATATATATATATTTTTACACACACACACCCCTTGTGTTCCCCTCACTGCTCTCCCAAGTTGGCTGCTCTGAGGTGGGATTTTGGTTTTTGAGGATGGTGCCCTTTATTCCCAGCCCTTGGAGACACTGCAGAGCCCTTTGGGAAGCTGGTTGCTCATCACAGCTGTAATCCTGAAATAGTTTTTATTCTTTTTCCATTCCTTTAAACGTTGTTACTGCTGTGCTGGTTGTGTGTCTTAACCCATTTTGTCAATTAGGTTTCCGAGGAACTGTATTTAATAAACGTGTGTAGGAACAATTCATGTTCCTCCTGAGATCCTATTACGTCCTTGTGGCGTATTTATAATTCCATGAAGGCTTCCAGGGCCTCTGTGGAAGTTTATGGGTTTGATGGAACTGAATTTGGTGCAGCTCAAGAGATTGTCCTGTTTTATCCCTTTTTAAAGGCTACGGAGGAGGATTTAATGAACGGGAGAATGTGGAATATATAGAACGGGAAGAATCCGATGGGGAGTATGATGAGGTAAGAGACGGTGCAGGGATTACTCTGTGCCAGATGCTCAGCAGTGTTTTCTAAGGATATTCCATAAAATTAATACATAAAATGTTCAGATTTCCATTCATCTTCTCTGTGGATTCTAATTGTCCCCAAGACAAGCATCTCTCTTTCTTTCTAAAAAGTTTCTTGTTGCTAATTGATGTTTTGTGATCCTCCCCTTTCCCTTTGATCAAGATCTTATTTTAAATTGATGCATATTTTTTTTCTCATCAAAGTTTTATCATAAAATGCCGTTGGTGATTATTTTTTATTAAATCATATTCTGATGACATTAAAATGTTGTAGTTTGGACGCAAAAAGAAAAAGTACCGAGGGAAACCAGTGGGTCCTGCGTCCATCCTGAAGGAAGTGGAAGATAAGGAATCTGAAGGGGAGGATGAGGAGGATGAGGATGAAGATCTCTCCAAATATAAATTGGATGAGGTAGGATGGTTGTTTTTAAATTAATTACTTTTTAATCATTATTATAGTGGGGAAGGTCTGGTCTGTATTTTTAGCTGCCTTTAGAGCATGTATAAATACAAAATAGGAATATATATATATAAAAAATATACACATAGATATAGATACACAAATAAAAGTATATATATAAATCTTTGGTTATGGATTTTGAGTCTGAAAACTCTTCCAGGCACTCACTTAAAGTGGTAAAAAGGTTTTTTCATTAACTTCATTAAATAACAAAAAACGGGATTTCATGTGAGGGTTTTGCAGGGTTTTTATTACTTTGAAACACAAATTTTCAGTCAGTCCTTAAGATTTGGCAATCTTATTAAATTCAATTTTATTTTCAAAGGTTGGAAAAAACACGAATAAACCATAGAATGAGTACAAACCACTAAGTGAAGGAAAAATAAAGCCATTCCTGAGGTGTTTCTTGTCTGTGCCTGTCCCAGGATGAGGATGAGGACGATGCTGATCTGTCCAAGTACAACCTGGATGCCAGTGAGGAGGAGGACAGCACCAAGAAGAAGAAGCCCGCCCGGCGCAGCCGCTCCAAGTCCCGCTCGTCCCACTCCCGCTCCTCCTCACGCTCATCCTCTCACTCGAGCTCAAGGTCCAGGTCCAGGTAAACGGGTACAGGTCCAGGGTAACGCCAGGCAAAATGTCAGTATCTAACTTCCTTCTTTACTTGTTTTTCTTGATTGCCTTACAGTTGTAGTTAATGATGTGAATGATTCTGTGTATGGGATTTACAGAGGGGGGACGATGCTCTCTCTGCCCTGTGGGGAGGCTTTGTGGGTCTTGGTGCTTGTTTTAGTGAATTTAAGTTGATGTTTGATGAAATCCTCCTAATAAATTTAAAAGTAGAACTTACTTTCAGGTTCTTCAGGCTTGTTGGCCGCGTGTGGTTCATTTGTTGAACAGAGGGTGGCACTGCTGGAGTGGGAGGAGGTGGCAGAAGAGGCAGTGACGGTGCAGTCCAGGCAGATTCAGTGAAAGGACAGAATTCCTGGGAATAAAGACAAGAAACTTGAACTTAGTTTGATGGCAAGTGACAAAACTTAAAGTACAGTGGCAATGTTGTCAGAACCTCCCCATCCTGGAATTGTTCCAGGCCAGGTTGGACGGGGCGTGGAGCACCCTGGTTTAATGGAAGTGCCCCTGCCTATGGCAGGGGGTGGGATGGGATGAGCTCTGAGCTCCTGCCCAACCCAAACCAGTCTGGGATTCTCTGATAACACTGAAGGTTTATGTGGAATCACACAAAGGTCTGCTTGAGGCAGACTTAAGTTCTGTCATTACTCTTTCAATTCAGTAATAAATGAACAGTTCAATCAGTGCTCTGTAAACTTATGATGGAAATCATGGTGTAGCTTTTGAGCTGCCTTATAACTAATACAAGGAGAATTTGATAGGTTTAAGACCTAAAATATGTACTAGCTCAGAGAGTTATACATAAAATTCATATATATATAAAGTTCAAGTTTCTTTTAATCTTCCCAGTTTTTTAACTGCCCCTCTCTGCTCTCACTGCAAATGTGAAGTAAAAAGTAGTTTGTCCTAAGATTTCAACCTCCTGTTGAATATTTTGCTTTTGGCTGCAGATAATGGAAATATCAGTGGCCATGTGTGGATACTTCTCTGTGATTTTAAAAGGGTTTTAATGTATTTTCTAGTTAGCATGTGTTCACACTGCTGGTGTCCTGCCCAGTAAAGTGAGAAAGTCAGGGTAACAGTATAAACTGAGAGATTAACAGCAAGTAGAATATGTTTTTGCTGAAAATGCTATTAGAATTTGATTGCAAAGCCTCCTTTTACAATGATTGCTGTGAGTCCTATGCCATTGTTACATATCTCTTGTGGTTTGTGCTTTAACAAAAATCCATCAGTGAAAGATTGGAACGTAGTTTTGGTGAGTTACAAGTTGTGTTAGATCTGGCTGTGTTTTAGCCCCAAATTAACTACTTAGTTTTTAATGCAGGGGAAAATCTTTATGTAAATTAGAAGCTGATTACAAAATGCTTATGAGAGCTGATGGGGGGAAAAACTGAGCTGGCCTTTCCTAATGCTCTTATCTGCTCTGCTTTTCAAAGAAACTGATGGTTTTCCAGTTAAGGCACAATTTAAGGCATTGACTTAATGAAATAATTAATAGATAAGCAGTTATTTCTTTTTTCCAAGTAACTGGGATCCTGTTTAATCGTTGTGCTTTGTTTTAGGAAACTCAATCTAAAGCTGACTTTATAAATACTTAATGCATCATCTTACTATGTTAAGGTGTCTGGTTTAAAATATGCTGTGGTGATATGGGGGGGCTGGAGGAAATTGTCACCTTAGTGACCCAAACTGTGTTGCTGCATCATATCTCTGCTCACAGAGCAGTTACTCTGCTAAATGCAAGCCAGACACTGGAAAAAAAATCTTCCATGTTGTTGCAGGTCCCATTCAAGGAGTTCTTCCAGTTCCAGATCAAGATCTCGTTCCAGTTCCAGAGAACAGTCTAGATCTCGTGGGTCAAAATCCAGGTGAATGAGGTACCACTCTGTCCTTGCAGAGAGGAAAGGGCAGAAGGACCAACCTTGTTGAGTTCATCGTAAAGTTGTGCTGGTCAGAGAAGCATTAACTTGTTTTTATCTTGAAAGTCAGAATCCCTGGGGTCTCTGCACGAGGCTGTTGCCACCGCAGATGTGTTTGTGGAGGAGGCGAGGTTTTGGTGGAAGAGGTTAAGTCTAGCCTAAGCCAGCCGAGCGGACGCCACAGATCTGCAGTGTGGAGGAAGAAGGATTTGAGTGCCTGGTCCTGCTCCAGGCATTTTGGGTGCTTTTATTGTTTCCACTTTGGCTGCTTGGTGTGGAAGAGAGTTAGAAATTGCACTGTACTTGTGGTGTTGTTTAGTTCTAATTCCATACCTTCCACGAGGCACTGCAGCTGTTATCCTTATAAACTTGGAGGATGTGTAAAAGAGTTGATGGCAAATGCTGTGAAGACCTGAGAGCAGTTAGAGCTGAGTTCTGTAGACCTGTCACTGAGCTGTGCAGGGCAGAGTAACAACAGCACACTGGAGGTGTCCTTGCACATTGGCAGAACATTCCCTGTGTGATGGATGAAGAGCTGTCCCTTTTCCATGCATGCAGAGAATCCTATAACTCTATAAATAGCAAAGCTTGATTTGGGAAGAAGGATCACAAATGGTGCCTCCACCCTTTGGTGGCAGGAGCATGCTGTGGATTGTGAGGGTCAGCACAGGATGGAATCTGTTCTTATGGGAAGAGGAAAAGGGTCCCTGTGCCCCCACTAGAGGCTGAAGGGGCTCCTCAGCTGAGCTGGGTTGTTTGAGGTGCCACATGGCCATTTATAGAGTGTCCCCAGCACATTAGCTTGGCATTGTAGGCATTTTATGTCATTTTGAAAGGACAGTTTAGGACTCTTGAGCTCTTATTTTTTCCACAAGAGGTTTTTTTCTTGTTTGCTTTTTTTTTTAGAAAACCAAAGTGATTTTTGAGTGCAGTAAGGGAAGATTGTTCTTTTTTTTGTGTGTCAAAATTACTGTATTCTGAGAGATTTTTTAAAATATTTTTACTATATTCTAAAAGGCTTATAACATTATTTTGGTGGAGGAAGATTTCAATCTCTAGACAGATTTATTCGGAGATTTGTATACTTTCTGATTTTTTTACTGTTTTAGTCAAATCTCCAGTGTGAAATACCCAGTAAGATATGAAATGAAACGGGATTAAATGAGCTTTAGATATCTGGGGTTTTTTTTGGCTTTGTGAATTTAACTGCTGAGGAAGGTCCTCACAGAGGCAATTTCCTGGCCCAGCCTCCCAGTGCTTTTTTGTCAAAATGGGTCATTTTGGTGAAGGCTGAGAAAAGCTTTCCAAACTATTGGTGGCCCATTTATCAAGAAACCCTCTTTAGCAAAATTTATTCAGAAAACTACCTGGCAGAAGAAGTTTTATTGTCAGAACTCAGGAGTAAGTATGGAAGCCCCACCCATTTGCTTTACAGAGCACTGATGTAGAGTAGTGAATGTTCATGAAAACTGTCTCTGTCTGTTCTTTCTTTGTGCTTTCTCTGTGATACCAGAATTAAATCTAATTTATTTCTTAATCAATAAAGATCCAGCTCCAGGTCCTACAGGGGGTCTTCCACCCCAAGGAAAAGATCTTACTCAAGCTCTCGCTCCTCATCCTCCCCCGAGAGAGGCAAGAAGAGAAGCCGCTCTAGATCCTCTTCATCTGGTGATCGCAAAAAAAGACGATCGAGATCACGGTCACCCGAAAGGTTTGGGTTTATGTAGAATAAGAATGGGTGTATTGAAATGTGTGATTTTTTTATTTTATTTATTCTGAAGGACTGAGATTCACTGGGAAGGAATTGAATCTGATCAGTTATTCTGATAATAAAAGTAGTTTTCTCACTTCCCCTACTCTTACTTCCTGTTAAACCCTCTGTAATTGTTTTTTTTAATTATTTCCCCCCCCCTCCAATGAAATTCCTCCTGGTAGGAGCATGTTCCATAGAAAGACTTGGCTTACCCTTCTTTCAGTGTGTGAAAGTGTTACTGTGTACATTATTAGATTATTTTCATAAGTAAATACTGCATTTAGAAATTGTATTCTACTCTCAGTATTAAACTTAGACTTCTAGTATTAAATTAGTGGCTTAAAGTTACTTGATAAGGCCCCTATCAGATATACTTGGCTTCCAGCTATTGTAGGATACAGACTGCTCAGAGGAGATGCCAAAATTCATTTCCACTTATTTCTTTGCATGCTTTCTCCATTTGTATCTTGCAGACGCCGCAGATCATCCTCCGGATCCTCCCATTCTGGTTCCCGTACAAGTTCTAAAAAGAAATAATGTATTAAAGTTCACATTTACAAAAAAACCCACCAAAATTCCAGTCAGTGCATGAGACATTTTTAAGGAGTTGGTGTCTTACTTGGTCAGAAGTGCTAAATCTGCTAGTAGAGGTGCATGTCTGTCCTTGCTTTCTGGCAAACTGCAGCTTTGTTCATCCATGACCCAAAACGTGAGGTAGCATTTTAAGCCATAAACTCCCCCGGCGGAGGCTGGAGGTTCTGTGGTGTGAGTGGGGGGAGGTTATTATTTTTAAAGATCAGTTCCTCCATTTCTGGCTCCCTCAGATGTAGGAGCAGGTTGGGAATGTCCTGGTCCCGCTCTGCTCCTGGACTAAAGCCATGTGAGGAGGACCCCCTGAGCTTTTTGCAGCTGCCTCCAGAGTGTGTGATGGAGCTCCCATGGGACCACAGTGTAGGGTAGGGCTGGAGTCACCTGGGGTCAGTATGAGGGCTTAGGGCTAAGATTTGTTCTTGTTCCATGTTGAAGTACCAGTGTAGATGGACACCCCTCTCTAGCAATGCTCAGTACAAAGCAGCTCTTAGACCCCCCTAGTCCATCATGATTCTGTAGAGGGAATTAGCCTTCATTCCTGGAAAGCGAGGATGTTGGAGGTAGATGTTTTTTGCTGCAGCCAGCAAAGGACCTGTTGGCTGTGGTGGTTTCCTGACCCTGGACTCCATGATCCTTTTACAAACGGATCATTTAGGATCTGCTCCTGCCATGGAGGAGTTTGGAATCAAGGGAAGCTTCCGCAGGCCGCCTGTAAAATTCCCTTTGGGGCTGACTAAAATTTTCAAGGTATCTCAATTTTATTTTTCTTTCAAAAAATGAGAATGAATAAACTGTGTAGAAAGTTCTGGCATCTTAAATGTGTTCTTCATCAATCATTCTTTTTTCCTGCAACATAATTTATGGCTTAAAATGCTTTGTGGAATCCATTTTAGTATAAAACTTGGTCTCTCTTGAGCTCCGTTTGGTTAAGAAAGGTTTAAATCTTCAGTGCCATCACAAGGTAAGTATGGTGAGGAAGATTCCTATTAAGCAAAGAGCAATATATCTGCATTTATTTCAGTAGTAAAACTCCCAAACCCAGATTTGCTGCTTTTTTCAGTAAACTCCACAGAAACAAACGGAGCAACATTTAAAAACTCCATTCTGCTCCTTTTTTTCCTCTTTTTTTTTTTTTTTTTGTTTTGTTTTTGAGACATGTCTTTTGAACTGGTCTAGAAGCAAAATGTTTTTGGTGTAGAAGTATTTTGATAATCTTTTTGCAGAAAAAAAAAGTTTCTTTAATGCTTTCTTTTCTCTCTAATTTTGATGCTAAATGTGCGTAGGTTGCACAAGAGCAGATTAGTCTGTAACTGTGCCTCTCACTTCAATGTCCAACTACTAAAGTGTACAACCCAGATCGAGTAGACGCTCTGTTGTTAGCATTGGGGTTTTCTTGTGCTTTGTATTCCAGTTGTTGCTGTACTTAACAGATGAGGGGTTTTAAAGTTAGCAGCTCATAGGCCACAGGCAAAGGAGAACAATGGGTTCACTTGGCTTAGAGAATGTGTAAGGCAAAATGGTGCTGTAGACAAGTGTAAATAAAACCTGTGAGTCAACTATGCAGTGAGTGCTTTGTCTTGGGGACGCACACACTCTGTTTGTCACCTGCACCGGCAGGGACTTCATGGCTGGAGCCCCACTTAGCTGGCCAATAGATCACATGTTTTCAGATCGGTTTGATTCTTTAAGTACTGAAAATATCTTTGGATTTCAACAGCGGCGTGTTCAAACTGAGCCTTTACAAAGCTTCAGGGTGTTTCCATAGAAACATGGAATATCTTGAGTTGGGAGGGACCCACAAGGATTATCCAGTCCAACTTCTGGCCCTGCTTCAGACACCCCAGCAATCCTACCCTGTCCCTGAGAGCCTTGTCCGAACACTCCTTGAGCTCTGGCAGCCTTGGTGCTGTGACCACTGCCCTGGGGAGCCTGTTCAGTGTCTGACCACCCTCTGGGGGAAGAATCTTTTCCTGATATCCAGCCTAAATGGATAAAATGCCAGAGTAAGGTTCAGTCTGTCCCTCACCTGTAAGAATCCTCCAAGTCACTGCTGCCCCATCCCTGAAAGTGTTCAAGGCCAAGTTGGATGGGGCTTGGAGCAACTTGGTCTAGTGGAAGGTGTCCCTGCCTATGGCAGGGAGCAGAACTGGCTGCATTAAGGTCCTTCCCAAGCCAAACCAGTCTGGGATTCTTGGATGCTTGGTGTCTTTCATTCAGGTATCGGAAAAGCCTTCTTAAAAAGTAAATTTTGAAAATCAAGCACTGACTGATGGACTCTGGCGTTGCCTGGACTCTGTGGGCTGTTAGGGGAGGGGATGGAAGTCCCATTCTCCGTAAGCGTCTTGCTTCGGCTTCCCCAGTATCCGTCCTGAACCTCCCCTGGCACAGCTCGAAGCCGTTTCCTCTTGTCCTGTCCCTTGTTCCCTGCGAGCAGAGCCCGATCCCCACCTGGCTGCACCCTCCTGTCAGGGAGTTGCAGAGAAGAGAGGTCACCCTGAGCCTCCTTCTCTCCAGGCTGAGCCTTTCCAGCTTCCTCAGCAGCTCCTTATGCTCCAGACCCTTCCCTAGGTCCACTCCCTTCTCTGGACGCGCTCCAGCCCCTTCGTGTGCGGTTCGTGGTGTGATTCGTCCCCGCCCGGGGCGGAGGCGGCTCGCTCGGAGGGGCGGGGCGGGACCGAGCGGTGCCGCCTCAGGGCGGGTCGAGCCACCTCCCCTTATACTGTGTCCGCCCGCTTTTCTCCCCGGCTCCCTGCCCGGCTCTATGCCCGGTGCTTGGGCTCCGCGGCGCCGGGATGAGCCCCTGGCAGCAGTGCGAGCCCGCTCCCAACGCCACCGAGCCCGGGGCCGTGGGGCAGCGGGGCAGCGGGATGGGGCGGGCGGCTGAAGGCTGCGGCACCGTGTCCGTGGCCATCCCGCTGACCATGATGATCACGGGCATGGTGGGCAATGCCCTGGCCATGCTGCTCGTGTCCCGCAGCTACCGCGCCAAGGGCAGCCGCAGGAAGAGATCGTTCCTGCTGTGCATCGGCTCCCTGGCGCTTACCGACATGCTGGGCCAGCTGCTCACCAGCCCCATCGTCATCTCCGTCTACCTGGCCAACCGCACCTGGGAGGCCGTGGACCCCTCGGGGCACCTCTGCGTCTTCTTCGGCTTCAGCATGACGGTGTTCGGGCTCTGCCCGCTGCTCATCGCCAGCGCCATGGCCGTGGAGCGGGCACTGGCCATCCGGGCACCGCACTGGTACGCCAGCCACATGAACCCGCGGCTCACCAAGGGCGGCCTGCTCGCCATCTGGGCTGCTGTGGTTGCCTTTGCCCTGCTGCCCGTGGCCGGGCTCGGACACTACACGCTGCAGTGGCCCGGCACATGGTGCTTCATCAGCACCGGCGATGGCCGCCCCGGTGGCAGCACCGTCTTCGCCTCCACCTTCGCCGTGCTGGGGCTGCTGTCCCTCGTGGTGACCGTGGCCTGTAACCTGGCCACCATCGAGGCGCTGGTGTCCCGCTGCCGCACCAAGGCCACCGAGGCGCACTCCAGCAAGCAGTGGGGACGGATCACCATGGAGACGCTGATCCAGCTCCTTGGCATCATGTGTGTCCTCTCGGCCTGCTGGTCACCGCTGCTGGTAGGTCCCTGTGCCGCTGCCGTGTGGTGACCCCGGTCCTCCTCCCTCCCTCCTTTGGGAAGGGCAATGCATGGCCGCCAGCTTGGGCAGGGTGGGAGGCACTTGGAATTCCTCGTCCTTGTGGACAGTGTGTCCATGAACAGCCTCTTGGAAGGAAAGCAGGCACAGGGACGGAGCCCAGGGGGTATCGCGGTGGGAAGCTAGTAGGAGAGAAGCTGGGAGAGATCTAAGACGAGAGCAAAAATGCAGCCTGTTTGGAAAAATCAATTGAAGGAACTGGAGTCAAAAGAAGGAAAACGAGGGTCTTGTACAGAGGAGGGAAGCAGGACGTGAGGAGTGGGCCTGGGAGCAGGATACTGCAGTTGGCTGTCATGTAGGATTTTTTATTTCCTTCCACCTTGTAGCAAAACCTACTGTTTTATAAGAAAATGTGCCCCCAGTCTGTGAGCACTTTCGGACTTGCAGCCATCTGTTCCCTGCGCCTGATTTACAGCAGCCTCCTTGGCTTTTCATCTCTGTTTTTTAAGGACCTTTGCATTTCTTTCCACTACTTTGTTATTCCTTACTTATGAACCCCTGCTGATAATGTAGGAGGGGAGGAGGCAGAATCCAAGTTTCTCTGCCATGCAGAACAAGGGTGCACCTGGGGGTCCAGAACCCCATCCCCTAAGGCTGGTTTACGCTGCTGTCAGAGAATAGAAAGTTTGTACTTGGTACCTCTGAGCAGGACCAGGATGAAACTGGCTGTGGAATCGCTGAGGTTACGTGAAAGGTTCTTCATGGCTGGGAAAGGATTTTCCTTCCTTGTCCTTGAGCCCTCGTGAGCGGGGCTGTGACAAGAGGAATGGCTGACAAAGCTGACAGCCAGTGGGGATGAGGTGACAAGAGAAAACAATTCAATTTAGTAATTTTATTCTTGTAAATGAATTAAAATTCCATCAAATCCTCAAAATAACACCGCCCCAAAATTAGTCAGGAGTTTAACTTTCTAGAGATCATTAACAGTGACGGAAGTAAAACATGAAACCACCCTGAAGGTTAGTGAGAACTTGGAAGCAGAGGATAATGTTCTGCTCCTCAAACCCCATGGAATGGCAGATTTGGTCAGTGAAGGCAGGAGCCTGTCTCTGGCTCTGTGTCCATGAGGTGGTTATCTGCAGTCCTGCACACCCTGACCTCCCTGGGGTCCATCCTGCTGGTGTTTCATCCCGAGGGAGACACTGGGATTTCTTCACTTTCCAGAACTGTTACCCTGATGGAAGAAGCCTGTTTCCCCCTCAGCCCTTGCTTTTGGGACAGGTCCTGCCCTGTCCTCTGAGGCAGTGGGACCCATCCTGCACCCTCAGGCAGCCCGGGGCACGGAGCTGTTGCTCCTAAGGGTTTAACCAGCCTTGCAGCTTCAAGACAAGGTCCAAGATGAGGGAACTCTTTCTCCTCCTTCATAACCAGAGTTCTCAGATAAATCAGTGAGGAGACAGAGATTCCTCTTGGTGGTTTGATTCCCAGGGCATTTCTGTGGGTTTAGCAGACAGAAGTCAACCCAGAACCCCGAGGGAATTTGTCAGCAGTTCCCTTGCCTCTGTGGAAGCAACACTTGGAAGTACGAAACTTGTTCTGTGGAGTTCTGCATAACTTCTCTGCCTGGTCAGTGTGTTCTCAGGTGTTCATATTCTCAAAATCCAGAGTCATGAGTGCAGGAGCATGTTTGTACATACGCCTCCATTTTTATATGTACACCTCGACTGTTCTGTACAATCACAGAGTAAGGGTTAGGAATTAGATGCCACATTTTTGGAGGACTGACCATGGAGAATACAAGTGCATTTTCAGTGAAAGCCAGATTATAGAAATCATTTACCATGTAGCTGCATCACTCAGCAGTTGTAAGAAATTGAGTTGAAATAGCAAACCAGGGATTTACAGAGTTCTCTGTGATTTTTAAAGGCATCTGAGTTTTGTAACTAAGAACTAACAGATTCTGACAGCTGTTGCTGTTAGGAAAACAATGCCCTTGTACACAGACAGTATTTTTAGACTTGATCTGTTGGTGTAAACAACAAACTCAAATGTGATTTAGCTGCAGAGTGAAAATTCTGACAGTCGTGGCTGTGCTCTGAAGGGTTCCATGGAGCCCATTCTTGCTCTGTGCTGCCTTGGGCAGAAGGGAGGAGACAGACAGTGCAGGCATTGCCTCCTTTTTCCATGCACTCACACAATCTGGGTGAATTCAGCATCAAGAACCTGGGAAAACACCCCACTCCACTAAGATCTTGCTTTTATCCTAAGTGATTTCCAGTTCACACTGATCTTCTGCTTATTTTGGAGCATGTACTGTCAGGACAAGGGAATAGCTTCCCACTGCCAAAGGGCAGGGTTAGATGTGAGGGTGGTGAGGCCCTGGCACAGGTTGTCCAGAGAAGCTGTGGCTGCCCCATCCCTGGAAGTGTTCAAGGGCAGGTTGAACAAGGCTTGGAGCAACCTGGGATAGTGGAAGGTGTCCTCTGCCCATGGTAGGGGGTGGAACAAGAGGAGCTTTGCGGTGCCTCCCAACCCAACCCAGTCTGGGATTCTGGAGTAACTGCTGAGCTGGATTGGCAGCAGGCAAATAACTCTTAAGGGGAAGTAGAGGAAGCTGTTCCATGATTACACAGAAATGCCTATGCAGCACAAACTGGAATTCTCATAACTCTTTTGGAGCTCCAGGCTACAAAATTGTTCACTTCCAGAATTGTTTCAAGGTCATTTAAAGCCAAAATGCTCAGGAATTCTGCTGCATTTCCTGTCAAAATACTTCTGCTCCTTAAGCTTCCTGGCAGACAGAAATTAAAGACATATAAAACCACAGTCATGGTAACAGTAAAGTTGAGGTGCTCTAGTTGAATAAATACAATTATCAACTACATTATTATATGCATTTTGAGCCAATTTTTTTATTGGCATAAATTACATAGTTCCATTGCCTTAATTCCACCTGGTGTTGTTCCTCTGCCTTGTGCAGTCCTTCTTTTAATTCATTTGGAAGACCAATACAGGCCATGATAAAATAAACAACCTCTAATGATATCAAACAAATAAAATTTCCACTGGAGCAATTGTTGGTCCAACAAATATTCCAGTAAAGGAATATTATGTAATAGCCCCAAAAATAAGCAGTGGTTGTCTGCTTGGGAAATGTATTTTATAGCCTGATGTTTTTGTAGCTCCTTGGGTTCACCAACCAAAGAAAAGACAACATGGTCTGCAGAACAAGGGTCCTTGCAGGGTTCCCAGAGGACGAGCTAATCTGAGAGAAAATAATGTGAATCCTGGGAATGCCGAGTGTGGGGTGGTTCCCTTTGGCTGTGACGTGGGCACAGCATGTTTCCATCACACTGCTGCTCCTTACAGCATGGGAATGCTGCAGGAGCTGGGATGTGCTGGATGGGCAGGCACGGGAGGCAGATGCTGTGACAGGAACAGTGTCCTGAATAGCCGGAGGTGGCCGAGGAAGTGGTGGGGTTGTGGCTGTGTGGGTCTGGTGCACAAGTGGCTGCTTGATGTGATCTGGGTCTGGATCTATCCAAGTTTTTGCAAAGCTCTATCCATGGTTTCTTAAGTAAATGAAATGTAGTGAGTGGAATCCTCAACCGCTTCTATTTAAAGAAAGAGAAACAGTTCTCCTTTGCTGTCCATGCTGCCCTGCCTTCCGGACTCATCCAAGTCTTTCCAAGGTCAACACATGGTTATTGAACTGGCACCCAGAATATCCTGCTGAATGGAAAAATCCTCCCCTGTAGCCTCTGCTCCTGGTCACTCCCCTTGTGTTGCCACTGCTTCATATTGTCTTGGTTCTTTCCAAAGACTAAAGCCAAGGAGTTGGACAGGGCTGTGAGGGATGGCCTGTGAGTCTGTCCCCTGGCTGTTCCGGGCTTTTTCAGGACTGGCCAATTCATTCAGAGGATGGGAGTGCTGAGCGCTGCCCAGACAGTGCAGTGGAGGTGTCTCGGGGCCATGCTGGGGGGGGCCATCTCCTTGGCATTCCGAGCAGACACAGCACCATGGGCAGAGCTGCTGCCTGTCCATCCACAGTGATTCAGGCAGCACACTCAGGGTTCGGGTCTCCAAGCCACACCCAGGAAAGACTTGCAACCAACAAAAGGACCTGCCAGGAAAAGTGGCAGTATCCTATCATAGAATCAGAGACTGGTTTGGGTTGGGAGGGACCTTAAAGCGCATCCCACCCCTTGCCATGGCCAGGGACACCTTCCACTAGACCAGGTTGCTCCCAGTCCCGTCCAAGCTGGTCTTGAACACTTCCAGGGATGGAGAGTCCACAGCCTCTCTGGGCACCATAAGATCTGGTGGTACACAGACAAGATTCCCTTACCATCTGTCCCTTTTCCCTCCTCGCTTCCCTCAGATCACAATGCTGAAGATGATCTGGGGCCGCACATTTGAGCACTGCAAGGGCGTCCCCGGGGAGGCCCCGGGCTCTGAACTGCACCGGGAATGCAATTTCTTCCTGACGGCCGTACGCCTGGCCTCGCTCAACCAGATCCTGGACCCCTGGGTGTACCTGCTGCTCAGGAAGATCCTCCTCCAGAAGTTCTGCCAGGCGGCCAACGCCGTGTCCAAGTGCTCCAACACCGAGTGCAAGGAGAGGTCAATCACCTTGTCGGAGGAGATCCGACGGACAACAGCCTGAGGGAGCACTTGGGAACTGTTGTTCCAGTGGGTACTTGGAAACCTTACTGTGAATCGGGGCGTCTGTTCCATGTTCTCATCCCCTGAATGGCTGAAATTGGTGTTACTGGTGGACTTCAGTGCCAAATTATTTATCCAGTGTGCCAAAACTGCTCAGACACAGCAGGACAGCCTGTCCTTATTGCCACTCACAACTGAGCTGCAGAACGTGGTGTTTTGTGTGCCTAAAACAGAGCCTGAAGGGAATTTTCTGTCATTAAGGTAGAAAAAATGTATTTTCTGTCAGAGAACAGATTCAACAGATGGAATTACTGAAGGGACACACTCCTGTGTATATTTTAATACTGAAATTATCTACTTCAGAGATTTCTTCCTCCTTTTTTTCTGGAGGGACAAGGGGAAAAAGGCAAAAAACATGGGAAATAAAGGAAAACAAAATTAGGAGACTTGATTGGATTTCAGTGGCTTAGAGCTGAGCAGGTTGTGTTATGCCAGTGATGGCACATCCATCTCTTCCGATAACTGAAGGTAACACGAGTCTTCTGACACATGGAGTTGTCCTGATAAATACTCACCCATGTGGAAGCTGAAGGGAGCTCATCTGCTGAGGAGGATGTAGGGAGAAATCCACGGGTTTTTTTTATTAGCAGCCTGTGGAATACCCAGGGCCAGTGGGAATTGCTGTTTGCACAGCACACCATAAAGCTGCTGGGAGCAGATGGGAGAGGGTGATAAACAAGCTGTAAAAACAGTCCATGCCCTTCTCCCGGTAGATTAATGGCAAAGGTTCACAGAGCCAAAACCACTGTTGCCATATGAGCTGCTTTACTGGGAAATGCACATGGCCAGGAGTAAAATGAGCAGCAAATGGTTTGGAACTAACAGGGATGCTGCTGAAAAGCTCCTTCGTTCCTGAAATGTCCTTCAAAGGGGCCAAACCAGCACCCCAAATGGTTTATTTCTTCTTTCCCTCAAAGAGACAAATTGGAGAGCTGTGGCAGCTTTGGGAATTTTTAAACACAAGCACATTAGGAGTGTGTGAATTAGTCAGGTCTGTCCCCGAAGTAACTTTTCAGGTTTTATTTAAAAACTCAGCTCTAATCCATTTGGGGTCACATCTGATGCTTGTTTTTAAATAAGCTAGATTTTTAACTTATATTCTTCACCCTTTTGTAGCTTACAGTCTCTAATGCCTCCTGTCTCCTGGCCTTTTGATGATATTAAATGCAAATACAATAAAATATGTTATATTGTGTGCCAGGTACTATGGAATTCAGGGGCCTTCCAGGTAAATGTAGTCCTGCATCTGGGAGGATTTCTTGCACAGAAACTTTATTTTCACTTTTCCTCCTTTGTTTAGAAATGCAACTCCTCAGAAAAGAATCTGTCCACTCATTTTTGTTCTACTGCCACATGGTCTGATTCCTTCTCCACACAAATCTCATTTTATCCAGGTGACATCTGAGTGCAGCTAAAAGCTAAGGTCTAGCTTTAGTTCAAGAACCAGCATAAACTGAATGGAATAAATGCCTTTTTCAGTATGAGTTGACCGACAGGACCCTGCTCTGTGCCGAGCTACTCCTGAGTGTAACAACTACAGGTACCTGCACCTTGGTTGGTGCTTTAGGAAACATGGTGGATAAAATTCTCCTTGAAGAAGTGCCTTTTCAGAGCCTTTGGGTTTTTAATTATTTGAGACTGTAAAAAGCCTGCTCTGTGCAAAGGATCTGTATTGTTCCCTCTGTGTACATTAGCTTTGGGAAAGAAATAAACACAGCCGGTCACTTGGGAGGTATGTCGGGATGACCTCAACTGCCTGGATCAGGCTGGGCTGGCTCGGAGCAGCAGTGCTTCCAGAGCGTACAGATTATCTGGGATCACGTGTGGGATACAGAGGGAGAAGTGCTGCAAGGAAGAGGGAATCCATCCCCATTTCTCAGTTCCTTTTAAGACCAGGAGGTGCTGTGTCTCCTGAACACCGTTGATCCCGTATGGGGCACTGGGAGAGCAGCTCTAATGTGACATTGAGAAGGGCTCTCCACCAGTTTTACAGATGCTGGTTCCTAAAGTCAGGGGTGGTTTCACTTCAGGTCACTTAAAATTATGCTTTTTTTAGTAAAATATTCACAATATATTTGGAAAAAGGCCTTTCTGTCCATCTGTGGGTGCAATAAGATGAAAAAGCTACTTTAAATATCAAAACGGGAAGGAATGTCTGCTTTCCATTCGTTTACAGAGGGGGAGGAGTGGGAGCACTTTTCTCCAGCCACAGCTGTGTGATGGGATGTGGCTGGAGAAATGCACTTTCAAAAATGGATTTGATTGAAGAGCCAGATTGTAAGTGGAAGCTTTTATTCCCATGTGCTTGGAGTGGGAAGGTGTTTGTGTCACATTTCTCTAGCGATGCTTTCCCACCTGGAAAGGTGGTACCTGTGTTATACCTCTGTCAAAGGTGTTATGGGACCTGGAGGGCACAGAAAAGCCACCTGGAGCTCATGGTTTGCCTTCAGCCCACTTGTTTGTGTACCAAATCCATGTGTGTTGTATCAGTCAGAATAAAAAATCTGAATAATCGCCTGGTTTCCTGGTTTCTGCAGGAGCAGCACCTGCTGATGGAGTGTGCCTGGAACAGATTTTATCTGCCCACTCTTCCAGGCAGTGCCTGGTGGAACCCGCTGTGCTGCCAGGGAAGGCTGATACTGCTGAAGGCAGTTCCCAGCTCAGGTATCCCAAATGCTGGGGGTAGACTTGGGATCAGGACCCTGCACCTGCAAATCCCAAACCCAGACCCACAGCCCCTCTTCAGCCCCTCTGGCCAAGGCTGTTCCCACATTTTTATTGCATTATTCATGTTATTTTCCTTTTTTTTTTTTTTTACATTCTGTAGCTTTAACACAAACTTTTTGAGTTCTTAAAGCAGATTTACACAGGAGAGCAGTGACTCTGTAGCATCGTTGGGATGGGGAAACCCAGCCCAGCCCAGCAGAACTGGGCCTGGTCCAGCCAGAGAAAGGTCAGTGGATATTTCTCCCAGTTAAATCACAGAATATGCCAAGTTGGACCCAAGAGGACCATCCAGTCCAACCCTCAGCCCTGTACAGGCCCATCCCCAAGAGTCACACCAGGTGCCCCAGAGGATCATCCAAACA
>JAYRBT010000005.1:792289-820384 GCA_036023395.1 Myiotriccus ornatus
CAGTGCCCTCAGCTGTTCCTCACACGGCTTCCCCTCAGGGCCCTTCCCCATCTCCATTGCCCTCCTTTGGACACTCTCTAATGGCTTCATATCTTTCTTACATTGCCCTTTCTTAAATGACCTTGGGAGGAAGAACAGCAGGTGACTGGATGCCGTTTTCCCTCATTTCAATGCCCAGCAGTCAGTGCCCAGCTCTGGCCCAGCTGCTCCCGTGCTCCCCAAGCCCTGCCAAGGTGGGTTCTGCCACGATCAGAGCTGGAACTGGGGGGTCCCCTGGGGTGTCTCCTGGGGTGTCTGCTGCCCTTGTCCCTTGTCTTCAGCTTCCTCCTTTCAGGGGCCACGCTTCACCTCCACACCAAGCACCTGTTGCACTAAAGACTTAGCCCAAGATGTTTATTTGCCAAACAAGCCCATAAAGGAGGCCAAATCTTGCACGTAAGTGAGAACTGGCTGTGTTTGCTGCAGGGGGGAGGATAAGGGGGGTTAACAGTGCTCAGAGGTACAGCAGGAGTTCACAGAATATTCTGGGTTAGAAGCGACCCACAAGGGTCATCAAGTCCAACTCTTAAGTGAATGGCCTGAACAGGGATCAAACCCACAACCTTGGTGTTATCAGCACCAGGCTCCAACCAACTGAGTTAATCTCAGGGCTTCTTCTTAAAGGGAAAGGGAAATGGTTTTTTCTGTCTTAAAAGATGTTTGGAATTGAAAAGGCCACTTACCCAAAAGAAAAAGTCAAAATCCCTAATGAGGTTTGGGGTCTGGATTTGAGCTTCCCTTTATCAACTAATTTGATCTCAGTTAAAAAAAAAAAAAAAAGGCAACAGAGAAACTATATTTCAAAAAAGCAGATTGCAAGAGAGTGGTGAAGGCTGTGAAACAGAGATGGAACCACAAACAGCAGATCTTTCTGATCTTGAACAGCAGCAGGAAGAGGAAAAACTGATAGGTCTGGTTTCCCAGAGACAGCAGAAATCTCCCCAGAATTGTGCTCTGTAAGGATAAACATCTCCTTCAAGCTGCACAAGTCTCTGCCCAGAGTTTCTGGAGCTTTGGTGGGATATCACAGAATCCCAGACTGGTTTGTGTTGGAAGAGACCTTAAAGTTCATCCAGGTTCCCCCCTGCTATGGGCAGAGACACCTTCCAGGTTGCTCCAAGCCCCGTCCAACTTGGCCTTGAACACTTCCAGGGATGGGGCAGCCACAGCTTCTCTGGGCAGCCTGTGCCAGGGCCTTACCACCCTCACAGCCGAGAATTCCTTCCCAATATCCCACCTAACCCTGTGTTATACAAAGTGTGTTTTACAGGCTCACACCTTGCTCAGGGCAGTTTTTACCCACCCTTGAATTACTCCCCTGGTTGCTGGGATCCAGCACCCTTGGGACTGGGGGGTCTTTCCAAAAACTGTTGGCAAGGACAATGGGACCAGATGCCCCCACCAGTTTATGGGGGCAGGAATCACCAAGCAGTTGCCTGGCATTAATGCTCCAGAAATTCCTGCTCCGAGATGGCAGCTGAGCCCCAGTTCCTTCCTGTGCATCATTAATCCACACTTCACTGGAGAACAGAGGTTATAAATTAACTGGCTGCTGCTCTTATGGTCCCAGTGTTCCTGGCTGGAAGCATAGGCACTGTGGTGGGCACGGGCTGGGGCATGCTGGGAAGGGTCTCAGCTGGTCCTGGCTGCAGCAGCATCCCAGCACTGCATCCCAAGCACTGTGGGTGCTCCCTGAGGGGCCAGCTCGGGCCTTCCCATCCCCACTGCCATCCCCATGGAGCCTGTGCTGGGTGCTCATCCAGTTGCTGAACTCGCACTGGGTGTACTTGGGCAAGACCCCATGCTCCATTTGCCTCTGTGTTTCCTGGGAAGCACAGGAGAAGTTTTCCATTCAGCCGCTTGAGGGGCTTTAGGAGGGGCCCCTCTGGGTGCCAGGGCCTCAGGCCAACACAGTGAAGAGAACGAGCCCAAGCAGAGGGAAGGCTGGCAGGGGCTCCCGCTTTTCCCCAACATTACTGCTGAAAGTATGGAGCACTGGCATCCTGTCCTGGGCATGTCTGAGCAGCCACGGAGCAGGACTTTGGGCTGGCCACGTGCAGCTCACCGTGGCTCCAAGCCCTGCCTGGCTGACCCAGCCCCTGGCATCCTCTGGCCGGCTCCCACCAGCTCTGGCTTCCCTCGGAGCAGTTCAGATGTTTCAGGGATGAAGTCAAAAGGAGAATTAATCCTGTGCTCAGCCGGGCTTGTCATAAAGCACAGAGCAGCCTGAGTGGCCTCAACACTGACAGGGGATGCAGGAGCTGAAACCCCCCTTCACTCCACAGCACAACATGAAAGAGCTGCTTTGAATATGAAATATGTCAAATATGCCCAAATGCATTTTTTTAAAGACAATGTATTTATATGTTGGGCTGCTTTGTTTTAATAACACATTGTGGCCAGGGATAGAAGCCCCAGTTATTATGACTTTTTGTAAACATGCTGATTTGACAGACCTTGCCCCCCCTCCCCACACAGACTGTTTGCTCTGAGGAGCCACAGTTCTTACATGCATCCATTAGGGAGAATAAATTCAGCATTTCTAAAGGCTCTGGGGCTTGGAGATGAAAGAAAGTGCACATCCCAATTTGGAGTGACTTTACAGTGGGAAGATGCTGTTCCCAGCACTTTGTGGTTTATGTGACAGGTTGGAGTCAGTTGGATTTTGCCTGATGTGTTTGCAATTTGCTGGCTCTGAATGTGAACAGACCTCAAAGGACAAAGACCAAAAACATGCCTGGAAACCCTTTGCCCACATTTGGGCAAGGTTTTGTCCCATCTTGACCTGGGGGGAAGGTTGGAGCCTGTCCCTGCCACCCTAAGAGCTCCAACACCTCCAGTCCCGCTCCCAGTCTGGATTCATGGCTGAGTCCTGTGCAACCCTTCTATCAGACACTCAGACACCCAATGGCTCCTATCAGTTTATCCACATGAATGTGTGGAAAACCCAAACCAAACAGGCCCTGGGTACCAAGTGCCCAACGTCACAGTTTGTCTTCTCCCCATCCCCTCCCTCACTTTAAAAACACAGATACACCCCCCTCTTCTGGATTTGGCCCCATTCCCCTCTCTCCCAGACATGTTGACACAGCAGAATTGTCTGAGTTGTGGGAAATGAGGGGTTGGAGCAGCTCTGTCAATAAATTGTGTGATTACAGTAACAATAGCAGAGTTAATCATTCAGCCACTGTTTCACCCGACCATGCGGGCACTGCCCGTGCTGAGGGGGTTTGTTTTAGTCACTCCATGACCCATTTACACCAAACATCCCAAAACAAAGGACACAGTGTTAGGGTCACTGTGGCTGGGCAGGCCTGTCCCCAGTGTCCCCAGTGTCCCCAGCCATCCTGCTGGGATGGGAGCTGGCACCGGGCTGTTCGCCTAGGGCAGGTGCAGAGTGGCTAATATGGGACACTAAGATGTCTTTTTCTTTGCATTTTTCACCCCAAATGAGAAAAAAAAAATAGTAGATGACTGTAAAGCCTCTCGTGGCTCCAGCACTGGCACTTCATAGTAACTTTATAGTAACTACAACCACCCAGTGTGGTTGATCTGATGTTTTGAAATGCTCTGGAGAGCAAGGCCAAGGCAAGGTGCATGTGAGCATAGAGACCTGTGCAGTGCCTTGGGAAATGCTGGTTAATGAGTGACAGAAGTTTCCCAGTGGCCCTGTCTGGAGCTGGGTGGAAGGTGTCACTCTGGGAAGGGTCTGTGTCCCCATGTGTTCCCTCTGTGCTGCACTGGGCCCTGATCTGGGCTTCACTGGGGGCACTGTGCTCACCCAACCAGGTTTCCTTTGCCATGAGGGCTTTTTAATTCGAGTCTCCCACTTGATCCAAAGGCTCCTGACCCACCTGGGCATTAGTTATCCTTGATTTATGCCACCTTGCAGCGCAGTTCTGAAATGAAATCACTGACGTGGCTCATGCTGGCTGATCCTGAGCTCCCAGAATTAAAAGCCATTTGCGCAAGTGGCCTCACACCCCACAGCAGAGGGGTGGGGAAAGCACAGGAGCTCCCAGCAAACCTGATAAAAAAATAAGGAAAGGCAGCTCTGATGCCCCTGAGAATAATGAGGATTTTTAGTGATTTAGCGACTGTAAGAGGTTTTGAATGAGCCCCCAAGGAGTCGTGACGCACTTTGGGCTGTGAGTGGGTCATTGGGGGGGTTCAGGTGACACTTCTTAGGGAAGAAATCCTTCCCTGTGAGGGTGGGGAGGCCCTGGGACAGGTTACTCAGAAAGCTGTGGCTGCCCCATCCCTGGAAGTGGCCAAGGCCATGTTGGATGGGGCTTGGAGCAACTGGGAATAGTGGAAGGTGTCACCTGCCCATGGCAGGGGTGGAATGAGATGGGCTTTAAGGTCCCTTCCAACCCAAACCAGTCTGGGATTCTATGATCTTCTTCAGTCCTATTCATAAACATCCAGGGGCCAAATTCCCTCCATTTTTACACAGTACAGTAATAAATCATTTCAATTAGCATATTAAAATAAACACCTTAGTATCACCTTGTCATCTGGATCTGCCTGCATTTGCAATGCCTTTCCGCCATTCCTCAGCCCGGCATTTCCCGTGAAGGTAGGGGAAGATAAACCCAGGAGACCTCCTGGTTCCTCTCCCCCCTCCCTGCATGCAGGAGTGTCCAGGCAAGCACTGCACACTGTGGACAATTCCCTGCCTGCATCCAGACTTCTTTCCTGTCAGCAGATCTGAGCGTTACAGCCAGAGATGTTCCTCAGCTCTGGTGTCCTGCTATAAACTCAGAGCTCTGGTAGGGTTTGTGTAAAAACACAGTGGGAACTACACAGCCTTTGGAAAACCAACTGCTCCCCACTAACAAAATAAACATTTAGCAATACCCCGGCACCCTGATGTCCTTTTCCTTCCCAAAATAACTGAGGCGAGCAATTGCCCAGGAAATAAAAGCTGTTGTCCCACATCAGAGGGGTTTGTGCAAGCGTGACCTCGAGATTTCACAGCGGTGGCTGACACGGGGTGAAGCTGCTCAGGCTCCCCATTGGACATTCCCAATCTGCTTCCCGGCACTGCATCTCTGGAGACTCACTCTGGATTCACACCAGGCATGACCTTTCCCAGACTGGGAGCTGCCACAATTGGGAAAGAGTGGGTAGAATGCAACGGCTGGTGTGCCAAATGCTAGTGTGCCCAAGGAATGGTGTTCCCAAAGGCTGGTGTTCCCAAGGGCTGGTGTGCCCAAGGGCTGGTGTGCCCAAGGAATGCTGTTCCCAAAGGCCTGTGTGCCATGGCCAATAGTGGGTTTCCCAAGCCCCCAGGCACAGGAGTTCCCACGCTGGCCCTCGTGGCTGTCACTGTCACTGCCCTGTTGTAAGACGTGCTGGAGGTGACACATGGGAGGAGATCTGGGCATGTCAGCAGGGCTGGAGGAATAACCTTGTGGAGCTTTCATTGATGTTTGCTGGGCACTGGCACAGCTTGGGTTTGATTTCAGCTGTTTGTCAGCAGTCCCCTTCCTTCAGGACACAGTGTTACTCTGGCAGAGGGATCTGTGCTGAAATACGGGAGACGTTTCCCAAGAGCCTGGCAGGCTCTGGCAGCCTCGGGTTGTGCAATGACGAGAGTGAGCACTAATTACCTCCACAAGGGTGAGCATTAATTACCTCCTCGTCAGAGGGGAGGGCAGAGCTTAGCTCCTCCAGACACCACCTCGTCTGGTGAAGGTGTCCCTGCCCATAGGGGTTGGAACAGGATGAGCTTTAAGGTCCCTTCCAACTCAAACCAGCCTGGGATTCTGTGATTCTAAGTTCCTGAAGTTCTAATTAATTTTCCTCCCCTCTCATCCCAGCCTGTCCTGACGTCAGATAAAAAATGCTGAGAACCCCGGGGTGGTGGCTGAGCTCACTGTGCTGAGCTGAGGGAGCTGCTGGACCACGCCCTCTACCTCCCACTGCTTCCCACCAAAACCCACCACCCTTGTCAAAAATAACAGAATCACAGGATCACAAAATCATGGAATCTGCTGAGTTGGAAGGGACCCACAAGGATCACTGAGTCCAACCCTCAGCCCTGCATGGGCCTGTCCCCAAGAGTCATACCATGTGCCCCAGAGGATCATCCGAATGCTCCTTGAGCTCTGGCAGCCTTGGTGCTGTGACCCAAAAACCACAGCAAAGGCATCAGCCACAGGCACTTCCCAGGCCAGCACTGCTCCCACTTTCCATCCCTGCTCCTTTCTTGCTCCCTCTGTGAGAGCTCAGCATTGCGTTTGCAGGATTTGAGGGTTTTTTCCCTTTTGGCAATAGATTTTGCAATTAGGAGAAACCAGTTCAGCTTGTTGTTGAGCCAGCTCCAGAGGTTCTGCTCTACCAGGGCTCAGACTAAACCCCATGCAGCCTGTCCTGGCTCTCCTCGATGAGGACGGCCAGCTGCTAGCTCCATCCTGATGGAATATCGTGTGGATGGCGGGGTAGTGCCTTTGTCTGCAAACACAGAGAGCTTGAGCAGAAGCAGAGCCCCTAGCCAGGGTTCAAAAGGCATTTCCTGCCCTTCCTGCAGGGATTCAGCCCTGCATGGCTGTGACCAGGGCAGGACCCCACCTGTTGGGTCCATGGATAAGGACCAGAGGGAGTTGGGGCTGCAGGAGAAGCGGGAAGAGCTGGAGAGGCAAAAATCAAAGCTGAGTGTAAAGGGAGGGCTGTTGACAGGCAAACAGCAAGCAATGATGATGGCCACAACCCTGGAGCAAGAACTGGCTCTTGCCAACTTTTCCTGGCGGATGAGGCAGGGCTGAGCCAGAGCGGATGGAGCTGGAGCAGCAGAGCTGAGGTCTCATTGTGGGGTGATGCAGACCCTTCCCATCCCTGCACTGCTGCAGGCCCCTGGCCCTGCTCAGCAGGCACTGGGAAGGCAGGGAACAGCAGGAATGGTAAAAGACAGGGTTTGGCTTTGTCCATGCACACACCAGCTCTCAGTCACTCACACACAGAGCCCCTCACTCACCCACAGACCCACAGAAGAGAAACTGTGGCTGCCGCATCCCTGGAAGTGTCCAAGGCCAGGTTGGACACGGCTTGGAGCAACCCAGTCTAACAGAAGGTCTCCCCGCCCATGGCAGGGGGTGGGATGGGCTGAGTTTTAAGGTCCCTTCCAGCCCAAAATATTTGGTGATTCCATGATCTTCCACCTTTTTATTTAATGGCTCATTCCTAAGGTTACACACATACCCACCACAGATAGTGTCCTCTGGGTGGGCACAGGCTGTGTGCAGGGCCCTGCTGGCTACTGAGCTTGAGGTTTGCGATGTTCTTTGAGTATTGACGGCATCAAGGATCTCTTAGGATCACCAAGGCTGGTGCAGGTTCATGCACAGTTTCAGTAGGGTGAGGGGGCAAGACTTGGCCATCAGACATCCAGGAACCTCCCCTGCATGGTTTCACTTGGCCCTGGCCCTCACCCAGAGCTCCAGAGACACCCTGACACCCCAGAAATGGCATGTGGGAATTTGCTGGATGGGACTTAACCAGGTACAATACCTGTCCCTATTGCGTTCTGTCCCTAATGTACAACTGAAACAGCAATTCCTATTTGCTGCTCTAAAATCCAGTGCCATTCACTGTATTGCAACACGCTGGATGTCTTGGAAGCTCCTCCTCCTTCCTTTGGCACTGACATGGGGCTGTCGCAGCCTGGGAGAAGCTGAGCAGGGGCTGCACCTTGGATTTCCCAGAAGGATCACTGAGCACCGTAAATTAAGCACGAGTGCAACAATTTATTCCTTTTTTGGGAAGCTTTTTTGTCTCCTTCAAAACATCTCCGCTTCAAATCCTCCCCTCCAAAGGCAGAGGGGAACCCAACCCGCCAAGGCTGAGCCCAAGTCAGCAGAGATTTTATTTGTACCTTGTTCACTATTTATGGGGGGTTTAATTAAGTTTTCTAATGTCACTTGATAATCAAGTACATTTAATTTTCTTAAGATCTCCAAGGTAGAGCAGGCCAGTAGTTCCCAGTGCAATTCGTGGTCACAAATCGCTGTTGTCTGACATTGTGTGGCTGTGCTGAAAAAAAATGTGAAGAAAGTCAGTTTTCCCCAATCGCACTTTCTTTTTTCCCTTTTCTTTGTCAGACTCACATGTCTATTAAGGGCTGTGTGAGCTCGTTACCCGTGTCATTGCTGGAAGCAGAAAGCTGCTGGTGGTGGAGACGAGCAGCAGAAGGTTTCTCCCTTCCACAATGTTCTACGAACTCAAAGACACTCAGAAAATAAAACAACTCAAGAAGCAGATTAGGGAAGTTTAAGTACCTGGGAACAGCATTATCTGGCTGCAGCTCAGAGGCACTAAATCCTTCAGCACTGGTTCCTCGTGTCAGAATACCTTGAGAGGCTGCAGAATCCATCTGGGACTGGTTTGGGAAGAGGAAGGATGAGCATAGACTAAAAAAGGAGAAAAAAAACTGAAAATAAGATATAAAAAAGCATAAAGTCCACTTATTTTGCAACGTTGTCTAACTTCCTAGACTACTTTTGGTTTACATCCACCAAGTCATCAGAGAAGAAGAAATGATGAGCCTTGGTGGGATGTTTTCCAGGAAACTCGAGCGAGGAACCAGCCATTCCATGACAGATGCTGATTCACAATCACAGAATCACAAAATATGATGAGTTGGAAGGGACCCACAAGGATCATGGAGTCCAACCCTCAGCCCTGCACAGGCCCATCCCCAAGAGTCACACCAGGTGCCCCAGAGGATCATCCAAACACTCCTGGAGCTCTGGCAGCCTTGGTGCTGTGACCACTGCCTTGGGGAGCCTGTTCAGTGCCCAACCACCCTCTAGGTGTCATGAGGATTTCTGAGAAAGGCCACTCCATCCTCTGCCTTCACCACCAGCCCACATGGAATGTTGGTTCCACCTCAGGCACTTCTTCCCACACACCTGGGTTGAGTTTGTTTCCGTGCCCCTCATCTGAGCGCCCACAGATTCTGCAGTTGTTGACATTTTATGGCTGTCTATTGTTTTTCTGGTTTTTCTTCAAAGACTTTTCTCCAGGGAGAGCTGAACTGGAGGGCCTGGGAAAAGCTGCTGGCTTCTCCCTAAGGGCAGCACTCAGGGTGGGCAGAGCCTCTGGCCCTCCAGCCCAGGGTCACCTCCCCGGGACCACCTGTGGTAGGATGGACACTGGGATGATCCAGTGGGATCCTGCCCTGCTCCTCCCAGCATCACAGCCCTTGGTAAAGAGAGGGCAGGCTGACCCACAGGAGGGAAAGAGGTCAGCTGTTATACTTCCATGCTTCCAATCAGGAAGGGCAGGGAAATCCAGACACTACTCAGCTGAATTATTCCATTGGGCTGATTTTTACAGCCCGGGAGAACACAAATAGTACATTGAGCCCTATAAAGCCATTAATAATTCCAAAGGCAGGAATCTGAAAGGTGTTTCTTTTATTCTAAGTGTTTGCAGAGTGAAATTAAACTGCTGTTATAAGCACCAAGGAAAGATAAATTAATAGTTTTCTTTTGGTTTTCACTTTCAAACATTGCATTAAATATTAACTGGAGTGTATTTTACCAAACACATCTATTCATTTCCTATGAGGGCAGAAAGTAAGGGCCTTTAAAAGAGCTTTTATGCCCTTAATGGAACACTGCACTAAGAGCAGTTGAGCAGCACCATGTGGGGCCTCTTGTGAGGTCAGAAGCCACCAGGTCCACACTAACCCCATCAGCACTTGGCATTGCCCCAGAGGTTCTCTCCTGCCTTTCTCAAAACCTCATTCCCTGGCTGACTTGCACCTGACATTAGGGGCTGAGGGGCTGGGACCTGTGTTCTAAGTCTCTCTAGACACGAGGGGACCCTGAGCTGCTCCCCTTGCTCCTCGGGCTCAGTCCCATGTGGCGACCAACCCCACAAGCACCATCAGCTTCAACAACCACCATGTATCACAGATGCAACCACAGAATCACAGACGGTTTGGATTGGGAGGGACCTCAAAGCTGCTTTTGTTCCCACCCTGCCATGAGCCCGTGCTGGTGGCTGAGGGGCTCCCCAAGGGCTGCTGGGCTTCAGCCACAGCCTCAGCAGAGCTGCTGCTGTTGGAAACACCATGTTTGCTCCGGCAGGATCCCTCAGATTGCAGGAAAATCAGCTAAATTCCAAGGTGAGGTGTCTGGATCCATCACTGCTCTAAGAACTGCAGTGTCACACGGCCAGCACAGGGCAGGAGCTGGGCTGGTGGGAGCCCACACACTTTCACACAGGAAGAGCCACCAGATGATCTCAGCACGGTCAGGCTTGTTCTCTGTAACCCACAACCACACCAGGCCGAGCCTGTTGCTGCTTCTGCACTTGGTTCCTCAGCTAAAGCTGTGCAAGTAGTAAAAGAGGAAATGAACCTGGCCTTGGACCTTTGGGATGACTTTTGGAACTCTGGGGAGAAATTCAACCCCTGTGGCTGCCTGAAGGTGCCAATGCATCCTCCCAAACTACAGCATGCCCTCCAGTACGGTGAGTGTGTGAGGAATAGGGGAGAAATCATTTTTAGAGGAAACAATAAGAAAGAAAGAACCTGCTAATTTACAGAATCACAGAATCACTAAGGCTGCAAAAGCCCTCCAAGACCATCAAGTCTTGTGATGTGACAGATCCCCACCTTGTCAACCAGCCCAGAGCACTGAGTGCCACGTCCAGTGACCCATTCTTGTTCTATTTGATTTTTAGACTTTACTTGTACCCACATCTATGAACATTTACAAACCTACTAGTGAAATATCAGAGATGGACTCAATGACACTTGTGGGTCCCTCTCAGCTCAGGGGATTTTGTGATTCTATGATTTTCCTTGGTTCCAGTTGTGCTGTTTTCTTCTATGCTGGATTATTAAACAAAAGCATCCTTAAAATAATTTAGTCTTTTCCTTCAACCTTCTGTAGGGTCATAGAATCATAGAACAGTTTGGGTTGGAAGGGACCTTTGGGGGTCATCTGACCCAACCCGCAAAATCAGTCAAAATAGATTGCAGATTGGTTTCATTTCTCCAGCAGATAGACGTGACTTGTCATTGACAGGAATGGACACTTATTCTTTAAACTACTTTTATTCCTACAAAAAAGCACTGATTCACAGTGTTCTTGAACAGGAAGTACCTTGAAAACTTCCTCTGTTCAAAATAGCCACTGTTCTTTGAAAAAAACCAATTGCCAAACCACTTCCTTTCCCTGTTGGAACAATTGTGTCAGGCAGCACTTGTGGTGCTTAGAGGAATGTTCTGGAATCCTGCCCCTGCTCCTGCTTCTGCCTGTGACTCCCAAAACCCCCTGTCTGTCCCTGGACACCTGGCAGGGGGTGCTGGGTCCTGGGAAACCCAGAGGGCTGCCAGGGCAGGGTCTGGTGTCCCCCCCTGCCAGCCCCAGTGATCCCACTGGCCCCAGGCTGTGGTCCCCCTGCAGTGGCACATTTCCAATCCAAACCCTCATAGGATTACATGGCCTGCTCAGGCAGGGAGCCCACAGCTCCTCTGAAAAGAGCTTCACAGAAGGTTGGAACATTCCTGTCAACATTCCTGTTAAATCAGCCAAATAAAAGAGGAGAGAGGTCGTTCCACTACCAGGCAGAGCCTGAGCTGCAGCTGCCGAAAGGATGCTGGGGATGCTCCAGGCACTGGGGAGGGAGGGGGCAGTGTTACTTGGACTCTGTTTTCATAGAATTCCAGACTGGTTTGGGGTGGGAGGGATCTCAAAGCTCATTCAGTCCCATCCCCTGCCATGGGCAGGGACATCTTCCACTATCCCAGGTTGCTCCAAGCCCCATACAAGCTGGCCTTGGACACTTCCAGGACAGGGACAACCATCTTCTCACTTTTCATTCCAATATCCAAAGTGATTAATAGAATTTAACACCATTTAATGATACATTTTAAAGAACTTTTAGGAAATAGCTGTGATTTCTTCCCCCAAGAGCTCAGCTGCTTTAGCCCTGTGTTATTGCTGCAGACCCCAACCATCACTGTTTAAAATGATTCTCACGAGTGTGATGAGTTATCCCAGTGCATTCCCCCCACTTCTCCCAAAACACCAGCATTCATGGTCACACCTGAAGCTCCAGGCACTTGGAGTGTGCACTCAGAATTTGAAATATCAAAGACTCTCAAAATCAGCTGTCAAGAGAAGTTGTGTGGCTGTATCAGCCAAACATCCACCCTTGCAGCTTCCACGGGCATAGAAATATGAGCAGATTTAACAAATTCTCTGCCACAACTACACTGCATGTTTGGTTTAAAGCAGTTTATTTATCTCTTTGCACAACAGCACTTTAACCTAGAGAGAGCAGGCTCTAGTCCTCCTCTGCCATGTCTCTGCCTCTATTTACATGCGTGATAGTGATTATTTGCAGCCAGCAGTTGCCATGGCACCAAACATCCCTGAGCCACGGGCAAGCCAGGGCCCTCTCCCGTGGTTCATAAATACCAATTATGGTGGAGGAGATCAAGATTTTCCATCCAGATAATCTTAGCCAGTTTCTCCTCCATCTTCTCTCCAGAGGACATTCTTTGCTTTCGATTCAAAATTTACCTTTTTAAGCCACCTTTATGTCCATTTGGCTCAGACTGCCAAGACTGGTCCATGGACAGATGTGTGGCCATCCCATGGGCTGTATCTCTGGCACCGCTGGCTGTGACAGGATGCAGAAACAGGAGATCCCTTCAAGCTTCCAGCCAAGCCCTGATCCCACTAAGAACAGCAAGGGATTTGGGAGGGAAGGCAAGGGAATGGGTGTGGGAAGTGGAGCTGAAGCAGCATTACTTTCAAAAAGAGTAAATTACCCAGAAATTGTGGAATCATAGAATCCCAGACTGGTTTGGGTTGGGAGAGACCTTAAAGTTTATCTCATTCCACCCCCTGCAATAGGCAGGGACACCTTCCATAGACCGGGTTGCTCCAAACCCTGTGCAACCTGGCCTTGGACACTTCTAAGGGTGGGGAAAATGGTGTTCCACAGGTTAAAACACTGGCAGCTGAACTGAGGTGCTGCACCCTGTGGTGTCAAGATGGAAGGAGACTGCTGCCAGTTTAAAAGTAATGAAGCAATAAAAGGGACTAAAAGCTTTAATTAGAGCATGAGTGATTTGCCTGGTGCTCCATCCACTGGACTTTGCACAGCCCAGCCCATCCTGAGGAGCCAGGGAGAGCCAGGGCTGCTGGTTTAAGCCAGAAAGACATATCACATCACATGTTTTTTTTTCTGAAATCTCAAAGCCCCACCCAGTGTGTGAGACCAAACTGGGCTGAAGGAGCTGGCCGGTGCAGTGCCGTGTCCTGGTGATCAGGGAGGTCAAGACAAAGAAGAAAACAGATGGAAGACCATCTCTAGAGTCCCAGGAGCACAAGGCCAAGCATTTGAGACCACCACCAGAGGCACAGGAGCTGGAAGGAGGAGGGCAGAAGGCAAATTTGGGATGTGAATGCCCAGCTGCCCGTCAGCACATGCATCCAGAGCTTTGAGCACATCCAGAGCTCAGAGTTCATCAGCTGAGACACTAATGACAGTGTCTGGTGAGGATCAAGGCAGCTCCACAGCTCCAGCCACTGAGCTCAGTCTGTGTTTGCCTCGGCTCCTGCTCAAAGCAGAATGTCTGATGAACCTGAGCAGGGTCTGCATCATAGAGAGGGCTGGAAACTCAATAAATAGATTGATAGATCAAAAAATAAATTGCTACCAATGGATGCAGCTGTGCTGTTGTTCCCAAATTAACTTGGAATCATGGAATCACAGAATGCTTTGGGTTGGGAGAGACCTTAAAACTCATCCAGTCCCACTCCCTTCCATGGGCAGGGAAACCTTTCACTATCCCAGGTTGCTCCAAGCCCCGTCCAGCTTGGCCTTGGATACTTCCAGGGATGGGGCAGCCACAGCTTCTCTGGGCGATCTGTGCCAGTGTTTCCTTTACTCCCAATTCCTTTCCACTTCCTCATGACACTGAAGCCATTTCTCAGATGTGACTCCATCACCATGTCCCCGGGGTTGACACAGGGCATTTTTTCAGTGTAAGATTATCTTTCAAGAACTCTCAGCCACAGGAAGATGCTGAGATGGCAGATATCTTGCTTTCCTTCCTTCCCCAACACCAGAGCCTGAAAACCATCAGTGAGTAATTACATCAACAGTGGTCTCCAACAACAGTGTCTCCTGGAAGAACCCCTTGTGCCTTTTCACCTCAAATCTCTAAGAAAGGTCTAATTTAAACTCAGTAACTTGAGATATCCTGTAGTTTATCTCTCTACAGGCTGAAAGGCCGGTGCTTCTAATTTTACAAGATGCAGGATGGAGGAGGCGATGTGGAGAGTCTGTTGACATGGGAATAGTTTAAAAGATATTCCAGAGCTGGTTCTGGGGAGATTCAAGTATTTTTTAAGCACTAGGAGATTGTTTTTGTCCTTATAAATCAACAATAGACTATTTGGTTCAGCAGGATCTGTGTACAGTACTGGGGATGGAAAGCAGTGAAGAAAGTTGTTTAAAATAAATAAAAAAAAGAAGAAAATACAGGTTTTTCACACTGGTAGAAAGCCAGGTTATGTTCTCCTAAATATCCTGCCAAGATACACAACATGTGACAGTCTCAGCTTGCAGAAATTCAGAAGACGCAGCAGTGCAGAATCACGAGGACTGATGTGGGTGTTGTAGTGGGTCTCAGCCACTGAGATCTGGTGGGTCTCCCTGGCACACTGGAAGCTCAGATGCCAGAAAAGCCCCAGGTGCAGCTGAGGGTCCCAGCAGGGCAGTCCCAGGGCCATTGCCCTGTGCAGGGGCTGTTCTGCTCCTGCTTCTCCCCAGCTGAGCACTGGCTGGGACTGGGACAGCCATGGGGGAGCTGGGCCCAGCAGGAGAAGTGTCTGCCAGGACCTGGGGCTCCTGCACATTCCAGTGGCACAAGAGGGGAGGTCAGGAGAGCCAATGTCCCCACACAGGTCTGGTCCTCACCCAGAAGGAGCAGCAGAGCTGGAGCAGCACCAGCCCACGTGTTTGGAAGGGAAGCCACCCCTGGTTCCTGAGACATCCTTGTGCAAACCAGCTCTGCTCCTCTCTGACTCCAAGTTCAAGCCCTTGCTCCCCCAGGAAGAGGACAGAGAGGAGCTGAAGATTCACCAAGTGTTTACTTGCCAGAAGCAGTAGCAGAGCCAGTTAAGCCCTCCTGGTTCATTTCAGTTTATTTAAATTATTCAGTTTATTTAGTATTCAATATTCTGGAGTCTGCATGCCAATTTTCCTCTGTAAGGCTCAGATTTTCCAGGAAATTTTCCATTCCCAGCTCTTTACTGAAGGTTCAGTACATCAGACCCAAGAGGTTAAAGTTGAATATGTTAGAAAGATAATGCAAAGCTCTCCCAAACAAACTGCTCTGAACAAGAGGTTTTATAGAATTATAGAATAAGGTTGGAAAAGGCCTCCAAAGTAATTTGACTGAAGAAAGATGTGTTCTGCTGAGCTTGGTTACCTGAACCAGTCAAGAGGTTTGCTGAGGGAGTGATGCTGCCCAGGGCCACCAAGCACTGGTGCCAGTAATCCTGGCTCACCCTTGCCAGAGTCTTTCCTGAGGCACAGCAGGAAGGGGAAGCTGAATCTGCCTGGAAAATTCATCATCAGCAAAAAAAATTCCCCAGTAGTGATGGACACACAGTTCCTGCAGCAGAGCAGGTCCCTGTGGAGCTGCTTTATGGAACTTGGAGAACCTGGAGAGCACTGTAACAGGCCCTGGCACAGAGTGCCCAGAGAAGCTGCCCCATCCCTGGAAGTGTCCAAGGCCAGGTGGACAGGGATGGACATGCCCCAGCATCCCCCCAGTGCTCCCCAACTGGGGTGACATTATCAGCCAACAGTGAGCTCATCCACACCCCTCTCCACAGCTCTACAAGCTGGACAGTCCCAGAGATTAATTCCCTTGCTTTACAATGAACCAGTAAGGAAAAAACACCTCCCCATTTGGAGAAGAAATTTCCATATGCAGAAGTTTTCCAGATTAAAAAGCCCAGGATTTGCTAACATGTGTCACTTCTCTCTGTGGTTGTATTTCACAGAGGAAAATTTTCAAAACAACTTTGACTTTTATTAGAGAACACACGTAAAGAACTTTTTTTTTTAATAAGTTTTTTTAAATGAATCAGCTGTTCCAACCTCCCATCTGAGTCCATATCCTCAGAATTATAAATCCTTCAGAAGATGACTTTGGGATCCAAAAACTGAGGATTGATTTGAAACAATTGTTTTATACACTCAGGGAAAATTAAAATCCTGGGTGTTTAGGCCGTTTCATGTTGGAAAGGACCTCAGGGGGTCTGCAGTCCAACCACCCACTTGAAGCTGGGAGCTCTTTGATGCTCAGGACTTTCCCAGTCTGGTCTCGACAGCTTCCAAGGATGGACACCGCATATCATCTCTGGGCAATCTGTGCTACTGCCCAAGGAACAAGGTTTTCCTTATGTCCAGCCTGGAATTCTCTTACACCATCTGACCCCTGCCCATGTGCTGCCATTTCCCCACACATGGCTGTGAACACCCCACCTTCTCCAGCAGGCTACTGGGGGGCCCCAAAGGCACAAATCCCACGTTCTCATCCCTTCAGGATTCAGGGAGTGCTCCAACCCTGTTCCAGCCCCACTCAAGCCACCGAAGCCTTGTTGGTGTTGCAACATCTCCAGGAGGTTTCAGTATCAGCTCCAGTGTCAAACAGTGTGAACTCCAGGCTGAGACCTGGTCCCTGGAAAATCCCATAAATCCCACAGCCTGTGCTGATCCTGTTTCTTCCAACAGCTCTGCTTGGAGAAAACATTCCCTGTGGTGATGGAGCATGGAGCTGGGCTGCAGACTTGAGCTGGGTTCCAGAGAATTCCTTGCCATTGCTTCTCTGCTATACTTTCCGAAAATTCTTCTTCCCATCAGTTTTGCATGAGCTCTTTCTCCTCCTCACTCTGTAATCCCGGGGGTGCTTTGGGATTGACTTTTAAAAGCAGAGGTGTTCCCAGAGCTCCAGCCCTTTTCCCGAGCACTCTGTCTTCCACCATCCAGATCCCAAGCTTGATTCCTGCAGTGGGAAATGTACTCTCCAATTTGGAGTGGGGACCTGGCTCCTTCCCAAAACAAAAATATACTGCTGGGCATCAGGAAAGTCTCTACACAGGGCTACAAAAGTACTCATTTATTTCACTTAAACAGCACATTAACCAAGCCCACAGCCAGTCCTTTCTCATTTCGTGCCAAACCCAGGATGAAGCTCCAGCTCTGCTGCTCTGGTCCATCCAAGCAGCTCTGTGCCACATCCTTCCTCACCCCATTCTTAAGGTGAATTATTTTTGCCCTTCAAAGGGCACCAGGAACAAAAATCCCCAGCACAGGGCTGGGGCACAGGGCTCCTGCTGCTGCCAGTGTTTGTGTCCCTCCTCCCAAACCTGTTTTTTCTGGATTCAGCTGTGTGTCAGATGTACAGTAAGTAAAGATGAAAACAACAGAAACACATTTCAGGACAATGTTATTCTCTCCTTTGTAAATTATAATCAGATTCTCTGTTTTCATAATATCCATATTTTTTATATATATGTATAAATTTTGGTGTTGTTATATACATTTATTTCTAGCAGCAATTCCATTTGCTTGGGTCTCCCCAGACCACCATCAGTGAGTAAATTCCTCATGACTCTACAAACTTGATATCTTTTGGAAATTCCAAATTTCATTTCCACCCATTGGCAGCAACAAGCCCATTTTGTTACAAATGATGAGCATTTTTACTGTCACCTATGCAAAATTATTCCCAGTCACATCAGATCCCTGCCAGGTTTGGGAGAAAAGCAATTCCATCCATAATAACAATTGAAGAAAAATGTTCTTTAGCAGCAAACAGAAGGAGGAAGGGAATGTGCCAGCCTGGGAGGGAGCAAGCAGCTGGCACAAGTGGTAAACAAGGAGCTGTGTCCCTGCCCATCTGTACATTTTAACATGCAGGAGAACGTGAGCTGGCCCCAGCTGGAGGCAAAGCTCCCATGGCTGGAACGCTGGCATGTAGCAGGAACGGAGCCCCACAGCCACCTCTGGCCTTCTGCTTCCTGTCAGTCCCCCAAAACCCACCTGATGGAGCGACCCAGGGTGTCACAGGGTCCCCCCAGTCTGTCCCACAGCCCCCAGTCCACTGTCAGCAACCTACACCCACTTAGGGGAGTGACCTGGGGTGTCACAGACACCCTCAGTCTGTCTCCCAGCCCTGTCTCCAGCCCAGGTTCTCTGTGCCCATTACCCACCTCCCAGCTCTGCCACATCCCTGGCTTTCCAAAATTTTGGCTGTGCCCAGCTGGGCACCCTGGGACCCCAGAGCATCCCCTGTGCTCACCCCAAACATCACACTGTCCTGGCACACTGGGTGGGATGGGAGTGGGTTTTCCCTGGCAGCGTGCCCTGCTTTTCCCAGCCCACAGAGGCCAAATTATTTCCAGTTTATCGCTCAGAGCTGAGCAGGGCTGCCTGGGGCAACCTGGCCCACAAACCAAGGAGCACAAAGGGACCCCAAAAGCTAGGGATTTACTGAAAAACAGCTCTGAAAACACACTGGGGCTCTGACTTATTGTGTCTGCTTGGATTTCCCTGGAAACTTGGAATCACAGGATATGCTGAGTTGGAAGGGATTCATCAGGATCATTGGGTCCAACTCCTGGCCCTGCACAGGACACTCCGAAAGTCCCACCATGGGATTGAGGGATGGTCTGGCACAGGAGGGTTTGTCCTGCTCTGAGCACCCACAGGAGCTGTGACCCTGTGCCCAATTCAGCCCCCAGTCCCAGCGCAGCCCAGCGGCTTCTGCTCCTCCAAAGCCTGGAGAAATATCTGTGCCTCTGACCACGAGCCACGGCCTGAAAGTGCAGGTTATTAAATTGCATCTGTAATGACTAAGTCTGGATTTTTTTTTTTGTTTTAAAGACCAAACCAGATGAGAAGACAAATTGCAGGGCCTTGCTTTGGTTTGGCGGGGAGGGAGCTGCGAGAGGGAAGTGAGTGATGGATCAGCAGACATTCCTGGCTCTCACAGTCAGTGGCCACAGGAGAGACAGGGACTGCCCTGCACGGACCACACTCCCCAAGACTCTCAGGACCTCTCCTCAGCCTGGCCCTGTGGGCTCAGGAAACCCCCTCCCCTCTACCCCAGAACCACCAAACCCCAACCTCATGTGTTCCTCATTAGGTCAATCAACCTTTAATGAGGATCATGAGTCACAGCCAACAAGGCTCATTCAGGTTGTTAAACAAATCCAGCTGAGGAGGTGCCAATATTTGCTCAATATTGATAAAATAAATGCTCTAAAGCGAAAAGTCCATTAATGCAGTTGTTATATGGGCATGTTTTAATGAAAAATAATAAAAGCCAGTCCAGAGGAGGCTGGAGCCCCTCTGCTCTGGAGACTGGCTGGGAGAGATGAGGGTGTTCAGCTTGGAGAAGAGAATGCTCCAGGGAGACCTTAGAGACCCTTTCAGTGCCTAAAGGGACTCTAAGAGAGCTGGAGCGGGACTTTGGACGAGGGCCTGGAGGGACAAGACAAGGAAGAATGGCTTCCCTCTGCCAGAGGTCAGAGTTAGATGGGATATTGGGAAGGAATTGATGGCTGTGAGGGTGGTGAGGCCCTGGCACAGGTTGCCCAGAGAAGCTGTGGCTGCCCCATCCCTGGGAGTGTTTAAGGCCACGTTGGACAGGGCTTGGAGCAACCTGGGACAGTGAAAGGTGTCCCTGCCCATGGCAGGGGGTGGGACTGGATGAGCTGTAAGGGAGTAGTTTGCAGAGGAATGGAAATTATATAAATTAGAGGGTGAAACAGCTCTTCAAACGCAGGGAATTTGATGAGTAACAGCCCCTCGGAGGAGTAGAACAGCAGGAATTAATAGCAGGGCAAATTCCTGTGAAGGGGAGGTGCAGTCAGGGATGTAGCACAGGCAGGGAAAAACACAACATAAAACACTCTCAGTGACTGGGTGGGATGATTGGGGTATCCTGTGCAGGGCCAGGAGTTGCACGCAATGATCCCTGTGGCTCCCTCCCAGCTCAGGAGATTCTGTGATTCTGTAACAAAATACAGCCCAAGCCACAGCACCCATCAGTGCAACCCCACCCTCCAAACTGCTCAGCACCTTTTCCCACCCCACTGCCAAACCCAGCCCCATGTGCCTCCCACCTGTGGTGCCCTGGGGTGCCAGGGACTCACTGCTGCAGGATTAGGGTACATAGGGTGATTCCTAGGATTTCAGAAGGACTGTAGCAGGGAAACTCTTGCATTATAATGTAATTACATGATTAGGCCTAGATCTGGAAGATCCTGAGCAGGATAATACCTGAAAATCTCATCTTCTGATCATTTCCACTCAAACCAGGCCTTTCAAAGGTATGTTTTAATGAATTGTTTTGCTTCACCAACCACAGAAGCCCTGAATTCTTCAGCATTTCCCACCAGTTTTGGTGCACATTCTGTCCCACATTTAATGACGTCATTTTAGCTGGAATACGTGAAAACAAGGAGGCAGGCAGTAAATATCCGTTATTGCTCCATGGAACAGATACATTTATGGAGGAATACACACGTGGCCTTTGGCAGGAGGCAGTACCACCCGTCTGAGGCCTGAAGGAATTCTTCTGTGCATGTCCAGAATGTCTCTCCCTTCGTTCCATGTATTTTTTCCTTCTGTTCTCTAATATCCTTTGGAAATAGGAGCTTGTGTTAGAAACAAAAAGAATTTCCAACACAGCAACAAGAAAAGATATAGGATAAACATGCTGCTCCGTGGAGATTGAACGTGTAGGATGGTCCAGACAGCTGAATTCCTATGGATTCCAGCTATCGGGGCCATCGTGCCAAGATCCTGTTTCCAAACAAAGTCTGGCAAAAGCAGATTGTGGTATCCATAACCTCATCATAGACTCTTCAGCTAAGGAATCCTGGGAGAGGGGTTACGAAACCGCCCTGTCCCAGCTCAGGGCATCCCCCCAGGTGACAGTGAGGTGGCACCGTGTCGAGCAGGTGCAGGAACATCCAGCGATGGCACAAGAGGTGATCCCACCCTGATCCCACAATTGGAGGGTTCTCTGCCTGCAAAGCAACACTGAGATACTGAAACCCCCAACTTGCCCTGAGGGAAACCCTCAGCTGCCTCTGGGACGTGCAGCAGAGCAGGCACCGCGTGGTTTGGCACTCACATGGAGCAGGTTGTGGCATCACAGCTGTAACTCCCTGCTCCATTCAGCAGTGAAAACCCCAGGAAAATGTCAGCAAAATAAGGATCTTACTCTGAGCCTTGTCTGTTAAAAATCATTGCTAGTCTTCAGTACTCAGATCAATCAGCAAATCCATAAAGAATTAGTAATAAATTAACTTGTTCATTGTTTGTCTGCAAGACAGGGGTGTTTACAGGGACATGGTGATTTACTGAGCCGTGGCAGTGTCCCACCATCTTAGTGAGCAGCTAATTAATCAGCCTTTATCTCTGCTTATAAAAGCAGAGAGAACAGGAGTATTGGGCGCTACAAGACCAGTATTGCTTCCGGAATCCAGGGATGATCTCGGCATTTTCCGTCATATCCATAGGAGTCAATTTTAAAAAGTTGGAGGAGCAAAGGAAAAGCCCCACTGTTGGTGCACTAAAAACTTTACTCACACACAAAGCAAAGAACAAACTGTGTTGTATTTGACCTGAAGGAGAAGATTAATCATGGAATCATGGAATGGTTTGGGTTGGAAGGACCTTAAAGCCCATCCAGTCCCACCCCCTGCCAGGGGCAGGGACACTTCACAGACCAGGTTGCTCCAATAACATCTGTATTAATTACCCTGGAGTTTTTTGATGAAGCAAAGATGCAGAAAAGTGCAGTTAAATCATACTCTTGTAGAAAATCTGCCCAGGGCAGCAGGAATATCCTGCTTTCACTGTTATGAGATAATAATGTTATTAAACAAGACACAATTATGGCCTCATTAGTTTTGGTCCTACACGTTTGTGGGATTAAATATCTCTATTCAAACCACAGACTTGACTGAGCATCAAAAACCCAAAGGACAGTTTTCTCCACCAAAATTAAAAAGTTTGCCGTCCAAGTGCCAGAGAGTCAATAAAATCCACTGATAACCAAATAAGCCCAATTCCTGCCGGAATCTCAGGTGTGGCACAGTGGAGATGTCTGGAACATGATGGCACTTTGTTCCTGGCCAGGTGTGGGGAGGATTATTGCACAATCATGGAATGGTTTGGGTTGGAAAGGACCTTTTAAAGGTCATCTACTCCACCCCCCTGCCATGGGCAGGGACAGCTTCCACAGGACCAGGACTGGTGGATGAAGAGCAGGAGCACCTGGAGATGGATCTCCTCATGAAGGAGTCCCACCAGTGGCGTATCCCCAAAAGAAACACTCTGAGCATTCCCCAAACCTTCCTTGGCCCCGTGCAGAGGGGTTTGTGTGGGATGCTGGGCTGTCCCTGGGAGAAGTGCCATCACCCCCTGCTCACATCCTGCCAGGCGGGCGCTCCCCAGGCTTCCCCGAACCCGCCTGCTCCGTCTGCTGGACCTGCACCAGGAGGAAGGATTGGAGCCAAAAGGAGGAGAAAAACAACTGTCAGGGAGGATAAATCAAGATGCCAGAAGGTCTGACAGTGCCCTCAGCCTGAGCTCACCCTGGCCCCAGAGCTGGACAGGGCTGATGGATGTGCAGCCACAGGGCTCGGGGCCAGGTAGCGTTGGGCTGTGCATGGAGCCACTGGCCTTACTCCCATTCTCCCCTGATGTTCCTTTTTATCTTGCTTAATCCCTCTGGGAGCACTGTGGGTGGGTGTCTCTGCTCTGCACTCCAAGTCCCTTCAGAATCAACAACAGGTCATGTGCAGGGACCTGAAGTCACACCCCCCTGCAATGGCATCTCTCACTTCAGAGCCTAAAATAAAAGTTATAGTTATTTATGTTCTGATCTGGCTTGTTTTAATGGAGGAGGAAAAGCTTCACTACCTTCCTCCTCATTTATTACAGGCATTAAGTTAAACATGGTTTCCTCTTAAACTCGACCTAATCCAATTAATATTAATATTGCCCTGAGCCAGGCTGATCTCATTAGTGTTGATATTTAATATATTTTCTGCAAGTTGTGCTGAAAATGAGCTTCTTGCTTTTCATCAAGTCCGGAAAGAAGAAACAGCATTTTCTTCCAGTTCAAGAACCCATTTGGAATGGGAATAAGAAATGGCCTGGGGTGGTAAGTGTAGTGGCTCCTCTGTGTCCCAGTGCTGCAGGAGCTGGGAGGGATTGGCTGCCCAGGCAGGACAGGAAGGTGTTCTTGGAAAGGTAACACAGGCTGGGGGTGGAAGGGAGGCGACACCCCCAGCTCCACACACAGTTGGTGTCCACGGGGACAGTTCTGGTGGGATGAAATGGGGACAGCTCACAGCAAAGTGTTCCCCAGCTCCCTGATCCCTGGGAAATACAGTTCTGTGCAGTTTTATTTCATTAGTCATCAAATAGAATCATACAAACATGGAGTGCTTTAGGTTGGAAAAGCCCTCTCAGACCAATCATCCCCCAGCACTACCAAGGCCACCACTAACCCATGTCCCCGGTGCCACATCTACATGGCTTTTAAATCCCTGCAGGGATGAGGACTCCACCACTGCCCCCGGCAACTGTGCCAGGGATGGACAGCCCTTTCCAGGAAGAAATTTGCCCAGTATCAAACCTGAACCTTCCCTGTCACAGTTTGAGGCCATTTCCTCTTGTCCTGTCCCTTGTTCCCTGGAAGCAGAGTCTGAGCCCCACCTGGCTCCACCCTCCAGTCAGGGAGTTGCAGAGAGCCAGAAGGTCCCACTGGGAGCCTCCTTTTCTCCAGGCTGAGCCCCCCCAGCTCCCTCAGCCAAGGAACCTCTACAAGGAACTACCTTGATAAAGTCCCTCCTCCTCCTCCTGGTGGCATTCCCAGACATCAAGGAACACGGCAAGAGAAGCCAACTGGAGAGACCGATGAGGAAACCCAACATGTCCCTCCCCCAGATCCAGACAGGATGGCTCAATAACAACCCCAAATCCATGGGATTTAGCTTTGTTAGTGTCAGCTGGTTGCAGAACTGCAGGGTCCACATGAGTTCCTGCACAGAGGTCATGCAGAAGTAAATAAAATAAATCCAGGATTTCTCCAGGCAGCTGTCATGGGGATCACAAATGGCTCAGCAGGAGCTATAAAAGGAGTTTCACCCTTGATTGCTGCCACAGAGCCACAGTCCACACATCAAACTGTACTTAAGAGGGATAAACCCACTGAGCTCTGACCCCAGCTCAGCTGGGCAGGAGGAATCACTCCCTGGTTATGTGGAGGAGCAGCTGCCAGAGGTTAGAGAAAGATGTTTAGAGCAGAATCTCGAATTAGAGATTATGTTCTGGTCAGGGAAAGGTGTTTAGAGGAGAATCACACCAGATTTTGGCTGTAGAAATTGCAATAAGGGATACAGGATCCATGTTATCCAGAGCATAATTCTCTTTTTGTTTTGGACCCAGCCGCAAATAATTTGGACCCAATCATAGAGTGGTTTAGGTTGGAGGGGACCTTAAAGCTCATCTTGATCTCTAAGACCACAAGGAGCTGTAAGGTTCTTTTCAAGTCAAACCATTCTATGATTCTATAAATAATCTCATGTCCTGTCCAAGCCTATCGAGATGAAGCAATGGGACTACACTGTTACCAGCCCCCAGCACTCAATGTAAGGTGTATTCCTCCTCCCACATCACAAAATTAATCTTTTCTGGACATGACTTCATGGTTTTAGGCCAGACCCCTCTGACCCCTGTGGGTACCCAACTACATCCTGGTTGGTGCCCAGGGACAGCAGAGTTTGAACTCTGGAAGCAGCTCTATCAGCAGCAGCAGCAGCAGCTCTCACCTCATCCCTGCCCTGCCCCCAACTCAGCTCTGCAAAACCTCACAGGGGAGAATTCCTTCTCAATACCTTTGCTCTGGCAGTGGGAAGGTGATCTCTCTTGTTCTGTCCCACCAGGCCTTTGTCCAAAGTCCCTCTCTATGTCTCTTAGAGCCGCTCTAGGCACTGGAAGGTCTCCCTGCAGCCTCCTCTTCTCCAGGTGAACAACCCCAACTCTCCCAGCCTAGCTCCAGAGCAGAGAGGTTTCAGTCTTTGGAACATCTCCGTGGCCTCCTCTGAACTCATTCCAGCAGCTCCGCATCATTTAGATGTTGGACCCCATGGCTGCAGGCAGGTCTGCTGTTGGGGTCACACCTGAGTGGGGCAGAATCCCACCCTCCACTGCTGCCCAGGCTGTGGGATCAGCACAGCACTCAGGGAGTTCTGGGCTGGATCATGCCCAGCCTCTCACTCACTAACACCCCCAGGGCTGCTCTCGACCTGTTCATCCCCAGCCTGGATTGATCCCAGGAGCTGCCTCCACCCAGGTGCAGCACCTGCACTTAGTCTGGTTAAATTCACTCCTGGAGATTTTCCAGATCCCTCTGGATGGCCTCCAGGTGTTAAAACAGTTCTGGCAGCAGTGGGATTCGAACCCACGCCCCCGCAGAGACTGGAGCCTTAATCCAGCGCCTTAGACCGCTCGGCCACGCTACCCTGGGGAAGGGCACACCAGGAGTGGTACTGGAACCTGGGATCCAGGGAAACATTGACCTGGGCACAGCGCCTTGGACCACTGGACCATCCTCACTGTCCTCACCTCATGCAAATCCTGTTTTATTATCATTTTCTTCATGAAAGCCCAGAGGAGAACCAAGCCCTGCCCGCAGCGCACACACACACACACACACTCTGCTGCCCTTCCCACTGCTGAATGTACCTGTTCTGACGTGTCCTCTCCTCTCATTCCCTTCCCATGGCAGCCTCGATTAAATCCACAGGGAGTCTCTGAACTCCAACAGGGAGACCACCAGATCCACCAGATCTTTCCACACCAACTCCACACCCATCCCTGGGACTGTTTTCTCAATGACTGAGGGCAACCCTGCCATCCTGTTGGGAATTAAGACCCAGGACCCAATTTTCCTGTCTGATTTGTCCCTTTGCCCTCTGTCCCTATGCCCCCAGTGACTCAGAGAGATGCTTGAAGCGGGAGGTCCAAGGGAATGAAGTCATGGATCTCCTGCTCAAGGTGACAAGGGAAGTGGCCTTGCAGTGGGTGTGCAGCCAGCAGCAGCTCATGCCCACTTTGGGGTCAGGGAAGATGCCAAAATCTGCAGGAAACCTCCTGACAAGCTTTGGGAACCAGACACAGGGAAGCGGTGGAAGTTCTGCAGTTGTGTAAATATTTTTCTTCCACAGCTAAACACAAGCACTTTCTCCTTCCTCAGCACAGCGATAAAAGCACATTTAAATAAACAGGGTTCCAAAGGGATGTTTGGATTTGGCATGTTTTGCACCTCTTTCATTCACTGGAATAGATCCTGGCCATAAGAACTACGGTGAGACCCCCCAGCTCCCTGAGCTACATCTGGAAACATGACGTGTGCTTCCAAACCTTCCATTCTGAGTCACTTTGTGATTCAAACCATAAAAATAACCATTGATAAAAAAGCAAAAAGATTAATTTCTTGTTCCATGGCTTTTTGGTCCACATTGCTCAAATCCTAGGAGTCCCTAGACCCAAATCCTGGGACAGATCCCAAGGATCCCCCACACCGCCTGCTGCAGCATGTCCTGCCTTGGGCAAAGAGCCTTGACATCAACAGAGGTGATTGAATTACAGAGAGTAAATTGGTTATTTGAGGAAATAGACTGTTTTTTCATTAGGGGACATTCACAAGCTGCCACAGATTTCTGAAAGTCTATTTATTTTTAGCCAGCAGCTGCCAAATAATTTGCAAACAAATTTCGGCCTATGTAGGTTTTGAAGCTCCATTTGGGTCAGGTGGGATCGTGTGGATCCAGTGGCACTGGGAGCTGCTCTGGTCAAATCTAATATTAATCCAGCCTAGGAGAGCTGGAAAGGAACAGGATTTAAGGCATTTTGCATCTTGTTGCATGGCAGGGGTCAGGAAAGGGCTGGAGTTGGGAAACCTCCACAATAAATGTGCTGCAGGGCTGAGGAGGTTTGGAATTAAAACCTAAATCATTTTAATAAATCCAATGAGATTGTTTCAATTAAAAAGAAGTGATTACAACAGCCCTTATTTTCTTATTAGGGCATTTAAACAGCCCCTATTAAAAGATTAGAAAATATTGAGCCTTTGTAGGGCTTCCCAAACACACTGCTTGGAGTATCTCTGGTTAAAATCATTTCTGTTTAAATACTTCTGTCTAAAAATTACATTAATAATACTGGATATCTGTGCCCAAATTTGGGACCACAGGTTTGAAAACCCCTGAGACCTCCCCAAGGGGGTCCCCCATGGCCAAAAAAAAAAAAAACCACCTGGGTTTGTAGAAAATGTTTTCATTCCCCTGTAGCACAAAGAAGAAAAATCCCTTCAGTATTCCTTGATCTGCTCACACGTGTCATCTCCAGCAGCCAAGCCCAAGCCCAAGAATGCTGCCAAGAGCAAATAACCACCGTTTCCATAGATTAGCAGATGAATCATTCCTGTTATTTTTAGCAGGTCATTAAAGGCTGGCAGCAAAATTTGCAAACTGACTTGTGGGGCTTTTGATTGGTGTTAGCATAACCTCTTAGAGAAAACATAAACTGGGATTCAGAACAAAGGAAATGGGAGGACGGGGAATCGTATCTCCAAGTTGGAAAGTGGCAGTGAGGGAGGAAGATAAGTCGGGTTCCTGTGAGCCTGTGCCTCACTCTCAGTGCTCTCACTCAAACAGGGTGGAGCTGGGCAAGTACACGTGAGAGGTTTTATGTAAAAGATGCTGAGATAAGGATTTCTCCCCCTCTCATGAATATTTATACACCCCGTGTATAAATGCAGGGATGCTGCAGGCATTGGGAAAAGCTGGGTCCCCAAGGGCATCAGACTGAATCAAGAGTCTGGATAGACTGGAGAGATGGGTCTGGATAGACTGGAGAGATGGGCTGACTCCAATGGAATGAAGTTCAACAAGGCCAAGTGCCGGGTCCTGCACT
>JAYRBT010000005.1:820484-833522 GCA_036023395.1 Myiotriccus ornatus
TGGATTCACCATCCCTGGAGGTTTTTAAACAGAGATTGGATGTGGCCCTTAGTGCCATGATATAGTAATTGGAGTTGAATCAGGGATTGGACTCAATGATCTTGGAGGTCTTTTCCAACCCATTCTATTCTATGATTCTGTGATTCTAAGAGGAAGTTTTCTGGGCTGGTTTGTGAGCATTGAAGGCCCTTTGGGGTTCAGAGGAGCATCAGGGCACCTCAGAGGAGTCACAGAATCCCAGACTGGTTTGGGTTTGCAGGCACATTAAAGACCACCTCATTCCCAGGTTGTTCCAAGTCCCATCCTACCTGGCCTTGAACACTTCAGGGATGGGGCAGCCACAGCTTCTCTGGGAAACCTGTGCCAGGGCTTCATCACCCTCACAGGGAAAGATTTCTTCCTAATCTCTAATCTAAATATCTCCTCTTTCAGTTCAAAACCATTCCCAAGTAAAAGTCTCTCTCCTGGCACAGGAGCTGGTTTGCAGGGGGCTCTGTGGCACCCAGGGGCTGAAGAACTTTTCACCCATCAGCTGAGCAAAGCTTCCCAAAATGCGTGTTTGATAAAGAAATAATAAAAAACATGTTCAATAAAAAAAGTATGAACATAACAAAATATTAAATATTCATCTTTTAGCAGCTACTTCTCTTTTTAACAGCCCCGGTTTGAGCCAGGGCTGCACATACCTTCCCAAATGTGGAGGGACTGTTTGCAAACAGGATCCCAAACAAGGCTCTGCCATCAGCCACCAGCTTTCCTACATTTCCCTGGAAAACATGCTTGATCCGGAGCATCAACAGTGTGTTTGTCAGGCTGGGCTTTTCCAGCTGCAGAGGGATGTGCAGAGGCATCGCTTCCAGGAAAGCCTCATCCACCTCATGGAGCCTTATGGATGCACTCCATGGATACGTACAGAAATTCCACAAGGAATCCATGAACCAAGGGGGCATGCTTGAGATGCTGTTTGCAAAAAGTCCTTCCACATTTGGGAAGACTTTTGCACTCCTCCTCATTAGCAGTTTAATGTTGGAGAGGCCCTTGCTGTTGCTGTCCTGAGCCGCCACTGGGAGCACAGCCCATCCATCCTCCACCATCCATCATGCATCATCCATCCTCTAGCATCCAGCATCCCTCATCCATCCTCCATCAGCAGTCAGAGCCACCTGCTCCTGCAGGCCCAGGATGAGCAGAATACGATCAAGGAGAGGTGTCCCTGTTTGGGTCAGCGTTACCCCTCCAGCCTGTGTCATCCCACAGGGCCACCCCACGGCTGGCCTGGCCACTGTTGGCAGCAGGAAGGTGGTCCCAGGGTCAGGGGTCCCTTAAGCAGGAGCTACTATTGCTGGATGGAAATACTACCAGGAAAACTGGAGCAGGCACAGGGGATCTGCAGGGGCTGCACCCCAGGAATTCAACTTTCAGGAGAAGAACAGCTGAGGGATCACAGGAGACATGAAACCCTTTCACCCCCTTCCTGGCTGCCCACCCTGCACTTTCAGCAGTTCCAAAACACTGCTGCCAAAGGATCCTCACTTCCACACGAGCTCAGCTGCTGCCGGAGCCCTGGAAGGACTAAATCTTGGCTCGAGCCTCATCAACTCCCATGGTGATCGTCAAATTAAGGGGCTCTGGTTGAAGCCTCAAAGGCAGAAAGGCTCTGCAGTGGTGAGGGAAAGGAGAGCACAGAGTGTGCAGGAGCTGGGGCTGGAGCAAATGGAATTCATGTCTTTTCTGAAGGGGCAAATTTGGTGTCAGAAAGGAATAAGGAGGTAAAAAGCAATGTAACTGTGAATAGCTGAGAGTGGAGAGCTGATGCCTTGTTATCTGCCGCTGAATAGGAACCCTATCTCCTTTATTCCCAGGATAATAGGCTCATTTCTCGCCAGGTAATGAACTGAAGATTCCTGTCCATTTACAGGAGTGCAGGGAATTGTTAGGATCAGCTCTTGTCCCCCTGCACGTCCCCTCTGAGCTCATTAAGGGTCTCCCAGCACAGGCACATCCACAGAACAGAGCGGATGGTTCTGCTCCCAGCAGCCAGGAAACATTCCCTGCTATAGGATCATGGAATCACAAAATCCCAGAACCACTGAGGTTGGAAAAGCACAGACAGATACTAGATTATTAGATCCAAGCTGGACAAACACCCACCTCATCTGGGATGGCAGCAGATATCCCTGTCCTGACCCTGTGGATGGGGACAGGTGACATGCACAGCACCAGCTGCCTGTGCTGAAAGTCCTGCAGGGCTTTTGTTTGGATTTTTCTTTGAAGAATGGATTTAATACAGAGTAAATCGAGTTTAACCTTTGCTGTAAATGGAGGCATTTGTTTCTTGGAGTCTCAGGGGAGTTTTCATTTATTCTGGGCCCGATGGCTAAGTTGGAAAGAAATTTGTTTCCAAGGGAAAAGAAGCAGGGGAGCTTCATGTACAATAGAAAAAAGTAACTTACTTCAGGATTAGGGATCAACAACGAGTTTTGTGACCTGAAAGGGGTCTCTGAAAATTTTAGGTAACTTAGAAAGCTCCTGCAGAGACCTGAGGTGGGACCAAGCTCAGACAGGGACGGGCTGTTCCTGCATGGACCAGACTCAGTTCACTCCTGCTCATGGTCCTCTCAGTCCCCAAAACCCAACAAGGTGCAGAAGCCTTCCTCCTCCCAGATGTCTTGGAGCTCCCCTCCAGCCCAGCTCAGAGCCTGGGGAAGAAAAGCCCCTTTCCCAGATTTCTCTTTTCTCCCAAGCAGTGCTGAGGTCAAACTGAGTCCCACCAAGTGCTCCATGTTCACCTTCTGGTTTTCTCCAGCAAGGACTGGAGGTGTGAGGGCAGGGCACCAGTATGATGGGAAACACAAGGACTCCTGCCAGAAACGTGCCTGGAGCTCCTGGGAAGAGTTTCAGGAGGAGCTGCTGGACATAGGCAGCAGTTCTGGGAACAGATCTGTGGCTGTTGGCAAAGGCATCACTTCAGCTACAGCTTCTGTGAGTTACTGTCGGTGTCAAAGCCCTCACAAAAGATTTGGTCTTGGGAACCAAAGTGATTCCAAAATAAGTCTTTGGAAAAGGCAACAGCAATGACAAAAGCCTGCTTGGGAAGGAGGACACAGCACAGTGCTCTGACTTCAGACATTCTGGGGAGAAAGGAAGGGAGGGAAGGGGAGAAGCTGCGGCTGCCCCATTCCTGGAAGTGTCCAAGGCCAGGCTGAACAGGGCTTGGAGCAACCTGGGACAGTGGAAGGTGTCCCTGCCCATGGCAGGGGATGGAACTGGATGGGTTTTGAGGTTCCCTGCTATTACTGTTATTCCAGGGAAGTGGTGAAGGACAGAGTGTGTTATCACCAACCACAGCCACCGCAGACCTCGGGCTGCCGGGCAGGACACGCCCCTGTGGGAAACACAAAATGAGGCCCAGGAGACCACATCCCATCTGAAAAGCAGTAAGATCAAATCAAGTTCAATGAATGGGGATTTTTTTTCTTATTTGTGTTATCTGATTGCTTTTGCTTTTACTTTTTCTCTGCCTTTGCTTCCTTCCATGTTTATTCTCTTTTCTGCTTTGGCCACAGGCAGAAGCATCTAAATCTGATGTCCTGGGATGCTTCTCTGATATTTGTTGTATTATCTCTTGTTCCTAAATTTTAAACTGAAACTTCCCATCTCCTCATCCAAAATGCCATAGAAACAAGTTGAGAACTGGATGTTTGGACGGAATCCCTCCCCAAAAGCAGCAGCACTGATTTGACACAGAGCCTGGGAACAGAAAACGTGACTTGGGGCTGGAACTGCTCTGTTTCTGCTCTTCCCCATGTGTCCAAGTGAGAGAATTCCTTTTACGTTCATCTGTCCTCATGAAAGCCTCGAAGAGGAGAAGAGATAAATTATTAACATAATCTAAATATAATTTCTTCATTCTTAGAGCCTTTGTGACACACTCTCTTGGGAACTATTCCCAACTGAAATGGAATTCTACTCCGTTCCTGCAGATCTCACACTGCTCTTGTGAAACACATGAAGCCTTTTAAAGTCATTAATTACAGTGTCAATAATTGCGCCATGGTGAGAACTCAACAAGCATCTTGGAAACACAGGCAGACATGGAAATATTGGAAAAAAACAACCTTAACTGTTAAACTTTCCTACCCAAATTCTGCAGCTGGTCTTGATAAAGGTCTCTCGGGGTGAGAGGTGTGTGTAGATGTGGACTGGCCCTGCTCTCATGGCAGGTGTTGACCCACAAATTGGTTGAAGACTCAGGATTTGGGTTTAATAAAGCAGGAATATGAGAAAAGAGGTAAAAAATGTGGTTTGCAAGAGGGGGAAAATAAATTCTCAGTCGTGCCTGAAGAGCTAGAAACGATGGCTGAAAACCTGGGGAGGAAAACATTTCCAACCCCCCACCCTGCTCTGACATTCCAGGGCCGAGCTGGTGGGACGGGGACTCCCTACAGTGACCTGGGGGGTGTTCAAAGAGCGAGATGCCCTCACCTTTGTGGATGCCAGGGAAGGGAAGCTCTGTGGACCCACAGCTGGGTTTGGCCATGGTGAAGTCATATCCCTGAGCCCGACAGAGCTCAGGGAGTGTTTGGACAGCACTCTCAGGGACAGGGTGGGATTGTTGAGATGTCCTGTGCAGGGCCAGGAGCTGAACTGGATGATCCCTGTGGGTCCCTTCCATGATTCTATGAGACTGGCAGAGTGAGAGCTGCATCTCCAACTCCATTTCCCAACATCCGGCTCTTCAGCAAGACACGAGAGTGTCAATATTTTCCTGATGGGAGATGATAAAAGGGAGGAATAAAAATTGCATTTGTAAGTCAGATCCTGCACATAACAGAGATAAAAGAATTACAGAGCACTTACGAGGCTCAGGATCATTTTGGTGATTCATGGAGATGTGAGTGCAGGGCTTGGGAAGCTGTGCCAGTACCAAAGGGTATCTGCTGGCTGGAGTTAATGCCTTTGAGCCCACTAAATCCATAAATATGCGGGATATGAGCTGTCATTCCCAGCTTGTGCTTGGACACGGACCTTGCAGAAGCAGAGTGAGATGGAGAATCTTCATGATGTGTCCATCGAGGGGCAGCAGCAAAGCTGCCAAAGTGTGCAGCTGGCTCCAGGAACAGGAATTTTGTGCGGGATCACCCAACATTTTCTGGGTAGACAAGTTTATCCACTGCTGACAAAGAGAGGACCTCAATTACAGCAACTTTCCTGTAAGTGAAAGCTGAAGTTTCTAAGAACTCTTCTGACTAATGTGGTTCAGCTCTTGGCTGGAAAATACAGAGCCCTTCATCAAATGGCTGTGACTGCGAGAAATGCCAAAAAAAGCTCAAATCCAGGGAATCTGAGGCTGGGAGTGCAAGTTGACCCCAGCACTGCTGCCACTCGTAACGGTGGGGCTGGAAGCCAGCTCTGCCTCTGTTTTAACTGGTCTTATCTCCAGGCTTAGTGCTGCTCCACTATTTTCCAGGAAAAAATGTATCTTTAGCCAATACAAGCGATCTGGGCCTCAACATGAAAAAGAAATTCCCCTGCAAGCGCCATGAATCTGAATCCACAGCTGCAACATCACCCCGTGGATGAAACGTGCCCTTTTATCTTCACAAAGATGGAATATGGGAAATACAACCCAAATCTGGGGTCAGAGGGAATAGATCCAGGAAAGTCACGAACAGACATACAGAGCGAGATCCCAAAGGGTTATCTCCTGCTCAGATCTATAGAATCCTACAGGCTCCTGAGTTGGAAGGGACCCACACGGATCATCAAGTTCAACTTCTGGCCCTGCATAGGACACCCCAAAATCCCACCCTATCCCTGAGAGTGTTGTCCAAATGCTCCTTGAGCTCTCCCAGGTTGGGGCCATGATATAAAATGTGAATAATCAGTGTATGATAAGCTGGGTGCGTCTCCTACCACTGTAACCTCCCCATGAAGGGACCAGTTCCCGGCAGGTCCAACATCAGAGGCAGCTTCAGGTCAATATTCTATGTGTCAAGAAAATCATGGAACAATTCATTGAGAATTTCACTGCTGGCAGTTTTATCTTTCCCCAAACAAATGGGATAAGGGAAATTCCCGTCAGCAGCAGGACAAGCAAACACACAAGCTTTTCATTTCATGGGAGATGAGAGATTCTCCTGACAGAAACCAGACACTGCTGCCCTTCAGGAGCAGCCAAAGACCAACCAGCAGGCTCATGGCACTGCACAGGGGCTGCACTTCCCAGAAAAACACATGGATCTGAGGGACTTCCTGTGGGTGGGCTTTATGAGCTGCTGACCTGGTATAACCAGTGACCCACCCTTAGGAGGGGCAGGGGAAAAAGGGGGAATGGCTTCCCACTGCCAGAGGGCAGGATTAGATGGGATATTGGGAAGAAATTCTGCCCTGTGAGGGTGGTGATGCCCTGGCACGGGTTGCCCAGAGAAGCTGTGGCTGCCCCATCCCCATCCCTGGAAGTGTCCAAGGCCAGGTTGGACACGGCTTGGAGCAACCTGGGATAGTAGAAGGTGTCCCTGCCCATGGCAGGGGGTGGGATTGGATGAGCTTTAAGGTCCCTTCCAACCCAAATCAGTGTGAAATGAGGTGGTTAGGTGTGTGAATACCTTCACCTCAGTTTTCTCAGGATATCATCACTGTAGATAATGAAGGCTATTTCTGTTTGTGTGGTGATACACAAACAGCCTTCCTGCCTCAGCTCCAGCCCTCTTTCCTCTCCTGCTCACGAGCTGGGCTGTCCCAGACCACAGTCTAAGGCAGCCTGGAGTGACCATCACCCAACTCCCATTCCATGTCAGCTCTCAATCTGAGACACAAAGCAAAAAGACACCCCAGAAAGTCCAATTGCTACTTAGTTTAGGAAAGCCAAATGTTCTCCCCATGAAGGATCTGTGCAGTCAGTCTTGTAACAAAAGCCTGCAGCACCTTGTGCCTCTTTGGTGGCTCCTCAGCAGAGTCACCTGGGGGAACATGGGAGGGGACACCTTGTCCCACCCAGCGCCCCTGAGCATTCCCTGCCTGAACACTGCAATTTGCAGGAGAAGTTGTTCTACATCCAAATTTACATCTCTTTTTCTTGACAAAAGTAACACCATCAATGACATCTTCTTCCCATAGGAAAATTTAAACAGTGCGAGGGTCATTCCATCACCTGATTTTGAACACAAGGAGCACATGGAAATGGAAGAATAAGGAAGACATCAAGGAAATTCAAAGCATCTTTTAATTAAAATTGTTCCAATCATTCCCATAACTAACAGCTATTAGAAAGTTATTATTTACCATTTTTGAAGCTTCATTTTCAATTCTGCATTAAAAAATCCAGAGGACAAAAGCTTTAAAGCACATTTCCTACCTAATTAAAATAAATCTAAGGCAAATCAGGTTTTTAAGCTGGGCTGTTGGGTTGGAAGAGTAGAGAAGAACAAACTGTGCATCCCACCAGCAGCACCAGGAACCACCCCCCTGTGACCTCAAACCACCAGAATAAACACTGATCTCTGGGAGAACATTCCTGAGTGAGCCCGTGGCTGCTCTCACACACAGTTACTGACTCCAGAAATCCCAACGGATTTCCCAGCAACAGACCTTGACCCACAAGAGAGCCCAGGCTGTGCCACACACGGTCCATGCGCAGCCAGGCAGCAGCAGAACCAACCCAACAGCACCTGGGAGACTCCCCAGGAATCCAGATTGAAATTCCCAAAGGCAAATCAAAGCAGCAATTTGGTTTTCCATGTTCTCTTCCATAGTCTTTGCAACATCCAATTCCAAGTTCCTTCTTTAAGTCTCAAGGCTTATGGAAACTGCAAGGAGAAGGGAGAAGAGAGATAATTATGTTCTGCCCCTCATCAACCACAAACTTTTCTTCTTCTTTTCATAAATAAGACACATTTTGGCATTATATTATTTTCATGCTCTGTGCTGGCAAATAGAAATATGTGTAGTTAATAATGATAACTTTTCCTATCATTAAAAAAACAAACAAAAAACCCTGAAAAACAAACAAACAAAAAACATTAAAACCCAACTCTACACACACAAAAAATCCACTGTCTGAAATCCAGACCCGTGGGAGAGGAGCATCAGGAGTGGACTGAAACAGCAGTATTCAAATGTTGGACATACTGTTTGAGAGAAGCTCTTAAAGCTCCTTAATATATTTCAACCCTGCCAGGAAAAATCTGAAACACACACTGAGCCTTTCTAGGCCTGTGTGAGAGTCTCCCTGAGCCTGACTTTAGCAGGGAATATTCCCATGACTCCAACATCTGCTGTACCTGAATCCGTGTCAGTTGAGACTGTGACTGACCAGGACACAAACCCTGTACAGGGAATCCTGACAGGGAGAGCTTTAAATCCAAGCTCTGATTAAGAGTGGCTTAAAATGTAAATGAGGTAAGAATTCCCAGGAGTCAGTCAGGGAGACATGGAATGATTTTTAGGGGGTAAGAACCCACTCACCGCAGCCTTCAGGGCCTGGTCCAGGTCAGCCAGTAAATCCTCCTCATCCTCCAAACCCACAGAGAGGCGAATCAATGTGTCAGTGATGCCAAGAGCTTCCCTGTCCTCTTGGGGCACTGAGGCATGGGTCATGATGGCCCTGCAGGGACAAAAACCAGCCTGTTTCCTAAGAACTTTGCATTTTCCTCAGTAAAACCCAAACCAGTTGCTTTTCTGCCAGCACCCCCGAAGTTTCGTGAGGTTTTACACCTTTCCTGTGCCACTTGCTGCTGAACCCACAGATGGAAAGAGCTCGTGGGTGGCAGTGACCGTACATGATGTGAAGTCAGGGACTTCAGAGTTTCAGGAAAGCATTTCCAAGCTACAAATTATTAATAAGAAGTATATACTTCAAAATCTGGAGCTAAAAAAGGAGAAAATCCCATTTCTCTTCCTTCCAGAGTTTTTTAGGTTTTTTTTTTGCTCTAAAAGCTGTGCCCTGCATGTGGAGAAGCAGCTGCAGTGAATAACCTCCAGCATAAATTCTCCTGTTTTCTATTAACTTCTGGTTTCTTCTTGTCAAACCATACCAAATTACACTGAAGGGTTTACTCTGCAGGTTTGGAAGATATGGGCAAGAAGGTATTTCCCCCTGTGCTCCACCAACCAACTCACAGTTTCTTCCAGCTGCTGGAGTGGTTTAAGAACTGCTGTTACTCTAAAATGAATACCTGAAATGCTTTAGCACACAAAAAGCCATAAATTCCCACGTATCTTTTTGAAAAGCAAATTGGCTTTGAGTAAAAGAATCTAATTCCATATAAATCCTCTTTTTAGCCTTTTAACCTTAACAAGAGTGGCCAAGTGTTACTAAAATTACCGCAAAAAATCCTGACAGGGAGAACAAGGCAGTTGGGTGCACGTACTGACCATGCCCTCTTGTGTGAGCAGGGAGCACGGCACAGCTCTTCCCTCCATCCCATCTGCTCCACAATTTCAACAAGCACTGACTCCTTGTATTGTTTTCAGAGCAACAAATTCCTAAATCCCAGTCTTCCAGTCAAAATTCCTCCACCAGTGCACTCTCACATTCACAGAACTCACTCCTGGAGCCTCCGCTAGGTTTGTGCTACACAACACACCATTCTTTTCATTACAGGGAAAACAGCTTGGCCTTGGGGACTGGAAAACTCTAGAATTCCCATTAATATTCTGGGGGACTACGCAACCTTTTTAGACTTTGAAGATAGAAGAATGACTTACGGGTGCTCTGCCAGGCTCTCGTAGCCCCCCAGACTCTCAGCCAGGGCAAACACCTACGGGAAAGGTGGAACATGAGTTACCAAGGGTGAAAGGGAAGTGTGAAAGAAAGAAGTTAATTCAAGTTTCCATGGATGCATGGAAAGAGAAGTCAAAGAATCATGGAATATCCTGAGCTGGAAGGGACCCACAAGAATCATGAGTCCAACTCCTGGCCCTGCAGACACCCCAACAATCCCACTCTGTCCCTGAGAGCGTTGTCCATATGCTCCTTGAGCTCTGGCGGCCTTGGGGCAGTGACCACTTCAAGGACATTAGGGAAAAAGAACGTTAAGGGTTTTTTTTTCCCCTAAGTTTTTCTATAACTTCTATTTTATAAATGGTATTAGTGCAATTCAGGAATAAAGTGTATATTTAGCAAGTAAGAGCTACTAAGATTTAAAACAGACTCATCCTGCCCCATCCTTGGAAGTGTCCAAGGTCAGGTTGGATGGGACTTGGAGCAGCCTGGTATAGTGGAAAGTGTCCCTGACCACGGCAGGAGGTGGAAGAAGATGGGCCTTAAGGTCCCTTCCAACCCAAACCAGTGTGGGATTCTATGATTCTCTGGAATGACTTTACTTTTGGACAAGCCTAGTGACAAACTGATGGTCATCCAAGTCAAAGGCCTTGGATAACTGTGAGGAACTACTTCTCCTGGGACACATTCCCTGAAATTTCTAGTCAAAGCTGGCAGATCTCCTGTGCCAGGATTCAGTCCTTCTCTCAGGCTAAAGGATATTTTGTGGGCAAATCATATTCATTTTCAGTGGGTGACATCAGCTGGCAAGTTAGACAGGGGGCAGCAGGAAGTTTTAATTCACCTCTGCCAGTTCTTACTGATTGTTCTTTCCAAGAACAAAACAGCAAAACCACCAGAGCAGGATGCAAATTAACCAGAGATCAAGACTAGAAACACATCAAAGGGCACAGACACAATGAACACATGGCAAAACAGCAAAAACCTGTTGTTTGGGTCAACTAAACAACCAACCATTCCCTAAACTGAGGAACTCCCTCTCTGCTTCATGATTCAGGTCTCTCCTCAATGTTTCATTTTCCTGATGAGCACTTTGAAATATTCCAGCAGTATTACACCAGCCACATCTCCTCTGCTTCCAACTCTTGCAGGTATATTGGCAAAAGGCCCTTTGTCAGCAGCATTTCCTGGGCTAACCTGGACACACCTCACCTGCTGTGCAAACAAACCCTTCCAAGGAGCTCAGGCATCTTTTCTTTCCCCTCATCAGCCTCACATTTACAAATTATCTATTATTTAGAGAGGGTCACACCCAAAAGACTTGAGGAGCTTTGCAAGTACAGACAAAGACTCTCCCCTCACCAAGAAAAGCCACTTCCATCATCCCCCTCAGCAGGACAGTCCCTCGTCACTCTGAGGAGGTGTTTTATTGCCATTTACCTTTAGGCTCTTGAGGAAGGCAGTAGCATGTTTGAGGTTCCCTTTGATGTAGAAGGTGATCATGCCAGGACAGCCCGTGCACTGGCGCTTCATCAGCTCATGCTGAGGGTGGGAAGGCAGCCCTGGAATTTGGGGAGTCACTTGGAGTGAATGACCCTCATTCCAAGGAGGAGCAGCTTCCCCCTCAGTCTCTTCCAAGGTGGACACCCAGCCTGAGTCACCCCTGGAATCTGGGGAGTCACTTGGAGTGAACTGCCCTCCTTCAGAGGTGGAGCAGCTCCCCCTCAGCCCACTCCAAGGTGGGCACCCAGCCTGAGTCACTCCTGGAATCTGAGGATCACTTGGAGTAAATGACCCTCATTCCAAGGAGGAACAGCTCCCTTTCAGCCTGCTCCAAGTCAGACACCTTGAAGCGCCAAGGTGGACACCCTGCCCGAGTCACCACACGAAGGTGGAAGGTGACGATGACACGGAGCATCACAGCACCCAAACCCACCCTCTGGGACGTTTCCTGCTCAGAGATCCTGCCAACCCACCTGGGAAAATGACCTTCTCCACGCAGGAATGTGACTCGAGGAACCGGGCGACGGCCAGGGCGTTGTGGAAGTGCTGCTTCATGCGGATGTGCAGCGTCTTCAGCCCCCGGTTGCACAGGTAGCAGTCAAAGGCAGACGGGACGGCCCCGAGAGCTGGGGAAGGGAGACAAAATTCCTCAGAAAAAAGGGACTGGCTTGGGTTTTAGTACAACTGATATAGTCCCAATCTCCAACATTTCTAAAGCTGGAACATGATGAGTGGGAAGACACCTGCTGTAATCTGCCTTCCTCATCTCACACACGTGGGGAGCCAATTAATGAGGTGAATTAACAAGCTAAAGCCTCAAGGGTTCTATTTGTTAGACATAATATACCTTTATTGTCTCTGCTGTAGAGACAGAGGGCAGACACAACCCCATACAGAAATTTATTGCCGACAATTAAGAGGCAGTAAAATGCTTGAAATCAATATATATAAGAAAATTCTGATGCGTGAGTTTAAAAAACCCCTTTAACTGCAGGTGTGCATGAGGCAAACAGACCCTGATGCTTCCAGGATGTGCCTCATCAGTTCTCTAGAAGCAGTTAGGAAGTGAAGACCAGTGTCATTAATTTTATTAAGTTTATTTTATTAATTTAAACATTATTTTAATTGTATTGAAATTTATTAAAATAAAAATTTAATTTATTATTCCCAGTTCTGCCCATTTGAGCTGCATCTCTAGGCAGTACTCCCACTTGTGTGCATTCCCACACTCCCCAGTAGGAGCTGGTTTGTGACCAGGATTCGTTTCCAGGTATTTCCTGTATTAGTACTCACAATTCTGCAGGAATTTGAGCCTCTCATAGAGATCATCCCGGTTCACTGAGACCAGCCCCATCACCACATCACTGTGCCCTACAAATGAAGAACAGGATCAGCCATTCCATCTGCTCCAGGGTTCTGCCTCAACCCCCCCGGTTTCTCCATCCTGGTGTTACTAAAACCCCAGTTTTGCAAGGCCCTGGGTCATTCCTGAAGCTCTAGTCCTTCTTCCCGTGCAGGCAGAAATCACAAGGCAGATTTGGGCTGTTTCTAAAGCTCTGCTCAGCACTGTTTCCTGCACTGGCACTTCCCAGGGCACCTCTGCCACCTGCCAGGACACTGCAGGAACCAGGAATGTCCTGGGGAGCAGCTCCTGGTTCAGGGAGAGCAGGTCCCAACCCACCTCCTCCTGAAGGCACCTGATTTGTTGTAGCCAAATTAAAGCCAGCATGGCTTTATAATAATAATAATAATAATAATAATAATAATAATAATAATAATAATAATAATAATAATAATAATAATAATAATAA
>JAYRBT010000005.1:843393-892564 GCA_036023395.1 Myiotriccus ornatus
TGGCCCTGACCAGGAATCGAACCCGGGTCTCGGCGGTGACAGCGCCGCGTCCTTAACCACTAGACCACCAGGGGCTCTCTGGTAATTTAACATCTGTACTTAATATGCAAAGAGTTTAGAACCATGCTATTTCTTTGGAAAAAAAGTGAAATTTGCCTTCCACCTGTCTACTTGTTCATGTGACTGAACTTGATTGAATGACTCTTGTACTATGAAAGAAAATGGATTTTCTGACTCTGTAAATAAACCTTAAGCAGTTACTTCAGATGTAGGTGTTGTCTGTCTGGTTCCCTTGTCCACCAAACTAGTTAATTAAAAAAAAAAATAAAAAAAATCCCAGACCCAACTATGTGCAATTTTAGTGGAGTTGGGCTGAAAATGATCCTTCTGTGCAGTTGCTCCCACTGTGTTGCCTTTCAGTGTGAGCTGAGCACAGCTGTGCCCAGTTACCTCACAAATGAGTCCACCAGCTCTATTATTCCACAAATGTGGAGCAGCTGCTGCTCAAATCCAGCCTGATTTCACTTGCCCTTCCAACTTTACTCAATTGGTTTACTCCAAACATTTTGTAACTAAATCATTCATTTGGTTGTAACCATCTGTACAAAATCCATTAAAATGCTTCCAGTGCAGCAATTTGGAAGGGAGTTGCTCAAAGGATGGGATACATTGGAGGATGGAGCTCTCACCACGTGTATTCTCAACTCCTGGCTGTTAGGAAAAGGGAATTAAAAGGGGAGAATGCCCAGAGGAGGGTTTTCAATGTGGTGCTATTTGGGAACAGTGAGGGAATGTGAATATTGTCCATGTTTGAGGCATTTATCTCGATGGTTCTGGGTGCTTCACTTGTTCTCTGCAAGTCTCTGAAATGCAGATGGTCCTCCAATGGAAAGTGGCAGCTGTAGGCCTGTTAAACTGGGAATGTTTGCAGGAACCAAGAAAAAAGCTGATTTGTTCAGTAGGAAATACAACTAAACATTTACAAAGATATTTTCCTTGGATGTTCTGCGGTGCCTAAATGACTCCAGCCATAGTGAGCACATTTTGCACATTCAGGTTGTTACTGCTGCTGTTTGCTGTGCTTCTTCCTTCATCTGAGGCTGCACTGTTTAAACTAAAAATGTTAAATACAGTTCTCTCCTGACCTACTAAAAAGGCTTGGAAGACCCAAACAGCTTTAAAAAACCAGTAAGAGAAATATATATCAAGAAAATACAAAGCACAAATTGTTGTTGGGAATAGTCCATGGTATTTTCAAATACTACAAGTTCATGTAGAGGTGTCTGGGAAGGTAATTTCCTAATTGTTTCCTTATTCCCTGGGTGTGAGCCGTGTCTTTCACCCTGTTTGTGGAATGGGGTTTGAAAGAAAGCTTTAAAAATAGACTGTTTCTACCTGGCTGCTTGGAATAATGGGATCAATATCAAAACCAACTGGTGGCCTGTAAAAAGGAGGGAGAGGACTTTTGTACAGGCAGACAGTGACAGGACAAGGGGAAATTTGGGAATCTAATGCAAGATGTCTGAAGAAACAGGCCCTTGCTTTCCTGGATTCAAGTTTTGACCTCTTGTTTCCCCTCCCTGCCATGTGGTTGATCCCTCCACACGGTGGTGGTGTTGCTTTTTTCCTAGAAGTTATCCTGAGAAGTTATTTCCAGGACCAGCTGGAGAAACGGGAACAGCTTGATTTGTTAAATGCAGCTGAATGACAACATGTTGATTGTGATAAATGTTCATGCAATTTTCATGTCAGGATGTAATGATATCATGGCATCAATATTTGTGTAGAGTAACAAGGCTACTGTTACCAGCTTCCCAGGCACTGCAGCTAATAGCATTTTGCCCAGCATTTTGCCCTTTTATGTGGCCTAGTGGAAGGTGTCCCTGCCCATGGCAGGGAGTGGGACTGGAGGACCTTTAAGGTCCCTCCCAACCCAAACTATTCTATGATCTTGCTGACATATGTGCTAGCTGTTGTGCTGGAACGAAGCACTGTGCAGTTGATGCTGCTGTTGATGTGCACTCTGTGGCATTAATGTGAAATTTAATTTCAATATGCATTAAAAAAAGAGCCATTCTGTGGAACTTCAGTGTTTGGGGTCAGGGGCAGCACTGCCCTCAGTGCAGGCTCTACTTCTGACACTGCTTTTCCATGAGCCTTCTGTCAGTGCAACTCTTGGATATTTACCACAGGCTCATAGCAATGCTGCAGTGGATTTTACCATCAGTAGGCTTTGAATTCATCGTGTGGAGTTAAAGTTTCTCCAGGTTTTGTACTTAATTTTTTTGTAAGCTATGGACAAAAATGTCAGTAACTTTAATTTTTTCTAGGTCACCATACACTATTATCAGCTGATCTCCTTTCTATCAGATTACAACAATTCAGTTTCTAGCCAACAGTTTTTAAAAATAAATATTCACCAAGTAAGAAAGGGGTGATATTCTAAAATTGCTAGTTTGTTGCTAAAAATGATCTTTGTGCAGTAGTAGGTTATTTTATTTAAATAGAAGGCTTAAAAATAAGTTCTTCATTTCAGCAGAGCAGATTTTGAGAGACTTGAGAGTTTTTTGACCATTAACTGAGCTACTGAGCTTGGGAACAGGAAGGAATTCCAGGACTGCTCCAGGTTTGGTGCCAGTTGTTGGGGCAGCCAAGAAGGAGGCAAAGGGCTTGGTCCTTTCTGTGTGAATAATTGGGTTGGGGAGAATCTTGTGAATAACCAGAGAGCCAGGGAAGGATGGAAGAAGGAGAGATTGAAGTGGCCAAAATGATGGAGCTGGGAACTGTTCCAGAGAACAAGAGAACTTGTAGTCTTGTGTTGGACCACATTTGGTGATGTTTCCTAATACCAACCTTTGTGTCCATCTCTGAAGTCTGGCTCCTCTCACCTTAGACATGTGCCACGAGTGCATCCTTTCCCTTCACAGTTCTGTTGTTCAACCTCTGTGTTCATCCAGGCTGAGAGATTCATGCCCTGGCTTCTCTTCGGCTTCTGTTTCTGGCCTGCTGAATATTTATGAGCAGTAAAACATCCTGTCCAGAATAGTTAGTAGCAGAGGGATCATGGTAGAGGGAGGTCATGTCCTCGCTCCACCCAGGAGCTCTCAGCCATCTCATCCGAGTGCCTGAACTCCAGGTTAAATGCTGCTTCAAGAAAGTGAAGCCTTTTTTTCCCCTCTGGGCTTGTATTTAAGAATTATAGGCAATCTCTTTTCTACCTGTAGTAGAAGGGGAACAGTAATGAAATACCAAAGGTTTTCCCCTGAGAGACTCCTCCGAAAGTGCCAGTGCTGAGCAATCTCACCAGCAGGAAATCCAACCAGCCCCATCTGTAATTAGCTTGGCATCCATTCTTTTCAGCCAGCTTCCCCCCCCCAATACCACACTTCCAACACCTCTAATTTTAGTCTGGGTCTGTGTATGCAGATTGAGGAGTGCCAAGAGTGTAGTAATGTGCTGAGGACTGATTTGATGGGAACGTGACTGATGCTGATGGAAACATGCCCAACTACCCACACTTGGAGAACCACAGAGAAATCTGGGGGAGTGGTGGGTTGGCATTGCCAGTTAGGTGGATTTTTAGCCCCAGTGTCTGTCACACGTGTTCAGGGGTGCTCACCACTCTGAGCTCTGCTCTCACCCAAAGGGGCCAGTTCTCAATTTGCGCAGCAGTTTGGTCACATTTTGGGTGGGAATGTTGGTCTGCTGGAGGGCAGAAAGCTCTGCAGGCTCGATCCATGGGCTGAGACCAACAGAGGGAGGGTCAACAAGGCTTGGGTCTTGCACTTGGGTCGCAACAATCCCATGGGATGCTCCAGGCTAGAGTGAAGGGGCTGAAAAAGGCCCTGACGATGCTGGTGACAGTGAATGTGAACCCAGGTGGGCAAGAAGCCAATGGCACTTGGCTTTAATCAGCCATAGTGTGGGCACAGGGCAGTGTCTGTCCCTGTGCTGGGCACTGGTGAGGCCACACCTCGAATGCTGGTGGTAGCTCTGGGCCCCTCATGACAAAAAAGACATTGAGGGGCTGGAATGTGTCCAGGGAAGGGAACAGAGCTGGGGAAGGGTCTGGAGCACCAGGAGTGGCTGAGGGAGCTGGGGGGGCTCAGCTTGGAGAAAAGGAGGTTCAGGGGAACCTTCTCACTCTCTGCAACTCCCTGACAGGAGGGTGCAGCCAGGTGGGGGTCGGGCTCTGCTCCCAAGGAACAAGGGACTGGATGAGACGAAACAGCCTCAAGCTGTGCCAGGGGAGGTTTAGACTTGATATTGGGGAAAATTCCTTTCTGGAAAAGGTGTTCAGGCATGGGAAGGGGCTGTCCAGGAAGGTGGTGGAGACGCCCCTGGAGGTGTCCAAGGAACAACTGGATGTGGCACTCAGTGCTCTGGGCTGGGTGACAAGGGGGGGATCGGGCATAGGTTGGACTCGATGGTCTGGGTGGGCTTTTCTAACATCAGTGGTTCTGGAATTCAGTGATTAACGTGCTTGTTTGCAGGACATTAACTTTGCTCTGAATGGGGGGTGTGTGGAGGAGCTGCCAAAAATGCTCCTTAAATCCATAATCTGAATTCAGGCTGGAGAGAAGCTCCATGGAGTGTTAAGCACTTCCTACTTGAGATCAGAAAAAGCCACCCAGAATTTACAGTAATCCTGCACTCTCAGAGCCCGTGCAGGGCTTTGGCTTCAGTTCCTCTTGATCTCAGTGCGAGTTGAACTCTGGGCAACACTTTGAAGTTCTCTTCTTAGAAATTTGGGCACTTCAGCTTCTGAAGCCTTCAGATCATATTGATGAAATATATAGCCCAGGGTGGACTCCCTATCCCTGCAAGTCTCCAAGGCTGGGTTGGACAGGGCTTGGAGCAACCTGGTCTAGTGGAAGGTGTTCCTGCCCATGGCAGGGGGTAGGATGAGATGAGCTTTAAGGTTCTTCCCAACCAAAACCAGTCTGGGATTCTATAAATTTTTTAAAAATAGGAAACTATTCCCCCCAGTGGAGTGGCAGTTCCTAAATAGGTGTTACCTACAATCCTGTAAATGAGTATAGTTTAATGTTAGAACTTGCTTGTTTGGCTGATAAAAAGCTTTTCTGGTTGGGTTATTTATGAAAAAATCCCTCTTTCCTTGGCAGGTGAGCACTTTAAAGGTAGTTTGTGTTTTAAAATAGAGATAACTATAGTCTGCTTTTCCTGAAGGCTTTGTTTAGATCCTGTCCCTCTGTGGCAGTGGGGGAGTCCAGCTCAAACCTGAGTTTTGAACACTGGAAACCTGAGCTCCTGAGTAGATCCAGGTTTTACTGCTGCCTATTTAAAAATGGGCACAGAGACAAAATTGAGTCTAAACTCAAATACTGACTTGGAATTTTATAGGATTTCAGAAATGTCTCAGTTCCAACTTGGTGTCAGGCTTAAATCCATCTCATTTAAAAAAAAAAGAACCCAAAAAGTTTCACTGGAAGTTTCAGATGATGATAATCATAAATGGAATTAATGTAACTTGGTTTCTTGTATAAGGACTCCTTGAGAGTTCTGGCAGAGACTGAAGCAAGTGGGCTCATGACCAAATGATCTCCCAGCTCTCCAACCTGCTTCTTTATCATCTGTGCTATTTCTCTTCTCTGGGCAGGGTGAATAAAAAAATCCATGGATCCCTGCCAGACTTACCTGTCTGTCAACTATAGACAGAGTTCAGTTTCTCCATATATTCTCTAATTAAAATCAGGGAAGTATTTTGACAGTATTTTAGTGATGTTTAAACTGCCCAGAAAACTTCTGAGGAGCTGTGGGTATGGATTAGATTCAGAGTATGGATTTAAGCTAGTGTTTAATTTGGGCCTAAGACTCACCTACAGCTTTGGGTATCTAACACTTAGTTCTCTGCCCTTATAAAATGGGAAAAACCTTTGTGCAGTTCAGTGAAATTTGCAACATGATTTCTGATATCTCAAGGAACAGGTATAATCTGCATCCCATAATCACTTAGTGGGATGAATCATGCAGCACAAACCAGGCTTAGAAAAAAGGCATTCTGCAAACCTGCTTCATTATCTAATAATGCTCAGGGATTTCTAGGGCCCTGTCCTACAAGATATAGAACAATTTTAGCTTGATAAATACAAAAAGATGATTTATAATGAGCAGCCTGTATTTGCTGACAGTTTGGGATAACAATGCTCGAACACTCTTTACTTGACAATTCTAAAGCCAAGGGGTGGTTATTTAGAGAATTAAACTTGCCGTAAAAGTACAAATTAAATTAAAAGAAACACTTCATTTGTTTTTTGATCACTCAAGAGTTGGTTTTTTATTTCTTTTCTGTCTTGACTCCCTAAATTCTCCCTAAGTCTAAAGGGTTCCCCTTGTGAATTGTAGTTGTGGTAATTTATGCTACCTGTCACACAGATACGTTACCTGCTGACATTAAAGCCTTCTGAAATTAAAATAGACAAGGGCAGATGTTGCCAGGTTTAAAAATAAAATTAAAACAACGGCAGCAGTGCAGCAGCTCATCTGAATTCCTCAGGACTCAGGGCTTAATTCCATAGTACTGTACTGGTATCTGTCAACCATTCATGCAATTAAGAGAAAATATCTCCCAAGGTTTCCATGGTGCTGAAGCACTCCAGGAGAACAGCCAGCCCACACGGGCCCCAGGAGCCATGAAATATTAATTCAGTACAAGCACATGTTCAATAATCTCAACATTTAATACAGGCTCTAGTAGTTCAGTCCCAACAAATTATTCAGTTAAACAGAGCAGAGCCAGATAGGATCCTACTTGGCAATGACTTTATTTGCAAAAAAGGGCCTATTTATTGGGGAATTAGGGCGGAGATGTGAAAGTGGAGGTTTTATGTGAGCAGTGCAGATACTGTGGCTGCCGTGGCATGACCCAGGCTGAGCAGCTTCAGCCCAGGTGAGCATGGAAAGCTCAGGTTTCAAGATTAGTTAGGGTTGGAAGGGGCCTCTGGAGATCATCTGCCCACATGGCAATAGCTGACAGTTCCCCACACCCCACAGGAATGTTAAGTCCGTACTTAGAAAATGTTACTACCAAGCATAACTTGGAGATGAAGCCCAGAAGGAAAGGAAGTTTGAAATGCTGCATCAAACAGAGAATGATGAATTTACTCCATGCCTCTGAGATGATGGAATCATAGAAACTGTGGAGGGTTTGGGTTGGAAGGGACCTCGAAGCCCACCCAGTTCAACTCCCTGCCATGGGCAGGGACGCCTTCCACTATCCCAGGTTGCTCTGAGTCCCATTTAACCTGACCTTTGAACACTTCTGGGGTGGGGCAGCTACAGCTTCACTGGGAATTCCATCCCAGTCCCACACCACCCTCACAGGGAGGAATTCCTCCCCAGTATCCCATCTAATGCTGCCCTCTGGCAGTGGGAAGCCATTGCCACTTATCCTGACACTGAAGCTGAAGAAGGGCAAGTAGATCCCAAACAGAAATGGTCTCTGTGCCTGTTGGAAGGAATTGTGTGTTGCAGAATGGATTGGGGGGGAAACTGTGCCTCCTCCATCAGCACCAGTGCTCATCCCATGCAGCACAATCCTCTCCACTTGCCTGCGTGCTGGCCTTGTGCTTAAAGTTAAAAGAAACATTTCCTGACACTTGGGAATGCCAGTGGACTTTACTAAGGGCACAGGAAGAGGTTATATTTGGTAGTAGCGTCTTCTAAGCATGGACTTGACACTCATATGTAGGGTTTGGGGGCCTGCCGGCTGTTCCCATGTGGACAGATGATTTCCAGCCCTAACTGCTCCGTGATTCTGTGATGCAAAGTTGTAGTGAAATAATGGTTTCAGATTTCTGTGGGATATAGCCAGGGATGAACCCTGGAGAGCTGAGTCCAGAGCTAGGGGATGGGGAGGGTTCCAGCCAGGCTTTTGTTTTCTCATTTCTGGGTGGGTCCTGCCTGCCCAATTGTCACTTTGCTATTTCCTTCCGGCAGGCAGCGCGATGTGCAGGAATAGCTGGGATAAACCTGGATTAGCTGGAGTTAGTTACGCCAGAGCAGCATCTTCTCTCTCAACGTAAATCCCATCCTGACTTAAGCTTTTCAGAAGAAAACTTTCTCTAAAGATCTTCAAGGGTGATGCAACTTCTTCCCAACTCCAGCCTAAAGCACCTCCAGGTCTCTGCTGCTTGCACTTGTTTCCAGCCTGGAGCTGCTATGGAGACTTTGGGAGGAATCAGAATTTTTTGTCCTAGAGATATTTTTAAGACCTGAAGATGAAAGGGGTGTCAGGCCCTCTGTCTTCCGTTCATCTCTTTATAACACAGTGCTGGTTTTCGTTGTTCAGGTTGTTGTTGGGAAGGGAGAAGGGCTGGAAGTTGTGAAGGGACAGTCGCACAATGAGTTTTTAGGATCCAGTTTTCCAGTTTGCTGAATAACTTATCACTTGCCTTGCACTGGAAAGGACAGATCACAGCCTGAAATGCTGTCAGTCCAAGGTGGTTTTCCAAGAGCTAATGAGACATTTCCAACACAAGCGAAGGATTGTGAGGATGAATGTTTATCCTGACAGATGATAGGAAAATTGAGAATTATAGTCTCTTGCTCAATTTCTAAGTATCTTAAATAGGTCTCTGTTTGCCCCCTTAAGTGAGACAAGGTAATGGATTAGATATTGGCAGCTGGAAAATGGCTTTAAGGGGCTGATCTGTATTTATTTCGAAGTTCTTAGGTGTCTGATCTACAAAAACCTGAGAAAATATGTGCAGATAAAGTTTCAAGAAGAAAGGGGGTGAAAACTCTGCTTGAAAGGGAAAAGTTGAGAGGAAAATATCAAGGTTTTCTGCTTTTTGCCTTTTTTCCTAAATTTTCCACCTCAAATGCTAATTAACGTTTCAGAGAAAGGAAGTCTTTGCTAAAAATCTGACATCTTTTCTTAAGGCTTGCCTTAAAAGGAATTCAAGAATAGTCTCAAAAAACATGCTAATACTGACATTCCAAATATTTTAAGGACAAACCAAAGAACAAATCAAACAAAGCCATTCTAGACAGTCTTTCAACGCCACATAAAGATATTCAGGCAAAAGTATTTTTAAAATACTTGGCAGCTCATCTTTAATTTCAGTCCTTTTCCCTTATTTTTCTGAATGATGTGTCCTGGGTAGTTGGTCCATTCAGGTATTTGTGGAGTGAATTCCCCCACTGCTGATCACACAGGTTGCTGCACACAATGGTGGCAGCTCAAAATAGTGAATTTTTTAATATACTAACTATATATGTTAAATTCCAGTTTGCTGCCTCTGAACCCCCAGTTTGTCCCTTTGCAATGAGCTGGTGACTACGAAAACCAGGAGGTGCTGGATGCAGGTCTGGAGGCAGAAGGGGAAATTAAATTGGTCAGGCTCAGAGTAGAACCTGGGCCTTTTGGATCTGGGAATGGCTGAGGACAATCCCCCATCTCCAAGTCTGGCTTAGGAAAAGAAACCTGGTGCTTGAGCCTGTCCAACCTGACCTTGGACACTTCCAGGGATGGGGAAGTCACAGTTTCTCTGGGCAACCTGTGCCAGGGCCTGACCCTCTCACAGCCAACAATTCCCTCCCAGTATCCCACCTGACCCTGCCCTCTGGCAGTGGGAAGCCATTCCCCGTATCCTGTTCCTCCAGGCCCTTGTTCCAGGTCCCTCTCCAACTCTCCTGCAGCCCCTTTAGGCACTGGAAGGGATTCTAAGATCTCCCTGGAACCTTCTCGAGGTGACACCCCCAGCTCTCACAGCTTGTCTCCAGAGCAGAGGGGCTCCAGCCCTTGGAGCATTTTCATGGACCTAAAATGCTTTTCAGCCGAAAAAATCAGCTACTCTGTTGTTGTCCAGCTCACTTCTGCTTGATTTAATAATCAGTAAAAATCTTACTAGGCAATTTATCAGCCTTTATTTGTTTCGTTCTAGTATGACACAGAAATAGAAGTAGTTATTTTGTTTAATGACTAAAGGAATTGTCTTGAACAAGATTAACTAATGGTGTTCCCATTTTCCTTGCTTTAGTGAGAACATTTATTTTTTGTTATGTTGGGCACTTCAATCTTCTCAAGAGTTATTTTTTGCATCGCATCTCGCTGCTAAAACAATACAAATCTCTGATGAAAATCCTGCAGAAGACAAATCCCACGTCCGTTGGCATCCTCTGATGTGAGACCGACAGCACTGCTGAAAAATTGCCACTTGAACCTTATTTATGTGAAACTTTTCAGAAACCATTTATCACCACTTATCTGCAGAATGTTTTTCCCTTTGTAGCCAATAAGATATTTCACCCCTAAGACCTTTCAAACCTTCAGTCATATGTTAATGTGGCAGCTGAGAGTGAACTTCTAACGTGACACTAAATTAATTTTGCTTGTGACAGCACAGAGATCCATGAGTATGTTCTGGATTTCCATCTTCTGGGCATGTTTTTTTGCCTCTTATTGTATCTCCTGATGTTTTTTCAGATGGGGTTTGAAAAGTATTTTGCTGCTGAAACAAAAGAGATTTTTCCATTTATTGAAGGAAAAATTCTGTTTCCTAGTTGTCTGAGTATGATTTTTAGACCTCTGTTTCTGGCTTCCAGCTTTCTTTACAGACACTTTAATTTTGCCCTCTCTTTCTGCCAAGGGCAGACCTTTTTTTGGCTCCTGCTGTAGCTCTGTGCTGCTTGGCTGGGGTGTGGGAGTGCACAGAGGGAAACCTGGCTCTGGAGGAGCCTCTGTCTTGGCCAAGTTCTTGGAGGCCACGGTAGAGCTGGAATACCAAGATGAGGATTACTTGTGGCTGTGATGCTGAAATCACTGACTGATGAAGGACTTTAAACATAAAGCTAGGTATGCTGGCTTAGCCATAGGAACTCACCCATGGCTTTGAGTTCTGTTTTCCCCACTAATCCACTCCTAAGGAAAGAGCAGAATTGAGCATCTGTTTTTGTGGAGTTCAAGTGAACTCCTGAAAGCAGTGCTGAGTCTGGGATCACTCCTGATATCCTGACCCCACTTAACCCAAATACTCCCTGGATTTCAACCATTCAGCCCTTTCTGTGCTATTTTTCTGCTTTGCTTCTGTCTCCTCGTTCCATCTGTCTCCTTTTGCTGCCTCATCAGGGAGAAGCCATGGGTCACATCCAGAGGCCACCTGCTTGTGTGAGGCTCCCACAGTGTCTCTCAGTTAACAGGGTTGGAATAGGAAGCCTGTATTTAATATTTATATGTTGCTTCTTGTTATCTGTGGAGCCTCTCCTGCTCATTGCATTGAAGTTAGGGTGAACCTCACCTGCTTATGTTGTGGGGGTGGGAGTGTTTTGTCTGCATGCATTTGTACTGTGCAGAATCTGTTTTAAATGTCCTCCCCAGCAGCTTTTAGCACAAATCTGCCCCTGACTTCTTTTCTCTTAATAAATAATTTTTGATGTATCACACCAGTGCTCCCTGGAATGGGGTGTCAGTGAAGGAAAGGAGCTCTTGCAGGGCAGAGTTTGGCTGTGCCCACCAGCCCTTGCCCTGGAAGGGGTGGCTGCTCTCTGGGATTTTTGCATTTGTAGCTATGGTTTTCCTTCCCTCTGTGCTTCTTGTCAGGCATGGAATGGAGCAACAACTCTTGAATAAGAGCTGGAAGCCTTCAAACCCATCATGAGCTCTTTGGGATAGTTTTAAAGACAATTTTGGAGTAAATTGATGCATCAGGATAAGAGAAACTGACCTCAAGCTGTGCCAGGAGAGGTTCAGGTTGGACATCAGGAGGGGAATTTTTTCCTGGAAAGGGTGTCCAGGCATTGGAAGGGGCTGCCAGGGGGGTGGGTGGTGGAGTCCCTGTCCCTGGAGGTGCCCGAGGCACAACTGGACGTGGCACTCAGTGTTCTGGGCTTGGGTGACAGGGTTGGGGATCAGGCACAGGCTGGACTTGGTGGTCTGGGAGGGCTTTTCTAATCTCAGTGATTCTGTGATCTTTAAAGATGTTTGTAATATGTGGAATCAAATGATAGAAAGCATCCTCCTCTTGTTAATGCTGCCCACTGACAGTCCTGACCTGGGAGTGTCTCCAGCCCATGGGTTCCTTCCCTGAATTTCTCCAGTGCCGAGGGGTGGTGGGAATGAGCAGCCACATCCCATGTCCTTTGCAATTCCCACCAGATCTTTTGCATCTTGTATTTTTCTGGTTTCATTTTCACTGCTTCTGTTGTGCCTAGGCTCATCCATTAACATACTATCCTGACTTTTAGTTAGATGTGTTAATTCTGTATTTACAGAATTACTTACTCAAATGTTTAAGTTCAATTCATAGTCGTTAACAGAACTTGAATAAAGAAAAAGCTGTTTAAAGAGCATGTATTCCTTTTTCCTGCTGGCCTAGGGTGTATTTTTGCCTGTATATGCAGGGCAGTGTAATACGAGATTGAACAGAACAGGAAAGAGGTCAGGGAAACAATCTGAACTGCCATGTATTGTGATGTAAATACAACACAGGTGATGCTTTACTTTACAGATGAAATGGAGCAGAGACTGCCCTGCTGGCTGAGGGGCCCAGCCCACCTCACTGATTAATTGAGGAAAATGGATTATTAAGCCTTTTTTGTTGTTCTTTCAATGGAAATTCTCCTATGTATGTCTACCTTTCTTCTCTCATCCCTCCCAGTTTGGACCTAAATCTGTCATACCTTTTATCCCTCTAGGGTTAGACCTCCATCCTCTGTGAGTTTGGATGCTCCTGCCCTGAATCCCTGCATCCAAATCCTGAATCCCTCCACCCACCTAGCAAACCAGTCCTACAGCCCTACAGCCCTTGCCTATCTCCAGCCCCACAAAAAATTAACTCTTTAAACTCTTCTGCTTTAGCAAAACCCAACCCTTCATTCTCCTTGACCTTAGCTCTGTGGGGATTTCCAGTGGGAACGTGGCAAATGGCCCAGACAGAGGGTCTCATGTGGGAAGAGCCCCACCACAGCCTTGGTGCTCCCTGCCCACCTTTGTCCTACCCCTGGCCATCCTTTTCTGTAGCTCATGAATGTATTGGAGGAACTCCTGCAGCTTCTCCCTGTGCACATACAGAGGAAAAGTGGGACCAAGTTATATTTCTCCTGAATTTGAGGACTTTAGATTCCGAACTGTAGCCCTGAGACAGGAGCAAAACTGAAACTGTTCTCTGTGTGGCTCTTGCATCTGCTGGGTCAGAAGGGGTGGGTTTGGTAGTTCAGTAGGAATCTCCTCACCTAATCTGTGCCTTATGTTCTAGTTTGAAAAGCTCAAACTGTGAGAAGAGAAAACAAACTGGGCTTGAGTTCCCCCCAGTTTTACAGGCAGAATGTCAATGTTGTATTTCAGGCAGTGCCTGTGCCATGAAGGTACTGAGAGAAGCATGAACTCTGATTTCCCTGCCTGGCAACTCTCTGATGCTCTTGGTTTCTATAAATCTCTTTGTTCTCCAATCTGTGGTTGGGAAAGGCCACCTTGCTAATGAGAAAAGCCCCAGTAGGAGACACCAATAATGGGTGCTTAGTGTCCAGCTTTATCTAAAGCTCTTTTGTGTGTGGATTTAAAAAACCAAGCTGCTTTTATTATTTTTGTGAGTTTTATCTCTTCAGCTGGTCTGGAGACAGTGTATTAGTCAGATGTGGGGGTTGTGAATTCCCCATGATGTCAAACTCTGTGTTTTAATTAAAAATCCATGCTTTTGACATATTAAGCATCCATTAAAACCCCATAGTTTGTCTGGGGAGGCACCAAGGGCTGGCTTGGAGAGAGCAAGACTGGGCAGATTAAATGGAAAAAATTGAATTGCTGCTTTGGATTATTATTATTTTGTTTATCTCCCAAGGAATAGATCTGGAGGTCTTGGCTGGCTGGGGGAGAACCACCAAGTGAAATATGACCATTTTTCACTGGTAAAATTATGTGTTTTTATTTGATTAACATGGTGGGTGTTGGTCAGTGTCTCCTAAAGGCTGCTGGGCTTTCAGGGAGATTATAAATTGTATTTTTTAAACTTTGTGACACTGCTAAAAAGAGCAGGGTTTATTTCCTCCAGGCTGTATTTGCAGGTGTTTGGATGTGTTTGCAGGGCAGTGGTGTTTACTTAGAAATGAAAGGCTTCATTATTTAAGAAGCAGGTATTAAGCACACCTGAATCATGCAAAATACGCCAAGATGTTGTTTATCAGCACATCCCTCTTGGAGGCTGGATTGACCAGGACATCTGGGCTTCTATAACAGAGGTGTGGGTTTATTTACTTATTTTTTCAGAGAAAAATCATGGAGTGAAAGGAAATCTTTAAAATAAAACTGAGAACAAAAAGGGACACTGAATTGTAATTGCCCAGGAAAGGGTTGTCTTGTTCTCCATCAATCAAACCCAAGCACTAACCACCTCTGTTCAAAGCAGGTTTCGCAGAGAAGCTGTGGCTGCCCCATCCCTGGAAGTTCGGAGTTCACAGAATATTCTGAATTGGAAGGGACCAAGACCAGGTTGGATGGGGCTTGGGAATGAACTTCAAGGTCCTTCCCAAGCCAAACCATTCCAGGACATTCAGTTATACCAAGGAAAATAGTAACCCTGGGAAACCAGATATGCTACAAAGGGGCTGTTGCTCTGCTATATATCTGCCTTTTCCTTGGGATCGCTATGAGCAACTATAGATTTCTTTAATTTGGGAGTCGAATAGAAGGCAGGCAAAAAATTGTATTAATATGGATAAATCTGAGTGGTCTGTGACTTTTCCTTTAAATCTGATTTTAGTTTCAATGGGAAGTTGAGTCCTGAGTGTTTCCCCAGCTCTGAGGAAGAGCACAGAGCTGTACATTGGTATGCAGGAGCTGCAGGGCTGCATTCCTGCCAGGCTATTTAAAACCTGCAGAAAGAGCCTCCTGAAACAAGGCTATGCTCTTCATTTGCCATTTAGCTACTGACAAACTGGATCTGCCACCTCCTGAAAGGAAACAAACCTTACCACACTTGGAGTTTGTTCATAATGATTCTGAAGCAAGTTTGTTTAATTTGGATGCTGCCTTTCAATGGATGTGTTGATAAAATATCAAGACTTTGCATGTAACTGATTTAATTCAGAATGGACTGTGATTATCCACTGAAATGCAGTGCTGTATAGAGGAGGCCACCGTGTTTTATAGTTAATATATCCAGAGTGAATTGGAGGAAGAGATGCTTTTTGAATTGCAAAACTTTGTATCACTTGAATTGGCATATTTGTATGTGGGAGCTCTGGAAGTTTAGTTGCGTCTCTGGCTGAATATATTAAAATTAGATAGCTTTTTGTAGTTTTAAAAGCAAGACAATACCAGCACAGTTGAGGGGTCAGTAACACTCTAGTAGTATGTTGGATGTGGGGGAGCCTGATGTGCTATGTCATAGTCTCAGATTTTAGAGAAAGCTCTCAAAAATAGCATTAAAGTAGGGCACCTTGTTGCCTTCCCTGCTCCATCCTGCTCTTCCCAGATTTCTTCCCTCCCATACAGGCAGGTGCTGCTGGCTGTGGTGCTGTTGGGATGTGACAGGCAGCTTTGTGTCTGAACAGGCTCTGGGAGGGATTTGGGAGGCTGCATATGCTGGGCAGGGGATGCCTATGGTGAGCCTTGCTTTGGGATCCACAGGGATGCTCTGAAGGACAGGGACAGCCAAGTCCTGTTGTCTCCTCCCTATAACCAGATCAGGAAATGTGTTTTTGTAGAATTTCCTATAACTTTTAGTAACACCCACCTGGCTGAGGAATCCCTGGAGGAACAGTCCCTGGGAAGGGAGGTTTCCTTGCTGGCTGTGGAGGAACATGAGGTTCTCTGTAGCCTTTCAGATTTCTCTGTATTTTTAAGGCTCAGGTTTCTTTCAGCTCTGAGTCATTTACTCACAGAATCATGTAGTATCTTGAACTGGGACCCACAAGAATCATCAAGTCCAACTCCTGGCCCTGCACAGGACACCCCAAGAATCCCACCATGTCCCTGAGAGTGCTGTCCAAACGCTTCTTGAGCTCAGACTTCATACTGTGGCCACTTCCCTGGAAAGCCTGGGGTAATTGTACCCTCAAGACTTGGATCTCAAGCGTTTTCACCAGGTCCTCAGCATCTAGAAGCTCTCCCCAAGGGTGAAGCCATAGGTGGTGACTCCCCCTTCTATGTCAGCAAAGTATTTCCAGTCCTGTTAGTGCAGAAAGGCTGCACTGGGACACCCTGTGTGATCACCTGTCCATGCTTGACCCTGAGTTTTGTGTAATCCAGCCTACTATTAATGCTGTAAATGCATAAACCTCTTGATGGTATGAACCAGAACAGTCTCTGAAGTTTGTAATAGGGAAAGTTATTTTTTTGTCTTACACCAACATTATTACATTGGTCTTATTTTATTTGACTGCTCTGCAAACCATTTTGACGTTGTTATGATTGTAATTAGGACTAGATGAAAATGAAAGACAATTGAGAAGGTAAGAATATGTAAGAAGATAAAAATAATTAGGAGGACCAAAAAGGAAAGTCTTAAGAAGAAACACTGGCTCGTATAAGATTTATGGCAGTGCCATAGAAAAAGGCATCGTGCCATAAATAGTCATGATTTTGTCTTAAAGAAAAACCGTGAGAAGAAAAAGTATCGAATGGTCAGTAACATGTACTTTTACCTAATCACTTCATGTATCTTATAATTCTGAGATGAATAATCTTTGAAGTGCAGAGTGAGCTAGTTCTGGGTTAGGGGAATGCTGGGAATTCACTGTGGGTAAGTTGTATTTTTAAAATGGATTAGGGGCTTGAGGTGGTGTATCAGGAGCTTTCAGCAGGAATGTTTTCCTTACTGCTATCCCTGGGAGTACCCCCTGAACTCTGGGAGCAAACTCCAGCTCAAGCCATTAATAATACCTGTGACAGTCTTTCATGTCAGCAGCAGTGGCTTTGTGGTGACCTCTAGGCAGAGGAGACCTTTCAGCCTTGACTGTGTGAAAATCACAGAGTTTGAGGAAATAAAACTCAGTGGAACTTACTTTTGTCACTGGTGTCAGCAGAGAGCACTTTGAAGGTGTGCAGGGAGCAGACCTGCTGAGTCAGGTATAGCCTTCGTACAAAATAACTTCTCAGAGGAAAAAGTGTGTTTTGAGAAGATATAAGAGTTCATGAACATCCAAACTTCAGGGTGAAATTCAACCAGAAGAAAATATGCAGTAGAAAGACAGAGGTGAAATGTGAAGGGACTCCCAGCATGAGGAGAGGCAAAAATGCAAGAGCCAGAATGACCTTGGAAGCTGTTTGAGTGCATGGGAGAGCTGCTGCTTCCCAAACTGCTGCACTCCTTAGGAAAGGTCCCTGTGGTGTGAGGAGGTGCACACCACTGGAAGGGTTGGTGTTGGAGAAGAGAAGCTTTGGGGTGACCTAATTGTGGCCTTCCAAGGACCTGAAGGGACAGGACAAGGAGGAATGGCTTCCCACTGCCAGAGGGCAGGGTTAGATGGGATATTGGGAAGGAATTCTTCCCTGTGAGGGTAGGGAGGCCCTGGCACAGGTTGCCCAGAGAAACTGTGGCTGCCTCTTCCCTGGAAGTGTCCAAGGCCAGCTTGGACGGAGCTTGGAGCAACCTGGGATAGTGGAAGGTGTCCCTGCCCATGGCAGGGGGTGGGACAGAATGGGCTTTTAGGTCCCTCCCAACACAAACCATTCTGGGATTCTGTGATCCCTTTTCCCATAGTTGAATTTAGAATGTAATGAGTGAGGAGGAAGACACTGATGAGGAAATGAAGTGTTGGAAGTCTGACTCAAGCCCTGCAGGGACTTTTTTGCAAGCACAGGGAAATGAAGCTGTGAAGCACTTGGGTGAGTGGACTGTGGGTCATCTGGATGGAAACGGTTCTAGATTCAGCACCAAATGAGAATTTGAGAGCAGATTCAGATAAAAGGCAGTGAAGGCGAGCAGCATCAAAGGGCTTTCCACATCCAGTCTGTCAACAGCTCTGCAGGAACATGGAAGCTCTCTGGAAGGAGCACAGGGCACTGAGGGGGCCTGGCTGGTGTTTGACTTGGCAGGTGGTGCTGTGTGTCATCCTTGGGGTTTTCTTGAGTCCAGGGCTGTTGCTGCAGAGTGCTGGGCTTGGGGCACTCCTGGCCCTTCCCTGCTTGTTCCTGTGCTTCCCTGGACCCAAACCAATGGGACACAACAGATGGATTTGGCTAAACAAACAACCATCCACCCTTACCCCTGAAGAATCCAAACAATGCCATGAGGATTTCAGCTCCAGGGGGTCCCCTGAGAGGAGCTCCACAGTGAGGTGGTGGGTCAGGAAGTAGTGGAAGAAGAAAAACAGGGAGCTGGACCTGCAGGAGTGAACGTGCAACCTTCCAAGGAGACAGCCCAGGGAATGGAGAAGGGAAGTGCTGCCAGCACTTGTAGCATCATTGTGGCTGTGAGAGACAGGGTTGCTTAGCAATGAACAGCAGAATAAATAACGTTCTCATAGCGACAACCTTCACCACTTCCCTTCTCAGAGGTTTTAGCTCCATCTGAAGGTACCACATTGCTCTGGGAATTGAAGGTCATCCTGAAGGACTTGGTGCTGTTGGATACAGCAGAGCTCAGGAAGCACCTGAGGGGACTCTGCCTGTGGCACCTTCTCAGACCCCTGTGCTCACCCCCACAGCCATCAAGTGGGGTCTGGTGGGAGCTTCTCTTGTCCAGAGCAGGGGTGGCTGCCCCATCCCTAGAAGTGTTCAAGGCCAGGTTGGATGGTGCTTGGAGCAACCTGGGATAGTGGAAGGTGTCCCTGCTCATTGCAGGGAGGCTGGACTAGATGACCCTTAAAAGGTCCCTTCAAACTCAGACTGTTCTATGATTCCCTTGAGGCACCCATGGGCACCCGAGCACTCTGGAAGGGCCCATTTCCACCTCTTCCAGGTGTTTGGTGTTTTGTTTCCCTGGTGTCTGCAGGAAGAATTTCTCCATGGAAAGGGAGTCCCCATCCCTGGAGGTATCCAAGGAACGACTTGACGTGGCACTCAGTGCTCTGGGCTGGGTGACACGGTGGGGATCTGGCACAGGCAGGACTTGGTGGTCTGGGAGAGCTTTTCCAACCTCAAGGATTCTGGGATGCCTGTTTTTTTTCACTGAATAAATCTCAGACATCAGCAGCACCCATTTGAAATGCCCTTTAAATACCTGTGTGATGAAAAGCCAGTGCTTACGTGCTTGTACAGTCTGGCATTTCCATGAAGTTTTGGAGCATCTGGAGTTGGGGCAATTTAGGATTGCCAATATCCCTTCCTGCTTAATGGCCCATTTCTCCAGTGTATCGCACGGACTGTGGATGGTGTTTGTGTGAATTGCTGTTTGTAAGCTGTTACCCTTATATTATTGAGAGGTAAGTATGAAACTGCAACCTTTGTTTTTCTTGTGTTGTAGCAGAGATAGTAATGGCCCCTCAGTGTCCTTGGAGCTGTAGAAAATCTAATTAAAGGAAACATACTCTGCTGTGCCTGTTCAAGGATCTCAGCTTAATGTCTCACTGTTTGGATTTTGCTTTCCTGGTGCTTGGCAGAGCCTGAGCCCCTCGAGAGACCCTTTTCCACCCCAGGGCAGGGTGGGCTGCAAGAGCCCCTTTAGCAAAGAGCTCTTGCTGCTGCTTTCATACCTAATCCTGATGAACTTCCTTGGGAGTGGTTCTTTGTGCGCTGCAGCAGAATATTTAGAGAGATGTAACTAAAAAACCTCTGGACTGATGATGTGCTTAAACCGAAGTGTATCATCCCCAGCACCACCTTCTCCTGGACATGATGGGGAGATTGGGGGTTATCAGAGGCTGCCTGGGCTTTGGAGGAGGAATTTAGGGGTGGCAGAAAATCATTTAAACCCCTCAAACCTGGAACTTATGAGAAAATATAAAGGGAAGCCTAGAGATGGTGGAGCAGGAGCAGAGAGTAAGCTGGGAGAAGAGTTTTCGGCTGAATGTGAGTTGAGCCTGAGAGATGTGTCCAGGGGAAACATTTGGGAATTGATGATGCCATCAGAACTGCATCTGGACAGGGAAGCACCTTCCTGTCTTACAGTGAGGACTGAAACAAGCAGACTTTGGTGTACAAATGTATCTTGAGGATGTCGTTCAGATGCAATCAGCATCTTGACAGAATATATTGAATGCACAATCAGGTACACTCATGGTGTGCTGTCACCTTGGCTGAGGTTGTGTGATGTGACCAGATCATCTTCCTCTCGGGTACCCAGGAGAAGGGCCAAGTTTTCTGCAGGGACAGCTGTGCAAAGCCAGTGGCTCCCAAATCCCAGTGAAACAGATGGTTAGTCTTGGAAAGAGGTCTGGTAGTGTCCAAGGAGTGTTACCGGTGTCAGTGGGAAGATGTGGAGGAGAACACCTGAATACTGGCCACTCCTGATGAGGGAAGTTCAGAAAAAGAGAAAAGGATAAACATTCCCTGATCCTGAAAATAGGATGCTCTTTGTTTGGGTGAATTATTAAATCTTTATCTTTTCTGCTTGGAAATGCCCATGGAATTTTCCCATTTTAGGGTGGTTTAGGAAAAAGATAAGCAAAATTTGGATCTCTGAAGTTTGTACTTGTGGTTTAACCTGCTGGGTTGCATAGCTAATTAGGATTATTAATATTGACAAATGAGCAGTGGGGAAGCTGAATCCAATCCCAGCCCTAGACTTTGTCAGTGATTTATATGTAAAGCATGATACAGGTGTGATTTAACCTTTTATATAACTTTGTCCTTCAGGATCAAGGATGGCAAACCAGATATACTTATAGAAATAAATGAGTTATTGTGATCACGATTAGACAAAAAGATCTAAGTCAGTCATTTATTACACAGTATAGGAGCTATAACAACTATTATAATATAGTGCACTAGGAAGCAATTTTGAAGCAATTGTATTAAAGCAAAACCAGTTATTAAGTAGAGATTGATGTTACTTACCCAGACCAATGACTGTGGGCAAATCTCTTTGTCTAAGCCTTGAGGAGTGACCTTGAGGAGTGCCCCTGCTCCAGGGACAAATCTCTGACCCTCCCCCCCATCCCAAGAAGAGATCTCTCAGAAAATCCTGCTTGTAAAATTTGGCACTGATCTTTTATGGTAGAAAGTGCTGGACTGTCAGTCAAGGGTGTTCAGGCTGTGCCAGCTCAGCAGCTTTGGAGAAGTTCTCAGTGGTGCCGCTTGTTTGTTCCTTTATTGAGTATTTTCCCAGCTCTGCCCCATCTTCTCCCTCTTGGGATGTTTCACTTTGGGATTGATGAGTCAGGCTGGTTCCAGCTTTGTTCAAATCCAAAAGCAACAGGACCCCCCTTTATTTGCCATTGATAACTTTGCAAATAGGGCATTGCTGGAGTTGTTTTCCCCATTCCAGGCAGAGCATCCTGTGGCAAGAGCCCACATTGCCACCCTAAGACTGGGGACGTCATCCCAGGGACACCCCTGGCATCAGCCCTGGTGTTTCAGACTCACTTTGGGACTCAGTGTGAGTAAAACAACTGAATGTCCCCAGTGACTCTCAGTTAACAGAGCTGGAACAAGGAAACCTTTGTTTCATCTTCACATATCATAGAATATGAAGAATTTCTTCCTGGAAAGGGTGGTCAGGCACTGGAAGGGGCTGCCCATGGAGGTGGTGGAGTCCCCATCCCTGGAGGTGTCCAAGAATGACTCGATGTGGCACTCAGTGCTCTGGGCTGGGTGACAAGGTGGGGATTTGGCACAGGTTGGACTAAATGGGCTGGAGGGCTCTTCCAACCTCAGTGATTCTGGGATTCTGTAATCTTTAAAACACACACAATGGGTGATTGCAGGGAAACAAAGAGCTGGAGTGAGGGTGGCTCTGGGAAGAGCTGTGCCACACACAGGATTGGGAAAGCAGCTAAATTTAAGAATGAAGTGTGAAGCTGAACTTCTGCTTGTGTGGTGCCTTGAGGAGCTGTCAAGCCCTGAGTAGTACAATGGCTCTGGAAAATGGATTTGGCCATTTGCTTGCTGTAAGTAGAATTCTTGCTGCAATTCAGTTTTTTGCTGTACAGAATATATCTCCCCTAATTCCTTTCCTTCCAAGATGGCACTATTTTTAAATGAGGCTTTTAATTTCCTAATTAACCATGTAATCATTGCCTTTCTGTTTCTCAGTTGTGTTGGTACATTTGAAGGCATCTCATTTACTTTTTGTTTCTGCTCTGGCTTTCCTGCAGCTTCCAGAATTCCAGCCAACATTTCACAGCTGATGTAGTTTTACTGCTCAAGTTTTCTCCTTGAAAATAAGTCAGTTAAAATTTACCTGTGCAGCATTTGTATGGAATATAGCTGGCATGTCTGATGGCTCCTGGGTTGGCTGATCAGGGCTTGGAGCAACCTGCTCTAGTGGAAGGTGGATGGAATGAGATGGCCTTTAAGGTCGTTCTCCCCCCCCAGCGCAAATCACTCTGAGATCCTATGCTGGAGAAACAGGTGGTGTGGGGTTCCTTGATGGTGGTACTGGATAGAAGTAACTGTGGGCAGCTTTTCCCCACCTTGGCTTGCTGGGGGGGCACTTGGGGCTGTCCTACCCTCTGGACCTGGGACTTTGGGAAGTGGCATCAAGCAGGGACACAGTGCTGTTATATCTGGTGGGCTGGTGTCCCTAGTGATGTAAAGTGGCTGTTCATCTCCTTGTGGTCCGATGGCCTGGCATTTTGAGAAGAAATTGCACTTCCCTTTGGCAGGAAGGGGTGTATATCTGGAGGAGAAGTCTATGAAAGCTTCTGTGTTTTAAATTTGAAGTACCAAACACAAGAAACCACTCACAGACACTGTGGTGCTGCTGTTCAGACATGGTAAGATCAGCCCCCACACAAGGATGAGTAAAGTGGTGGGATGCATCATCTGTGGGATGGAATTGATCCTTGGATCTTGGGGGAACAACCTTGGGCAGCACAGTGAGAGATGTGACAACACGGAAACAGGAAGTGATGACGCTTGTTGAACGAGGTGATCTCCAGGATCTGGTCCTTGGTGTGCTTTGCCAGTGCATCGAGGAGGAGCTGGCACTCCCAAAAGAAACCTTGAATCCAGAAAGGTGTTTTAAGTTTCCAGAGGAGCTGGGCAAGAAGAAGTACACAGTCCAGCCCAGGCTTCAGCTGTTTGTTTGGTGCTCCAGCCAGAACTGGCTTCGTTAGTCCTGTAGGCGTTTAATACCAAAGCCACCAGGGATCCTGAGCAAAATGGCAGCGCGAGGCAGACACAGCAGTGTGGGAGCTGCTGTTGCCATGCCAACCCCTTAATTTACAGCTACTTCAGAGCAGATACCATTACATCATAAATAGAGGTTTACCTTGTAGTAATGATACTGTTCTAGATGTTGAGTTTGTGTGGAGGAATGTTTGGGACCCGAATAAATCAGAGGACTGTGATTTAGCTTTATTTATCTTCCATGATCTAGCAATGAGGCTTCCTCAGACTTGTTGATTTGCATGGAAAATAGCAGATTTTAGGTTTTTTTCAAGAACATACCTTTGCCTGTTGCTCAGCAGTGCAGCCCCTCCTGCAGCAGCGTGGTCTGTGCCACCCACCGCTGCCCGTCACTCACTCGGCTCCTTGGTGGCATCACTTGCGTGTTTTTTGTTGTTTGACAGGTTTTCTGTAAGTCAGGCTGACAGCCTGTGTATGAGGTGTGTTTGTGAGGCAGAGCTGCAAATAGACACTCTGACTGTGAGAGGGAGAGCGTGGGACAAGCTCAGAGCTCCTGCTGCCAGGGCCTTGGGAGCTCCAGACAAGCCCTGGGTAAACTGCTTATTATTCTGACTTCACTTTAATTGTTTCTTGGCCTGAGATGGCATTTTGGATGTGAAAAGGCACTTGAGATTTTAAAGAAGTGAATCAAATTCTCTGTTTTGAGAGGAATGGCCGTGACTGGGAGGTCTGAGAAGGACATCATTCCTTTTATTCCTTTTGGAGTTGCTTTTGCAGCTCACAGATGGAGTTATGCATACAAACATTGTGGAAAAAGGTTGCCCAACTGCAAAAAAAAAAAAAAAAATTTGGAGGAGGTCCAAAAGGTCTTTTATAGGAAAAAGTAATGAAAGTGTCAATTTGTACATTTAATGTGTAAGCAGCAGCAGCAGGGATCAGGGGATGGGATATGCTCCGGGAATGCTCTGTCACAATCCAGCCCTTCAGAAGTTCTTTATTAGTAATTCATTGTTTCTTAATAATTTGCAAACTCTACACACCCTGGAAGCCCAGAGCCCTCCCCATGGGACCCTTTCTCACTCATGACTGTTGGAAATCAGCTATTTTATCCAGAAATATTCCGTTCTGTCAGGAAATTTGTCCCTCACTGTGAGATACTCCAGATTCTTGGCATTGCTGGTATTTCTAAGCTGTAGTTGAAAAATTATGTGGAATATTAAAGTACCAAAACATATTTAAGGAAATGATTCTGCTTCCCAGTTTTGTTTGAGGTACCAGCTCATTTCCAGCAGCTCTGACCACTGCTCATCCCAAACCAGGCCAAATGTGGTTTGTTTCCAACATTATTGCAAAAGTATATATTTATCATGCTGCCTCATTTAATTTTGCCAGCTTTTTTAAAAAATACATGATTAAAAAGTGCTCTCAGCCAGCATAGATGGGGGGGGGGGAGTGCTGAAAAATTCAGCTTGTTTGGAGTAATTCTTAATTTCTTTCCCTAATTATTTAATCACTGAAAGAGTGCTGAGGATGTGTCATAAATAATGCTCTGTTTCTCCTTCCCTGGTGAGCTGCTTTCTTGGCTGAGGCACAATACAGGGAGGCAGAGCTCCTTCATCTTTTATTCTGATTGATCTGAGTTCGCATTACCCAGTAACACCAAAGCAACGTGGAAAGCAAACCAAAGGCACTGTTATATTTTCACTTGCTTTAACAAACAGTGTTCTAGTGAGTCACGGCCATGTGGGCTTTCACCTGGCTGCGTACAAATGCCTTGGATCGCCTTATTCTCGTAGAATTCTTGCTGTAAATGAAGAATTTGTCAATAAATGAAGCAGAGTCACACCAGGGTGTGATGAATGAGGTGGAAATGTGCTGTTTGTTGAGCAGCACATGGCTGAGTGGGAGTGAGATGACCCCTTATAGCACTTTTGGTATTGCCTGGGTTCCTCCCCGTGCCCTTGGAAGAGGGATGAGCTGTGTCTTCCATGTTTAGCCAGATGTGGTTAGAGGGAATAGTAAATATGGGCAGTTCTGGAGAATGAGCCCAAGTGAGGAATTCTCCAGCTCTGGGATCACTCTCACAACACAGAGCGGTGTCTGCATCCCTGGGAGATGCCAAAACCCCTCCTAAGCTGGTCTCCAGAGGAGCTGGCGGGAGGTCACAGGACTCCCACTTCCAGGAGGAATGGGGTCCAGCGGCTCCCTAGTGCATCCCAGGTGGATCTTGTGTTGCAAATCCTCTGGCTGGGGCTGGAGCTGAGCCTGAGCCCATACTTGGTGCAAGTGGGCTTGAACAAGCCAAGCTGAGCCCAAGAGCCCAAGGCTGGGATTTGCTCAGGGCTTGAGGATGAAAATAAAAAGGAAAAGGAAATTTGGGCATATGGTAACTTTCAGGATTGTCCCATGGGTGTCCTGCAGAGATCCAGGCTCTGTGTGTGAGCTGTGCTGCCCACTGCCCCTTCACTTCAGGTGGACTCCTGCCTGGCATTGCTCTTTACTCTGAAGCCCTTCTGCTGCCACTGGGGCACAGCCAGACTTTTATTTATGTATCTTATATATTTATTTTCTCTCTCCATATATATCTTTGTGCTTTGTATGGAGCACGTGAAAAGCACTGATGACATTAATTCCAGGACCGTAAGTAATTGCCTAATGCAATTCTCACAGGGATACTTGGGGAGAGGTGGGTAGAAAGCCAAATTCTTTTGCAGGGTCAGTGCTCTAAACACTGGGTTTGTGACCTTCTCTGCCAGTGAATTCAACAGCAAAGGTGATCCATGGAAAGGGAACGAGGGCACAGAGCTGGGATTTGTCTGTTGAACCCAGAAGGACATAAGTGGTATCTCCAGTTATTCTAGAGACATTTTTAGTGCAGAAAACCTAATTTTCCCGCTTTTAAACTTTGCATGGTGTGTGTTTGCAGTGTTGGCACAAGGCAGACACAGTTACAGCGGGAGCTCTGGGCAAAGATAAAGCGACAGCACGTGCAGTTGCACTGCCAGGAATTAATCTTTCTCAGAGCTTTTCATGAACACTTTAAATTTTACATGAAGGGCTCAGGCATCAATAGAATCTTCATCCAAATTTTTCTCTGCATTTCTCTGTGAGATGTACAGGCTCTGGATGCTGAAATCCATGTTAAATTTGTCTCCATCATAACCTGGAGTAGGAGAAAACTGCCAGATCAACAGAGGGTGTGGGGAGTGTTGTCCAACATCCCAGTGCAGGGTCAAGGGAAGGAGCTACAAAATATTGGGATTTAGAAGTACTTCCTCCTTCTGGGTAGCAGGTGGCTGGAAAGGGCAGCTCCCAAGAATCCATGTGCAGGTGCCCCATGGCCCTGTCCCAGTGCAGGATCAGGGATGGATGCCAGGAAAAGGGTGCATTTTTTCCCCCTCCCCTGCCTGGCTCCAAGCTCCTGACGAGGAACCAGACAACAATAATTTTCTCTCCGAGCTGCTTTGCCACCCAGGTCTGTGCTTTCCAGGAATGCAATTGAAACCAGGGCAAGGCAAGTGTGTCAGATTAATGGGAAGAGTGCATGGCAAGGATCCAATCTTTTCGTATAGGAGCCATAATTCCCTTATCAAACACAGTGGCCTTCCTGCGTTAAGGATGCTCATCATTTTATCACTGCAAGCTGGGCTGGACTTTGGGTGTATAGGGGTGGGATTTATGGCATAGCTTGGATTTGCCTCTGGAGACCAGGAAGAGAGGAAAAAGAAAAGGCTGCTGTGAGGAACTGCCCTGCCAAAGAGGGAAACTCTGTTGTTCTTTATTAATCATTCCTGAAAATCAATTAGCTGGCACAGGCAGCCCAGCAAGTCCCTGTAGCTATGGAGACAGACCAGGGAGAAAAGTACAGTTTATTCAGGAAAAGTCCAAATTTCGTGCTCTGGTATTTTTAACCTTTCAGAGACAATTATGAATATTTTAATTAGCAATGTTTATGACCTGCTGGAGAACACTGCTGGCTGGACAGAAGGAGCTGTCCATGACTTTCTTGGCCCCCTCCCCAGACCCTCACTCATCCTGCTTGGAGTTACATATGGAATGTGCTGAGCTACTTTCAGTTGCTATTAAAATAACAATTTTTCATGGGAAGCCAAATGAGCAAAGCTGATTATTTAAGCAAGGAGTGCAATAATTAATGCCAGGCTCATGTTGTGTTTGGTGAGGACATTTGCATTCTTAGAGTCTGGCACCAACTCCAGGTGTTTGCTGGGCAGGGTTTGCAGGCAGCACTGCCTTTACTTTGGGTTAACTGATTCTTCCCATTTTCCAGCTGGGCTGGGAATAAAGGTCTGCACTGTGCTGGTGCCTTGGCCTAGGGGATGGTTTGTTCAGGCTGTCTATAAGAAAAGTGGATGTAACATTCCCCAGAGTGGTGCTGGGCTGTTTTTGGAGTGGAGAAGTGGCACAAAGACAGAACTATACCTCAGTTATACCCCAAATTTGCCCCTGCTGTGGGCACACAATTTGCAATATTAAAGTGGGTGTGGAATGTGCTTCTTGAGGTGGGATATGGAGGATTCCTCAGGATTCTTTTCCTTGCATCAACCCCAGCACTGAAGGGTCCATGTCTGCTGTCTCCACAACTTTCCTGCAGCCTCCTGGCCAGAAGAGATCACAGCTCCTTCAGCCAGGGCCTGCATCTCAGTTTTTTTCTAGCACTTCCCAAAAGGAGGAAATCTGGGACATTTTGTTTCAACGTGGCAAAACAGTCTTTACAAAATCTTCCATGCGAAAGGAATTTGAAAGGAAGCTGCTTCACTTTGAAAAGTCCCCTGTAGAGAACTTCAGACTTTTGCCTTTTAAGGTCTGGATTCTATTCTCTTTGATACTTGGGTTGGAATGCAGTGCATGGCAATAGAGCTGGGATTCATGTGAACCTCATGCACAGCATCCATGAGGGAAGAGGGATGTGTGGAATGCTGGGGAGAAGATGGGGAGGGGTGGCTGGCCCTGGCCAGGGGACCAGAAGGTGTCATTTTTTGGAAGATAGCAATGGGGTTGCACTTGAAAATACCCTTGGAATGAGTGATGGTGGACCTGGCTGCTGGAAGGGATGTTTGGATTGCAGGCTCTGCGGGGTGTTGGGATGTAAATCCATATGGGAGGATGCCCTGGGCTGTCCCCATGGCTCAAAGCCCAACCTGCAGCAGGGCCCAAACCAGCAGCAGATCTACATGTAAAGGTGTGTGTTTGAATTCTCCCCACTCCCCTGTGCAATCATCACCTTCTGTGCAGTGGGGGGGATGGAGCAGAGGTGACCCCCTCCTCCAGGTCCTGGTCCCTGTGTGGGTGGGGGGGCACAGCAGATGGAGCCCCTCCCTCCAAGTGTAAAAAACCCAGTTTACATCCAGAACCACCATGACATTCAAACTGAAGCCAGAGCAGAGTGGTGGTAAAGGTGACATCTTTGGGGTCCTGGAATTATTCATCCTGTGATTTCCACATCCCATCCCACTGCTTTGAAAAGCAGAGCATGTTTTTCTAGCAGCTCTCTCTCTGTTTGAACCTGGCCATGAGAAACCAAGATATCACACTTCCACCTCTTCACCAGCCACATCCCTGGTAGGAGCCGGAGCAAGTGACAGTTTTGTTGCAAATGTAGGGAAGCCCCAGCATGGAGTTCACTGTGCAGATCCAGGTCCTGGAGCTATTTGTGGTTGCAGAGCAGTGTCAATCAGGAATAACAGCCTCAGGCAGTGAGTGCAGCCCCCAGGGAGTTTTTTCACAGTGAGCAAGGTCAAAGCTTAAACCCATATTTGTTTCTGTGGAGCTAAAAGTTTTCCCTTGTGATTTTACCTTGTGTAAAGGACTGATTCAGATCCCTGGGAAGCAGCTGCATGTGTGTGTCCGAGAGCCTGGTTTTTATCAGGTAATTGCCCAAATTGACCCCTGAAGACCTCTTTAAAAATTATCTGAACTAACGCATGCTGCAACGTGTTGCCATAGGGAATGATCATTTTAATCACGATGAAATAAAAAAGGGGGAAAAAAAACCTTCCCTCCCATTTGATAGAGTGCCCCTGTCCCAGCTGCTCCATGAGAGCTTTGGGCTGTTTGGAGGAAAACTTGGATTGCTTGGCTCCAGAATATCACAGGTACATGGTGTTCAGAGAAAATTCTGATTGTGTTTATTCCCCCAGTTCTGATCAGTTTATTTTGCTATTTCTGTAGTGATTGCTGCCAAACTTGGGACAAGGGCCTGGAGTGATAGGACAAGGGGGAATGGCTTCCCAGTGACAGAGGGCTAGGTTAGATGGGATACTGGGAAGGAATCCTTCCCTGTGAGGGTGGAATGAGATGGGCTTTGAGGTCCCTTCCAACCCAAACCATTCCAGGATTCTATGATGAAAAGACCTTACGGCAAGTCTGGTTTGCCAGTTTAAAACCATTGCCCCTTGTCCTATTGCTACAAAATTCTCTCTCTAGTTACTTTGTGGGCTGCCCTTAGGACTAGAGGTCCCCCTGCGCTGTGATGGGCAGGAGATGCTCATCTGGCCCAAAACACAAACCCTGCTCTGCTTGGAGAGTGCTCAGAGCTGCAGTAAAGCAGAACTTATGCTTCTCCTGGAGGGTGTTGGATGCAAGAGGCTATCAGCCGCAGGACATCGGCTTACAACTAAAACTGGGTTATATTGTAACTGGAGTTGGAATTCAACAAAAATATCTCTAGAAAGCAGTAACAGTGTTTAGCTCAACAGTAGCAAAGCAAGGACTAATTAAAATGAGCCTTTCTCCAATCCTTCCTAAGAGGATCTGATGACTTTGTTAATCTGGAGTGACGAGGCCACTCTGTCTCTGTCAGCACATTCTGTGTCACACCACACTCTGGGTGGGATGCCAAAGGGGAGTGGTGGCTGATGCTGGGATGTGTCCAGGATTCCATGAATGCTGTGGTCCGTTTCCCAAAATATTTTGAGTGGAGGTAGTCTGGACAGTTATTCCTCCTCACATCTCCACCTGCAGAGAGCAGGTGCATAAGAAACCCTGAAGATGAGTATAGTGGATAATTAAGCACCTTTTATATAGCATTAGGCTCTGGAAGGTGGAAAAAAGGAACCACTACCTCTTGATCCATCATCCCACAGCTTTTTTTGCCTTTAGCCCCACTTGTAGCTGCTGTTCCATCATGTGGTGTTTAATTTGCAGGCCCCCCCCCCAGTATTTAGGTGCTCAGGGACTTATCTGAGTGTGAAGATTTGGACCTGAATTCATGGCAGAAGAACCCCCGCCAGCTCATCACAGAGCTGTGCTGATAGTCCTCATTTTGCCTGGGCTTGCTGGAAAATATGTGTAGGATCTTCATAAAAGGCAATCAGGGATTTAGGATAAAGTTATTTCTTTTTAAAAACAGACTTTGAGTCCTGGAAAAGTACAGAGGAGAAAGGAGCATCCCAGGAGAGTGACTTTGGGCACATCCCTGAGGCAAGTCTGACCCACTGCTGAGTTGGTGAGATCATCTCTCTCAAAATCCCTGAAATTCCTGCCCGTGTTTCACAGTTCTGGGAATAAACTTTAGTGGGCTTGCAGCAGCCTCAGGAAGGGAGAAAGAATAGACGACAAAAAAAAAAAAAAAAAAACCAAAAAAACTTCTCAGGTGTAATTACTTTCCACTAAAAGCAATTAAATGTTGAATTTGTCCCAGAAAACTGAATCCTTGTGGGACAAATGCTTCACATTTCAGTCTGGCAGCTCCTGCCTGGTCTCGCTCCACGTCCCAGCCTTGTTCTGCCTGACAGATCTCTCCAAAGTTAAATACAGGTCATGCATGAGACCATTTATTAAGTGAAAATAGGGTGAGTTGGAAGCATCTTCCTACCTCTGTAAAGAACAGGATTTGCTACAAAGCCCTGAATTGTCAGACTGTGGTTTTGCTCATATATCCACTATTGTGTGAGCCTTTCTAGCCTTGCTATCCTATTTCTTTTTCTTGCAGCTCAAAGAAAACTCCATTTTTCTCTACCTGTCTATTAATGTTCTCTTTCAGTATGGCTGTTGGGCAGGTATGGGGCTGATGATTGCTTAAAAGCCAAAAACCCACAAAAAAACAAAACCCAAAACAAAAAAACCACCCAACCATACAAAAACAAAACAAAAAAGCCTTTTTCCCATCTTTGGAGCAAGCTGGGGATGCAGTTTGTTGTGGAGAAGAAAGAGGGGGCTTAGACAAATAAAGGTGAAAATCCTCATCTCAGTGGCAAAGCTGGTCTTGTGCTTGCCAGGATGAGAAGTTGGTAAGAAAAGAAACCGAAGGTGTTGTTTATGTTCTTTAATTGGTAATAAATATTGGAGTCAGGGCACGTGTGTTTTGTATCTGCAGTTTCCCCCCTTGCACCTGCTCCTCCATCTCTTGTCCTTCCCAGGCTTCAACTCCAGCTCTTTTTTGGAATGTTTCTTCCAGCTGTGTTATTTTATCTTTATCTACATTGAATTTCATCTCATGTTTTGCTGTTAACGGTCTGGGCGCAAGAGACTCCAAATAAGATGCCTAGAAAACCTGTTTGGAACCACAAGGTGTTTTCCCAGCTACTTCAGTGGCTTTCCTTGGAACAAAAAGCCGTGGAGCTGAACTTCTCGGGTTTTCGCACACAGCCACTGATCTTGGAATGAGTTTTCCCTCTTCCCCTCTATCAAGCAATGTCATCTCTGCAGCATTTCCAGTGCTCCACAGGAACCCCATGTCTGCATGTGGCAGCCGGAGAAGGTGCTCTCCAACATGTGCCTCATTCCAATGCTTTGCAGATCTCCAAACTGCTCCCTGTTCTCTGTCTGCCCTCAGCATAATAGTCCTTGTGTCACAAGTGAATCCTGACAGCTGGTTTTTCAAGGCTGCAGATAATAAGCAGAAATTGCTTGATCATTCCCTTCAGAGATGGTGCTCAGTCTGCAAAGCATCTCGGAACTGCCTGCATGGTGAATCCCTGGAAACACTAGGCATGGGTTTTAATCCCAAGGGAGAGCGTTTGATTGTAGCTTTGGGCTGAAGGGAAGCACCACCTGGATTTCAAATTTCTTCCAGCTGTCCCAAGGCTTTCATTTCCCCCTCCAGGTTTATAAAATAAAAAGGATGTGGGGTTCTGTCTCACTGGCAGTAATTACCTGCTCCTGGTCCTTTTTCTGCAGTAGGTCCATGCAGGAGGCACCACCTTCCCTTCCAGTGGCTCGTGGTGGTGCAGGCAGAGCACATTTGTGTGCACGGGCTGGTTTCACTTGAATGAAAAATTCTGTTTTCTCTGTTTGCTTTTAATCTCATGAGTCAAAGTAATTCCTACACAAATTTAGGATCAGGCTCTGACCTCGTAGAAAATGGCATAATCTCTTGTGTTTGACTTCCACATTAACTTAATGCTCAGCAAGGTGTTTTATGAGAAATATGTGTGTATGCATATCTATAGTCTGTCTGTGTCTCCACTGAGAGGAATCAAAAGGCAAGGAGTGAGGATGAGGATTTCTGACTCCATGCTCAGACTTCATCCAGGGCTTTCCTGGGACACTGTGCTCAGACTCTGCTCCACCAGGGCTTTTTTGGGATGCCATACCCAAACCCACATCTCCATGCAAGCACAGTGCTGTGTTGTATTCCCATCTCTTTACCATTCCCAGGATGGTAAAGGAACACCATGAACCAGTGGGGTTCATCCACTTGGTTTCATTTCAGAGGCAGGAGAGGTTGAGCAGTGTCTTCAAACCTTCTGGCTGACCTATTTTGTAACTCCATCACATCATACATTTATGAGCAAATAGGATTTTACTTTCAGGAACTCCAAGCAGAGAGGATGGGACAGTATCAGAGGCACTATTTTCCTTAATCCATGTAGTCCTGCAAAATTAATGCCAAAGGAATACCAAGGAGAGCTCCCTGTTATACCATGGACAGCGCTGGTAATCTCAGCCCACATGGAACCCCTCGTGGGTTTTGTTGGAGAATTTGGAACATTTTTGGGAAATTTCCTTCCTCAAGCAGCCCCTGTAACGTTGCCCTTGCAGCAGTTGGCTCAGTGGGATGCAGAGCCAGGTGTGCCCTGTGCCACTGCAAGGGAGAGTGGTGGGATGAGATTTTATCCCACTGGGCCAATGTCTCTCCCTTCCAGCTCCTGCTGGTGTTTTGCAGAACAGAATTGGCCCTGTCTGCTCTCCTGCTTGGATTATCCTCCGCAGATTCACCATGGGCATCCAGCAGGAAAAATGAGTGGATCTGATCCTGCCTTTAAGAACCTTCTTGTTGTGGAACAGGCAGGGAAAAACAAACAGAAATGTTTCAGTGTTAGCTCTACAAAAGTTTTTTTGGGGGGGGGGGCAGGAAATGTTTTTACTTACCCTCTGTGACTGTGCTGCTGTTTTCTTTCTTCATCCCACACCTTGTTTTTGCTTAGCTCTAATGATGACTCTGGTGCAGTTTACTTTGTGTCCTTCACCTTGAGCTCTGAGGATGATGCTGGGTTGGTATCAGGCTCCTGTGGCAGATAGAGGTGGAAATGCTGCTCAGCTGGGTTTAACCTTTGACTGGGGTACCAAATTCATGGGCAGTGGGTGTGTGGGAGCCTTGTGTACCCCCAGGACACTGCTTGGGGCAGGAACCCTGCTCACCCCATCCCTTGCATTCGTGGAACTCACCCCTGGTAGCTGAGTTGGGCTGTACTTAGAGCTCCTGAGTGGAAATCCAGGGGAAAAGTGGAGGAAGGATTATTTGTATCCAGGGGGTCTGTCCTTTATCCACATGCAGATAAATCTGCTCTTTATCAAGGACCCAGATTTGCAGAGAGGCCGAGAGTCCCTCCATGCCTTAAGCTGAGCGTTGCTGTGGCTTTTGTGGCCTCCTCCTCTATCAACAGCTCTGCACCAAAGAGGCTCCGAGGTACTTGGGGAGATTAAAAGGATGATTAAAAAGGAAGAACAAAACCAGATCTAGCAGTCTTTTAAAAGGGGATTTATTTGTAATCACAGAAAGAGGAAAATGAGGTCCTGACCTGATGCATCCAAAGTGGGAGAGTCGTGTTAAGGTCTTGAGCTGGATCCTGTTTCACTTATGGTTTTCTGTAGCTGTAATTAAATATAAGTTTATCTGGGCAGGATGTATCTGCTTATTCGACTCTGAAAAATAAAACTAAAGGGTCTTTGCTTGATTCTTTCTGGGGTTTGTGTAGCTTCCCAACTGTGTGAGGCGCTGCAGGAACACAGCACAGAGGGAGATTCCTTTGGCTGCTCCAGGGTCACCGAACTCCCTGGATAAGGTCATGTTTTGGGATAAGCCCTGTGCAACAGCAATCATGTGAAAGATTTGCTTTTATTTAAAAAAAAAATAAATTAGTTTTCCATCAAAATTTTGATCTGCCTTAGTAAAAATGGTAGAAGAGAAAGGAAATCTTCCATTAGGAACATGGAAATATCCTTGTCCCTCTACCATGACTGTCTCACTTTTGTCCTTCTTGCCTTTGAACACAAGGAACACATTTTAATTCTGGTTTTGGCATTTTGGTAGAGAAAAGATTTTTAAAGGGAATAATCATGTAACACATCCCCTGTTTTCCTCACAAACCTTTGAAGCAAACAAAGGCAGAATATTTTTTGCTTCTGAAGGTGTTGGGGTCCTGATTGAAGCCTGCCCAGTCCCTGCCCCTCAGGGGAGTGCTGGAGGCCTCTGCTTGTAATTAATTTTATATACAAGATTTCTGTAAACAGGTGTAATTACTGCACACAAGTCAATACTTTGGTCTGTAGTGCCCAAATGATGAGGAGGTTCTTGCAGTCCTTCAGGAGCTTAGATATTGTCCCAAATTTTGATGTGTGCTGTTGCAATAAGGGGCCCATGCAGCCACAGCCCTCCAGGAGCTCTTGGCAGGGTCTTGGCTCGGATTTACCAGATCTGGTTTTATCTCCAGCAGTTGACAGTCATAAATTCTGTTAACTCTATTAAATATTTTCTCATTAGGAATAATTTATTGATCGTATTGGGGAGGATTGTCAGGCGTGAAGGAGCTGCAGCACAGCAAGGCAGAGCCATGGAGTATTTGTGTGTGCTGTTTGCAGGAGGGATGTGGCTCCTGCCCCCTCCTTGTGCTGCCTCTCCATAACCACACGAATCACTGTTAATGGAGGCCTGGAAGGGCAGTCGAGTATGTAATTCCCAGTTATTGTAACTGCTGAGAAAATATAAACTTGTGTTGATGTCAGAGGTGCGTGAAAGTGAGGTGTAGCATCACGTTCAGGTGGTGAGAGAGCCAAGGGTCTCCTGGCTTGGACCAGCCGTGGTGTGGCCACAGGCCCAGGGCAGTGCCTGTTCCCTGTGCTGGGCACTGCTGGGGCACCACCAGTCCTGGGGTCAGTTCTGGGCTCCTCAGGGCAAGGAAGACATTGAGGGGCTGGAGCGTGTCCAGAGAAGGGAGCAGAGCTGGGGAAGGGGCTGGAGCACCAGGAGTGGCTGAGGGAGATAGGGGTGCTCAGCCTGGAGAAAAGGAGGCTCGGGGGACCTTCTGGCTCTCAGCAACTCCCTGATAGGAGAGCAGTTTGTGGCCTCCCCAGGAGGTGTCCAACTCACTTTGGACGTTCCAAACCCTTCTGACACATGTGAGGATAGAAGGAAACTTCCCAAAAACACAAATAGGAAATACAGGATTGAAGAGAAGCCAGTGGGTGCTGGCAGTCCCCGGAGTGCCCATCTGTGGGTCATGTGGAGCTCGGAGCCGTGTGAGAGTCATTACTGCTTCCCAAGCTTGTGGGGAGTTATTTTTTTTGTCAAATCTGTTTCTGGATCTCTCGTACCTCTGAGAGAGGGAGACATTTCTGTGCTGGGCAGAGCACAAATATCTTCTCAGAGCAACACCTGCCTGAGGTGGGGCTGGGGTTGGACCAGGGGAGGCTGCAGGGCATGGATGCCTGTGCAGGACAGGCTCTGGAAAGCAAAAGTCCCAAAATCAGCAAAGCACAAAGAACCTGGCACAAGTTTTTCCTATCCAACTTAATTAAGCATCTTTGAGCTGGGACTTTGTCGAACTTGCTGTGTTTTCAAGGCAGTTTTGGTCTCTAATTGGAGTATTTGGGGAATAACATTTGGAATATTCAAACCCATCTCTGTTTGATGATGGTATCACATCGTCCTCTACTCTTTCTCACTCACATTTCTGCACAAATACGTTCCAGGTCCAGAATGTTACTTTTGGTTTTATTTCTTTTGGACTGCGGGATGATAAAGTTGGACTTTGATCCTTGTGGATCCCTTTCAGCTTAGGATATTCTATGATTCTGTGCTCTGGGGCCAATCCACAGGATGGAGAGAGCAGCCTTTTCCCTGGAAAACAGATCATTGGGTCTGCAGAGATCAGCTGTGAGTGGCAGGTTGGATGAGAGTAAATCACTTAACAGACCCTTGCTAATATTCATAAATCATGTGGAGAGCCCAGGAATTTCACTGAGCTCATCTATTGGAGCTTGTCACAGATGCTGTAATACATCATTGCAATGTCTGAACAGCATAAAATAACTCAATGAGGAACCAAAGGCCACATCTGGCATGTCTAGACTCAGAAAATAGGTTATGTTTGGAAATGTGAGCTCTTCCCCAGAGTCACTCACCACCAGTTAATGTATTTTTGACAGTATTTAATTGCATTTGCACCAGGAGCAAGATCATGTTTAAATTGCTATTAACTAAGACATTTTCCAGTGTGGCCTATTTTTGCTCCCCGAGAAGTGGCTGTTTTGAGCAGAGCTGTCACTAACGTGAGAGGGTACATGTGATGTGTGAGGATGTAGGAAAAGTTAAGGGAGAATTTTGTATCATCCCCAATATTTGATTTGAGTTTATTTCAGCTTTTGGCTGCAGATTTCTGTAACTGCTTTTTCTGCAACTAGTTTGTGCCTCTGGGAAAGGAAGGGGGGAGTGGGTTGGGGAATGGGGGTTCCTGAGTAGGTGCATCTCTAACTCATCTCACAGAGCTGTTAAGCTGAGGAAGTCTCTGGTGATGAGTCTCTCTGTCCTCCTCTGTTCTCATGAGAAGCTTTTTGTATTGTTTTGCTGGAAAATTTGCAAGGTGGGAATTACTAAGCCTCTTTTCCTGTCTGTCCATTGTCTCAGTCTTTGAGATGTTCATCCTCATTGTGCCCAGCTGGGGTCTTTTTTTCTCCTGTTATTTTCCACGAGAATTACTTTTCATTAATTACTTCTCTGTTAATTACTCACATTAGACTAACAATTTCTATGTCTAAGGTGGTCAGAGGTTCAGTGCAGAGCCCATCACCATGTGCTCCTGCACTACTGCTCACGTGCAGCCACTGCCCTCAGAGCAGATTATCCACAACCTGCTGAGGGAATGTGAGCTCCACAAGGAGCCTCCAAGTCAGAAATCAAAGGGCAAAGATTCTCTAGACAAGAGCTCAGTCACATGTGCTGGTGCACATATTATTCTCTGCTGAGAGTGGAAAGTCCAGGCAGGGTGGGCAGCGGTGCCTAACTCCCAGCAGGGATGTCCTTGGGAATCATCCAAGGAATGAATGGACCAGTGCTCTGGTCTGGTTGACAAGGTGGAGATCGGTCACAGGTTGGATTTGATGATCTTGAAGATCTTTTCCAATCTAAACAATTCTATGATTCTATTGTATGATTCTATGATCAGCTTTGTAGTGTCGTGGATATGATTTTCTTTCCAGTGTCTCTTTTCTCAACTTGCATATCATGCTCAGGAGTTGTCCAAGGCATTAATTTTGCTGTAGAAAGTAGAGATGGGAAATCTTAGAAGAGCCCAACCTGAACTGGCAGTGAAGAGTTCAGCAGCTCAATTTGACCTCATCAGACAAAGGATAAAAACCCTTTCAGTCACCTTAACAGGAACTGAGAGCTGTCAGAGGATGAAGGATTGTAGGCCTGGTGTGCTGTCCATGGCTCAAATCAACTGAGCAAACTCATCCCATTCAGGGGCTGAAGCTGCCCTGGCCCCTGCAGAGGCTGCACGTGTCCTGCAGAGCAACCACAGGGCACCACAGCTCTGCTGCCTGGGGGACCCTGCATGTTAAATAACCCTGTTCTCGTTCCTCTGTTTCAAAATCAGGGTGAAAATTAGTTAGGAATGGATCCTTGAGCTTTAGTTAATCTCGGTCCATCCAGTTCTGTTTAAGCAGTGCCTATTTTTAGCCGCCGCTCATGGTGATAGTTTGGTGTGTTTATTAATAGTTGGAGGGAATTTTTGTGCTCCACTGTTTGGGACTGGAAAATGAAATGTGGGAAAATTTGGGAACAGGACGTGCAGCAGAGCTGGGGATCCCTCCTTGGCAGAAGCTTGACCAAAGCTGTCCCCAGGAGAGCTGGGGGACATGTGTGGTTTGATGTTGGTGGGGTCAGTGCTTGGTGCTGTTGTCAGACCAGGGCCTTCTGGAATGTCTGTGCTAATGGTGCTGAGGGCAGTCTGGCTCAAGACTCCAGACATTGGTTGGATTAATTGCAATTTTTCCTTTTACAACCAAAGGGCTTGAGCAGCCTAGGACAAGAGGGGACTTTTCACAACAGCCCATGTGCCCCAAAAGCAGGGGGTGACCTGCTTCCCCCATGCTTTGCCTCTGGAAGAGGCTCAGTGCTGCTTCTGCTGCTCTGCTCAAACCTTGCAGCTGGTTTTGTACTTCAAAATCCATTGCATGGGGACATTGGCAGCCAGAGACATCCATGCCCTAGTTAAGGAAGGATTTAGATACTGTTGAAAATCTTGAGATCAATAGATGTGTTTAACGACCTGATGAAGGATGGCTGGAGCTACACCAACTATTGACCGAGCTGGAGCACCAATAAAGAAATGAGAACTGGCATCCTGGGCACCTCCTGCAGCTCTGCTTGGAGGTGCCGTGGGAACAACTCCCTATTACTCACAGGTTCCTACACATCCACTACCCTGAGCTGGGTGCAGCACCTGGACGTGGTGGCTGACATCCAGCCTCCAGCAAGGCTTTGAGGAGTTTTATCTCCAGCTCTGGTCATGGCTAGGGTGGCTGTTGCTGGGGCTGATGTGTGGGATCGTGCACGATACAGCTCCTGGGCACACCAAGGAAAGTCTGTACTCTGTGTTTCGCACAAACATCAGCAAATCCGGTTGGACTTGATGGTTTTACAGGTCTTTCCCAACCTTGAGGATGCTGTGATTCTATGAAACATCAGCCTGGGATGTACCCATGGAATGCTGCAATCCGTGGGGCAGGGTGGAGGTGGTGTCCTGGTGGAAGAGGGATGGATCTGGTCATCCCAAAGTTCCCCTGCCCTCACATTGTGAGGGAAATCACACAGAAACATCTCTGTGTGTCCAGATTTGCAGACCTCTGTCTGCAGCAGGATGTCAAGTTTGCAAAATCCAGTAACTATGAATTTCATTCCCCCTCCCTGAAATACCACTTTCCCGGATTCCAGATAGTTGATTAAGTTTAATTTTATTTGATTATTTTTGTTATTGATTCAATTCTTTTGAATCGATACTCCAAGAAAGAAAATAAATATTTTTGCAAGATTAATATGAACTCGTTAAGCAAACTGGGAGTGAAGTCATCCACAGCTCCTTTTTTAGCTCTTTTATTCCCCACTCCATGTTGTGACAGAGCTGTTCCTTCCGCTCAGCTAAGAATAGCCGAAGTCTCTCAGGAGCAGGCTCAGCCATGTGCTTCCTGGGGCTTCATAGGAAGAGTCAACTTTGCAGGAGTGTGTAAGGGAAAAACCACCCCCAGCACGCTGGCTTTGTGTCTTTACTGGTCAGGACTGTTTTTTGTCTGCTGTAGGGAATAGCTGGAATAGAACAGTAGAATTCAGCTGCAGTTAAGGGAGGAATTAAATTGAACAAATGAACTAAATGCAGCTGCAGTTGGGCGATGAATTAAGGCTGAATCCAAACCTTTCTGTACTTGATGTAGAGACCTGTTGTATCAGTCTGGGTGGCTTTTAATACAGGAGAGCTTTTCCTTGTGTTCTCTTCTCTGTGAAGACTCCCTGGGAGCAGAGGGGCAGGGGAAGGCAGGTCCCTGTGCCTGGCTGAGACCCCCTTTCCCACAGGGCTGGGGCTGGGATTGGCTGCAGGCTCCAACCCTGTAGGAAGCAGTTGTATCAAGGAATAGTCATGGATTCATGGCAAAGTCTGTAGCTGATGGCAGGGAAAGCAGTGACACAGAGGAAATAGATGGGGATGTTTGTGCAGCATCACAGTGTCACAGATTCATTATGGTTGGAAAAGCCCTCCCAGCCCATCGAGTCCAACCTGTGCCCGATCCCCACCTTGTCACCCAGCCCAGAGCACTGAGTGCCACGTCCAGTCCTTTCTTGGACACCTTCAGGGATGGGGATTCCACCACCTCCCTGGGCAGCCCCTTCCAATGCCTGAACACCCTTTCCACGGAGAAATGAGTCCTGAGATGTCCCAGACACAGAGATAACCTCTACACTTTGTCCCATCCAGGAGCTGAGTCCCACTAACTCATGACATCCCAGGGGGAGGTGTCCTGACCAAGCAAACCGTCTTGGCCACCATGTCCTTGTCAGTATCTGGAGCTCATACAGGGGTTTGGAATGCCTTGAGCTGTTCACTATCACCATCACACCGCATAACCCCAGACTGCCTTGATCAGAAAATTGGTCTTATTTGTTCTTTTATTTGCATTCAACCTGCATTTGCTGCAGTAGGACGAGGAGTGGGCTGTTTCTCAGAGCTCCTCGTGAGGACTTCACCACAATCAGCAATGTTTCCACCCCACATGTTCCAGAGAGATTGGAAAAGCAGCAATTTCATTACAGGAAATTCAACTCCTTCTTGACACAGCCATTATATTGATTAGCTGAAATAATTTTGCATAAGTGTGGTGGCAGCAAATGGCAACTTATGCAAGAGAGGTTAAAATAACAGAATAGGCTTTTTCCCACCACTGTATATTTGACTGAATTTACAAAGATGGCACCTTTGTGACCAAGCTGCTTGGTGCCTGTGCTTATGGGATGCTACCGTTTAGGAATTAATTAACCCTGAGTGCACAGCCAAGGGAAACAGTAGATAACGGCAGCTCCAGAACTGCTTTTACGCCTTCGTTGAGTGTTTGTGAAGCAAAGAGGGGGAAAGTCATTAATACCTATTTTCTGCCAGCTTTTAGAGCTTAGAATGATCTCATTTAGTACTGAAGAAAAGATGAGCTCACAGTAAGAAATCTCGTCTCTAAACTTGCAAATAATTGCTGCAACCAAGGTGAATATTCCTGATGTTTTCTAAGGGCAGGATGCGGTTCCAAGGACATGTTTCCCCTGAGCTGTTTCTATTGTAACTTGCCCTGTTTCAGGATTTTGTTCTTTTTTTTTTTTTTAGAATATCAGGTTTTGTTTCAAGTCTTTACATTTTAATAATTGGTTTCATACCTTTGAATGACTTTTGCTTCTGGCCAATGATGTGAGTGCTGCTCTGCCTGCCTGGCTACACGCTCAGATGTATCCAACTGTACCACAAAGTCTGGACAGTCCTGTGCCCTTGGCTAACTCCAAATAGTTTTCATACCTGTGTGGCAACAGTTAGAGGGGAAAAAATGTCAACAATGGTGGGATCTCAAGTGAGACCCCAACTGCAGAGCTGCCTCCAGCTCTGAGATCCAACAGCAGAAGGATGTGGAGCTGCTGGAGCAAGTCCAGAGGAGGCTATGGAGATATTCCCAGGGCTGGAGCTCCCCTGCTCTGGAAACAGGCTGGGAGAGCTGGGAGTGTTCACCTGGAGAAGAGAAAGTGCTGAGGAGAATTTAGAGCCCTTTTTGCTGCTAATTTTTCCAAAAAAAAGTGTAATAAACCTAAAACTGACTGGTGGTGGTGGAGGTGGGCTGGGACTCAGTGTTGCCGAGTTAGCATCTGCCAGAGGAGGTTCAGGCTGTACATTAGGGACAATTTCTTCACTGAAAGAGTGATTAAGCTTGGAAGGGGCTGCCCAGGGATGTGGTGGAGTCACCACCTCTGGGTGTTCAAAAAAACAACTAGATGTGACACTTCATGTTATGGTTTAGTGGGTATGGGGATGTGCAATCAAGGGCTGGACTTGATGATCTTGAAGATCTTTTCCAACCTTAATGATTCCACAATTCTCTGAAAGTAAACCATCTGAATTGTAAAGAAACCTGCAATGTGTTAATTGTTAATGAGCAGTTGGTCTGGAAAGCTCATGTTTCGGAAATGCTGCTTCCTTGTATTAATCCTGACACAGCTGCTTGAAGGTTATCTTGGAAAGGGGATCAGTGATTTTCCTGAGCTCAGGCTTTGTGGTTCATCATTTCTTTAGAGCATGTTATTGCAATTACCATTTACCTAATGAACTCTTCAAATTTAATTAGCATAATGGGGGCCAATTTTGTGAAGGAACATTCATCCTGCTGTAATAAAAGTTTAGCTGAAATTCGCCCATCCCCTGAAAATGCCTCCTGGGGATGCTCCCAGCAGGACCAAGGGCTGGTGCTGGGCAGTTTTTTTCCTTCTCGTCACCAGTGGTTTGATGGGATAGCAGCCTGGGCCTGGTGGTCCTTGAGCCACCCCAGACAAGCAGCCCAGCCGAACGAAGGCCAGCCTTAAGCATCACATTGTGTTGGTGTGGCCACTGGCCCTGAAAATATGAATGAGTTTGAACCATAACTACCTGTGTGGAGAGGGGCCTGTTCGGGTGACACAGTGGTTGTCTGAGGGCACAGGTCCACCTCTGTTTGACAGTCGTGGAGAGGGGATGGGTTCTGGAGCTGCTCTGAGTCAGTCTATGCTGGAGTCAAGCATGAAATGCAAAACTCTTGTCCTGACCACAGGATTTCTCTTCCATTCAGCCACCCGGAGAATTTACAGTAATTTGAGTTTTGAGTCCTTTCCTCCCCAAAAGGTGATGTGATCATAGAATCATTGAGGTTGGAAAAGATCTCCAAGATGATCAAGTCCAACCTTCAACCAAACACCCCCACACCCACTAAAACATATCACAAAGTGCCACGCCCAGTTGTTTTTTGAACACTTCCAGGAATGGTGACTTCACCAAGTCCCTGGGCAGCCTCTTCCAATGCTTAACCACGCTCTCAGTGAAGGAATTTTTCCTAATGTCCAACCAATATCTCCTCATAAAAAAAAGTCTTGGAGGTTCTGGCCAACATACAGAGAGAGAAATTAAACGTATGACAAACATCCTTTACATCTGGTGTATAAGGGCTGACAAGTATTTCCAGCTGGATTTGACATAAAAGATGTAAAAGCTGCTGGGTGAGGGCTTGCTCAGCAGGATCAGTGACAGCAACAAATCAGGTTTTCATAGAATCCCAGAATCCCAGGCTGGTTTGGGTTGGGAGGGATCTCAAAGCTCATCCCACCCTCTGCCACAGGCAGAGACACCTTCCACTAGACCAGGTTGCTGGGATTTTCCAGCAGGAGATTGGGATGCAGAGGCTGCCCCATTGCAGTCCTGCCCTGCTCCTCACAGCTGATCTGGAGGACCCAAAATGGATTTACCAACTCTTTTTTTCCCCAGAGAAATCTCCCATAGCTGGAGGACAGTTTTGCTGGAGCAGATGTCCAAGCACAGCCACTTTCTGTGATCCTGCTTTAATAAGAAAAGCTGTTCTACAGCCAGAGCCTCACGTCAAAGCACCACAATTCTGAATATTTTTCTTAAATGATTTTGACTTTTTTAATTCACTAATACAATACAAAGCAGGGGAACATATGTTGCAGCAAAACAAGCTGTGTCCTCGAGGGCCCCTGTCGGGGCTCATTCCACGTGCGTTCCTCAGTGCAGGAGCCTCCTTCTCCTTTGAATAATTCCTTCTTGGAATTTGCTTCAGCTGTCACAAATATGACATCGTTTGCTGAAGGAGTCATTCGTTTAAAAGAAATGTTGAGGGCCTGGCTTTGGCATCTCAGGAGAAATGTGGGAGATGATGCAGAGTCACATCATACTCATTTACACCCAGGGAATAGTGATGCTCCGTGGATGTGGGCCAGGGCTGTTTGTCCTCTCTCTTCCTAACTAGAGGGATGGTTGGAGTCTGTTTTAAAATTGGAATTAAATTTAAAAATTAGGCTTTACTAGTCATAGCTTTCACATCTGCTGTTATTCAAGAAGTCAATCCTGAGCTGTTTTACCTCTTCTCAGCCTCTTTGTGCAAGTGGCAAATTTATGTGAAACAAAGCAGAAAAGTGTGAGATTTCGGATTGGTTAATCCAGCATGAGGAGGGTGGTGGGTCCATGGGTGACACCTTCACAGCTGTTCCAGCAACTGGGAATGCATCAGCACCTTCCTCTCTTCCTAAGTTCTGCAGGGTTCAAACATGCCCTGAAGGAGCATCATTGTCCTTGTCCCAAGGTACTCCAGCCAGTGGTTTGTTAAAATTAGTTTTCTGTGGCCTCTCTGCATGGTGTTAAAAACAAACAAGCCCTTTGTGCTGTAGGGTATAAACTAGAGGCTTGTAGCTTCCAAAATTTCTAGTAAAACTTAATATTCCAGGAACGTGGAAGATCTGTGGATGGAAATCAATATTCCATGATCTTCCCTCAGGGAACACGTGTGCATTGATGCTGTTCAGGGCAGGAGCCTGGTCCTGCTCCTGCCTCTCCTTCTGCCATCTTCCCACCCCAGCACCAGGGCTCCCTTGGTGGATTTTGAGGAGAGCCTTCTTTCCCCCTCCCCTCTGTTCATCTTTCCTTAGATAAATTGGAAATAAGAGAAATGAAACCCACTTAAAAATAAAATATGTTGACAAGTGTGGCCAGAGCAGAGCGTGGAAAAAGAGATTGTCTCTACTCTGTACTAAATTAAATTCCTAGTGGAAGTGATTAGCAATACTGCTAACCATTTACTGAATTTCAATATACCAGGAGGCTCCAGAAGTATTTCCTGAATAAATTAAAGCTCAAGGGCTCATTCTCTTGTCTCTGAAAGGGTTTTACTCTGTCCCTCCCCAGCAGTGCCATCCCTGTCTCACTGCCAGGTTTCTGTGGGACTCTGTCCCTTCTTCTTGGTGACCACAGGGTGTTTTTCCAGGGAGAAGTGGTCCTTTGTTGCCAGCACGTGTGGTTTTCCCAAATTCTTCGGCATCCTGGGATGCTGCAACTCTGTGTGGATCGAGGGGAAACATCCAGATCTCCCTGGAGTTGCGTATCTTGGTCTATGTGGTCCCAGCACAGGAGCTGCTACTGCTCATCTTCATGGGGTTGATACATATGTGTGGAAATAAAAGTGCAACGGAAGAGCTGAAGTGTTAAAACTGAAATCAGTGAGATGCTGACACCAAATGCAGCCCACAGGTATCAACCATTTTAGCCCAGAGATGCCAGAAGCTGCAATCTCTGCATTTAAACACACAGGAAGAACACTTAAGGCTTTTTTATAGTGGAGGTAACATTTCATTCCACCCTCTTCACATCCCTGTTTTGAGTGATATGAATCTATTTGTGTTTATTGATATAAAAAGGAAGGTAGGTTGTTTTTGGGCCAACTGAAGTCTCTCAGCAGAGCTGCCTGAGGTCGTGCCTGTGCTTGGGAGAATCCCACCTCCAGCCCCTGCCACCACTTCGAGTTTCTGTGGAAACAGCATGTCTCCACGGCTTCCTCTTCAGTATGCAGAAACAGTTATTAATAACAGTGGAATTTCTTCTGTGTGAGTCCTCATTCGAGGTTTGGAGTTAAACTGGCCACGTGTTTTTCTTGCCCTGAATCCAAGCTGGTGTCAGTGTTGGATGAAGTTGGTGATGAGGAGCTGGGATCCGGGGCAGCTCCCGGGCTCTGTGACCAGGCCACAGGGACCTTCCCTTGCTCTGATTCCTGGTATTAGGAATTGCATCAGTGGGTCACCTGGCCCGTGCAGGTCTGCTGCTCTTCATGCAGATACTTGTGGGGTTTTGGGGTTCTACTTTGTGTACTGTCTGCAGAGCCCAGTGCTGCCTGTGCCAACCTTGGGATCCTGCTCTCCGTGGTCCCAAGTTTGAAGCAGTATTATAGAAAAGCAGTAAAAGTAGTTCATCCATCCCAATACCCCTTTACTGTGCTGGCTGGATACAGAGATCTGATTTTTCTGTGATTTGTTTTATTTCTGCTGTAAGTGGTTTATAATTGGTAATGGGCAGCTTTGCTTTGCCCAACACGTGTGGAGGAGGAGTTTCTTTGCAGCCCCTGGGGTGCATTTGCTGTCCAAGTTGCTTCATTGCTCTCATTTTAAAAAGAAAATCCGTCTCTGGAGCGAGGAATTCCTACAGGCAGGGACCAGCTGGAAAGGACATCCATGGGAATACACTGGTCATGTTTCAGCTGGGCTGGAGCATCCCCCAGCTCTGCACAGCCACTCCAGGAGGGTGAAGATATTTACTGGTCCTCAAGGACAAACTCTGAGAAGCTTCACTGCTCAAGCAGGGTGAGGCTGATGGGATGTTGGGCATGAGGAGAAGGAGGATGGAGCTGCCCCTGTGAGCTTAACCAGGAGCTGCCACTGCCCAGCTGGGAGATGGGCTGAATTAAGTTATGGGGGAAGGGAGGGAGGTTTTTTTTTCCTGAGCGGTAGTTCCTTTAAGGTTCCCTTAGTGTTTCCCTGCAGCAGTGACACAGAAGGTGCCTGTGTGTCCCCTGGCCATGGATCTGCTCCTTTACTCTTGGTCTCAGGGCTGCAAAACGCCCAAAAGATTCAGTGACCTTGAATACACCCTGTACATCAGGTGGGTTCAGGCTGGACCTGGGTTCTTTGTCCATGGGATACTCAGCTTCCAGCAAGAATTCCAGATTTTAGAGAAGATGCTGGTTTTTGCATCCACAGCAGGATGAGGTTTTCTATCAATTTGTTCAGTTTAGGTCAGCACTGAATTTCAAGACATCTCAGTATAATTTTTAGGAATAAAGTAATTTTTAAGATGGGTTAAACTTGTATGGATTAATCCAGTGGATTTCAAGTGAAACCCACATAATTTCGTTTCTGCTTAATGAAGTTAAAAAGTGTTATTGCAAATTAGTAACAAATCTGTTTATTCTGCTTTGGAGGTTGACAGAAAGAAGCAGCTGCAGTGGAAGGGGAAAGCAGGGCAGATTTTAGGTTATCAAGCAGAACTCTCAGGGTATCTGGGGGGGCCAGTGGGGAGCTGTGATCCTGCCCCAGAAGGATCCTTGTGGGATCAAAGAAGAGAAGAAGAGCATTTCAGTGGTGTGTTGTTCTGGGAACCACCAGCTCCAACACCACTGGGACTTCTCTGTCCTGGCATAAAGCAAAAGAAACCCACCCTGAGAGATGTTTATAAATACAGATATAATTATTGTACAATACATATGCAAGAAATACATGGAAATGCAGTGAGTCTGTGCCTTATCCACTAGCTCAGGGAGTTGGAAAACCCATGTACATCAATAAATGAGTCAAGTGTTATCTGTGGTACTCTAAGTATATCCCCTAACATCAAATGCTCCTTTAAACCCTCTTAGGCAGCACAGCCACACGTGCCTCTGGTGCTCCCTGTATTTCTGTGCGCTTTGGGGTCCCTTTTGGCCACAGGGACCAGTCAAATGTAGCCCTGGGGACCTTCCCTGTGCACTGTTTCACCCTGAATATTCAGGATTTTTCTCAGGACAAAGGGCTGAGAAGGAGCCATGGGTGGGGGTGGGTGTCCAGGAGGACAATTCCCATCCCAGCAGGGAGTATCTGTGGAGCCTTAATGGCTTAACTGGAAAAGCCTCTGTGGCACGGTGATAAAAACAGCCCAGATGACCCAAAAAATGCAGTGCAGGGGTTTGTCTGTGCTGCTGGTGCAAGGTCAGACCAGGCTGGGGATATTCTCCACCTTGTTATGGGCATCCCACACCAGGACACTGCCTCCCACAGCAGTGGTGATTGATTTTAAAGTGAAAATAACTTGAATTCTGTTGTCCCAGCCTTGCAGCTTGAAAAATCTACTTTGAAATGCAATAGGTGTATTCTCATCCTTTTTCTTTTTAAGAAAAATATTGTTTGATAGCTCAAAGTTCATGTATTCTACTGCTAAAAAATCTGTTTAAAATAAGGAGTAGACCTGGCTGCTGCACAGCAGTGGCCTTCAGAAGGTGCCGAATTTGCTGAGGAGAGAAAGGCAGCATTATTTACCCCCTGAAATTATATACTGGCTTTCTGGGACACTCATATATCCAGATTAAGGGAGGGAGGCTGAAGTCTGTCTATATAAATGTCATCCAAAGGCTGCTTAATGGAATTAGCAGGAGTAAGGCAGTGGAACTTCACTGAATTCAATTGAGTTGCTCCCACTTAATTGGTGAATTTGTCATCAAATTCTTAATTTGCTTGATGAGGGATGGAAAGATGCCATATATTCTGTACGCTAAAACAGCCCCCATGTTGGTCTTTCATCCTTAATAAAACTCAAACAAGGAATTGTGTGCAGCCTGAAAATAGCGAAGATAGTTAATAAGTATTATTAAGAAGATAGTTAATAATTAATAATTGGTGATGAAATTTTGTTTTGCTGCAGGCTGTAGACCTCAGTCCAGGGAAACCAGTGGTCATTCATTCCTTCTGCTTGCTTGGGTTTCTTCCTTTATTTATTTGGATTTGTACTTTTTCTCTTGTAAACAACATTATTGTGAACAAACTGGAGAGCCAATTTAGTGCCTTAATGCTGAGGTTGCTCTTCCTTATTGCAGATTCAGCTCTGAAGAATGAAGGGATCAGCAACATGGATGTCAAGCTGAGGTGGTGGAGGGAACATATGAACACCTGTGGAAAGCAGCAGGTGCGAGAGACCTTCTGATGTTTCATGTAAAAAGCACCTTTCACTGATACAGCCAGGAAAGAAAATGGAGTTTGAGACAGAGAGGCCAAGGGATAACACAGCTGGAGGATCTGAGGAGCTTTCCTGTCACAACGTCGGTCATGCGAGAACTGCTGCCCTGTGACCTCTGTGAGCCCCACACTGCTGAGACCACCCAGACACTCCCAGTGAAGAGGATCCTTGGGGCAGTGTTGTAATTTGGTGGGTTTCTGGAGGGTCCCTCCCGGCCGCTCTGTGAAGGTTTCCAGGGCTGAGATCACCCCCCCGCCGCCCGTCCCTC